>JBBCBC010000034.1:2294180-2621802 GCA_037126765.1 Stenogyne calaminthoides
ATTTTTTGGCATTTTGTGTTAAGATGGCGCAGTTTCAATCAGTTATGGAAGTTAAGAGTAGTTAGTTTAGATTGGATTTGCTCGTTTGTTGATGCGGCTTTAGCTACTAAAAAATGATTAGAGCTTGAAAATGTAAAAACTGTTTAAGAGATCTCAATTTCAAAAAATGTTAAAATCGAATTCTAGTATTCTCCAGTGGGTTTAAGTTTCTGGAGACAGATTTTGGAGAGTATAACTGTGCTTTTAAGTTGGTATATGGAATGTGTAGGCACCTGTTTCAATGCATACAGATTGTGATTTGAGATGTTCATCACCCAGTCGGTCTTATATGTCTCGATTCTTGTGATATTTATGTTATTGTTATGAACAAATCCATGTAAGCATACTTGTTTTATTGCTGAGCATGATAGGGATCACCATATTAACTTTTATTCCGGTGGGATGGGGGATGTGGATTTTTTCCAAGCTTCATGCTGGTCCTTGTGGCTAGAAAGGAACAGACAAATATTTATACCGTTAGGAATCCCTAAAGGGAGTTCCGTAAAAGTTTAAGTTTAGAGAACCGTGGTGCATTTAAGTCCATAAAAGATTTGAAAAACTTTCTCTGTATTAGAAATTGCCACAAAATTGGGTTTGTCTATTATGGTTGTGGATTGAATGCTTGTTAGGGATCCCTCTTCCCTTTGTTCTTATATAGTTTTTTAATTGATAAATTTGAACTGTTTTTTATTTGTGGGTATACTTGTGATCATGCTTAAGATGATTCATGGTTTTTTTTGTTTCAATTTTTGTTAGAAATACTTCCAGGAACCGCACTTTTCACTGATTCGTGTGTGTTTTTCTAAATATGAAAAATTAGTCAATCACTGGACTTAACCTTTTTTAAATGTTAGTTTTTACTTACCATTATGTCTTGGGTCTATATATTTTTTCTGTGAATAATATTGTACACCTATTTTCAGGGAACAACTGTTTGTGGACAACTTGTAAGCAGTGATGATATTCATTACATGCTTGGTGCTTTAAGGACTCTTGAGCTGCATGTGAAGAGACAAAGCTAAATCAACAGGAAGGCTGTTGTGGGGAGGCTGTGGTGGTCAATTTCAGTTCCTAAGGAAGCCAAGGGGATGAAATTCAGCTTTTCTTAGGAAATGCAAGAACAGCCATGTGCGCCCATTGACTGCTGCAGTTATTTGCTGCTGGTGGAAATGCTAGGTATGCCATTAAACTTTATCGTTCTCTTATCTAGTTAAGTATACCACTTCTGGCCAGTATATTCTTTTTTTTTTGCTCGATAGTGAAATTTTTTTCTACAGTTCTCTTTAAAGATCAAAATTAGGCCGTAATCTTTTATGTATCCATAATAGGGCAATTTTTTTTTTTTTTTGAGTAAATAATAGGGCAAATTGGTTACATCTGCTGGGGATCAAATTAAATAATCTTTACTGGCTATTTTGTGTAGTAATTCCTGCTATTTTTTTACTATTTGATATCTTTCAGCTATGTGCTTGACGGAGTTCCCGCATGAGAGAGAGCCCATAGGTGATTTAGTGAGTGGACTTAAGCAGCTTGGTGCTGAGGTTGATTGTTTTCTGGGAACAAACTGTCCCCCTGTTCGCATTGTTGGGAAAGGAGGCCTTCCTGGGGGAAAGGTTGGTCTTCGCTTTATTCAAATAGCATTATAGCCTTTTGTTTGGCAGTGTCGTTTTTGTGCATGTTAGGTGCTATATACATAAAATTTTTCATTCATACCCATTAATTCTGTCACATGGAGTTGATTTTGTGTTCTTGATTTTTGGGGATTGGGGTGGGAGAAAGTGGATAAGTTTACAAATTTGGATAGATACAGGCACAATTAACTGACGACTTGAAAATAATTCAACTAATATCCCTTGAAACTTTTTGCCTCATAATATTTTTGTCTTTCTTGTTGGTTTCCAAGATCTGAGAGTTGGGAGTGCTCTCCTTCTGGTTTCTAGAAGTAGGTACTTAAAAGTTTTATCTCTTCGTTATCGGAGGAAAATCAAAGAAAGACTAACAAAGAAGATCATTCTCTCCACAAGACTCAAAGGAATGTTAATATCTTGGTATTCCGGGGATAATTCCTGAAAATATTTAAATAATTTTGAGTTCTGATAATTGGTAGACTGAATTGATGAAAATATTTAAATAATTCCCAGTGTTCTTCTTGGTTCAAGATATTATTTTTTCAATTCATGTGCAAAAAAATCAATCGTCTGCACTGGGTTTTTCTTACTTAATGCTTATTAGAAGCTATGATATATTTACTCTGTTTTCCCCCTACTCTTGCCAGGTGAAGCTCTCTGGATCTATCAGCAGTCAATACCTAACAGCTCTTCTCATGGCTGCTCCCCTTGCTATAGGAGATGTCGAAATTGAGATCATCGACAAACTAATTTCTGTACCTTATGTGGAAATGACACTTAAATTGATGGAACGGTTTGGTGTTTCAGTGGAGCACAGTGACAGCTGGGATAGATTCTTGGTTAAAGGAGGTCAAAAGTACAAGTAAGTTCTTTCTCTACATAGTGTAAGTAGCTTTGAGAAACTTGAGGTTTAAAGGATGCATTTTTTATCAGGTCTCCTGGAAAAGCTTTCGTGGAAGGTGATGCCTCAAGTGCCAGTTACTTCTTGGCTGGTGCAGCTGTTACTGGTGGAACTGTTACTGTTGAGGGTTGTGGGACCAGTAGTTTACAGGTATGTATTGCCCCATTTTCTTCAGTTTTTGTCTGATGTTTTAGAATTTCTGTGAACTACTACGGTATTGGCTGACTGCATCCAAGATTGATATTGATTTTCTACTTTGAGGATTATATAGAGTATATTGGAAAGATAGATGTGAGTGGGATCACTGTTTCTATGTAGTAATAACAGAGTTTTGATGTTCTTTTGAAGGGTGATGTTAAATTTGCTGAGGTTCTTGAAAAAAATGGGGCTGAAGTTACCTGGACAGAGAATAAGCGTCACTGTTAAAGGACCTAAACGTGATGCATCTGGAAAGAAACATCTGAGAGCCATTGATATCAACATGAACAAAATGCCGGATGTTGCCATGACTCTTGCTGTCGTCGCACTTTATGCTGATGGGCCCACTGCCATAAGAGATGGTATGCCTGCATTTACTTTGTCATATAATTTGTTTATAAAATAAGATCTATAAGCATAATCTATATAAAAAAGGCAAGAATGACCTATGTGCTTCCAAGAACATTTAATTAGTTATGACTAACCATAGAAATGTTTCATCCTAGTGCCATGACTATTATCTGCCTTTTGAAACCCGATTTGCTTATATGCCGCATTCTGATCTCTATACTGGGCCACTTTTTGCAGTTTCATCTTCAAACAAGAATCATATTTGTTATATATTTGCATCCATGTGATCCTTGACCTATATCTTATTCTCTCATCAATAAGTAGCATATATTCTCAATTCCTTCGTTTCCTTTCTCAAGATTCTTCTGCTTTTGAAGTAAAATTCCTCTTTTTTGGTCATTTGTTACGCAGTGGCTAGCTGGAGAGTGAAAAGAAACCGAAAGGATGATCGCCATATGCACAGAGCTACGAAAGGTTTGTCACTCGTTTATGCCCTCCTCTGTTTTCTCGATTATCTTAATCACATCTACTCATATATTTATGCCCACATTTCAGCTGGGAGCAGCGGTTGAAGAAGGGCCTGATTACTGTATAATTACTCCGCCTGAGAAATTGAGCGTGACAGCCATTGACACATATGATGATCATAGGATGGCCATGGCTTTCTCTCTTGCTGCCTCTTCTGGCGTTCCAGTTACCATCAGGATCCCGCCTGTCTGGCATAAAACTTTCCCTGATTATTTCGACGTTCTTGCCACATTTTCCAAGCACTGAAAATCGTGAAATCAAGAAACCCGAGTTTTGGTATGTTATGATGTCAGGCATGAAATGAGATGTTGAGACTGTTTGTATCATTAAAGATGTGTTTAAAGCGAGAAGGAATGTTTTGGTTTTTGACTATGAATGAATAAGTTTTAATTTGGTCTACGTAGATGTGTCAAAATTACACAATAATATTGTACAATTTAAATTTTATTTGCAATTTACACACATAAAACTGTATTTTGTTTGAAAAATTACTAAAAGTATAAAAGTATACTCCATCCAAATGGGAATAAGATATAAACCTCTTATAAATTAGTATCAGTTCTCATTTATGTTTGGTGACAGTTCGTCTTGGCCATTCTTGCAAGTTCTTTATCAAAATATAAGTTTAACATGCTTTTTCTCTAGTTGGTTATTTTTTCTTTGCATCTCTCTCATTTATATATTGCAGAAACTCAGTTACATGAGTAAATATGTTCTAGAAATGTGCACTTTTGTGAATTTCCAATATATATGAAAATTTTTTAAAAATTAAATATCTCTGATCCATATAATAAGGGGCCTTAATTAGTAATAGTAATACGCCACCCTCCATTGTCACTCTAGATGTCAATTATAGAGAGAAAAAATAATAGAAAAAAGAAAAACAAAGGGAGAGAAAAGTTGTATCATGTCACCATAATTTTAAATGGGACTGCCACATGGTAAAGGTCGTTGTGGACAAAATAAATAATTGTGTTGTTATTCTTCTGCATCTACTTTGTGTGAGACTCTTGTATTTCATATTATACAAATATCACCTCAATATAAATAAATAAATACTTAAATAACTCAACTCACGGGTATACGACTAATTAACTGTTGCTTTTGCTATTTACACCTTTTCATATTTGTATTTCCTCTTTTTTGGCACCCTCATTTTCACCATAAATTTGCCCTTATTAAGAGGATACTAGTTGGGAACAACAATCATTTCTTGCGAAAAGATTCACATGTTTTCTCCAAATATAGATTGAAAAGAAATAAAGGAAAAGAATCACGTCACATGAATGAAGGCTACAAAAATCTAAAATGACAACGACACGTGAAAAGTAGAACAGGGGAATTGAACCGTCAATTTTACATAATTCACTCTAAACAAAAATTTAAATTGATCAGTCTCGTCTTGCATCATTGAAGAATTCAAAGATTTGCTCTCTATTATTTGGATCATGAGCTACTTCTTATAGATTACTACATTAAACTTGTTTAATCACATTTAGTTTTTAAACATTTTATTATGACATTACAATCCAAAAGTTATTTTGAAAACACGACTCTTTTTTATTTATTAAATTATTATTTGGAAGAGTGAGATTTTAAATTAACTTTATATGTGCGTGTGTACATGTTTCTTGAACATTACCCTTTTTAACTCCAAGTCAAAAGAACTTTTCCTTGAAGCACACTAGTAGTTTGGTAGTGATTTGATGATAATTAAATTAACAAACACATTCACATGGCTTTCCTAACAAAAATGGGACAAAAAAGATGCATACATAAGGGGGTCTTGAAAAAGAGGCTTTGTTTTAAACTCAAGTTTGTTTTCATGAGTATTACAACACCACATTTTATTTCATATTTTTCTTCTTTTCTAATATAGTTTTTTTCCCAATAGCAAAAACTAAATTGATTTTTCTTTAGCTATTTTTGCTAAATTTAATATTTGTTCCGAGTTTTAATGGGACTGTCCACGGACTTTACTAAAGTGACCGACAATTCAGATCATATGATAATTCGTCATTAAAATTGTCAATGTTAGTACATTATTATCTTGTAATAATGATATTTACAAGAAATTACACATTCCCACGAATCTCTCACACCCTCCAATAGAGTGAGAGTTAGGAAAGCCTAATAAATCATGTACATCCCCTATCCACCGCCACCCCAAAAGTATTCTACTAATAATCTAATACAATTATAAAAATAAAATGTGCACTTGCACATATACTTGATTATTTTAATTTTGAAAATACAATTTTAAGATTTTACTCAAAAACTTGTATGCAATATTGCATACAAGTGATATGTGCAATTATAGTTTAATTGAGTTTTTTCTATATCACGGGTCAGATAACAGCGTGGATCCGGATTCTTCTTCCTAAGCGTCTTCGCGGTAGCTTCAAAATTATTCTTCCTATCAAATTTTACAGTTTTCTTATCAGCTGCAAATTCTTTTTTCTTCCTACCAGTTTTTATGGTGGTGGAAAAGTTTTCTAGATTTTTCCTTCTCTTTTCTTGTTCTTCTTTTCTATTCTTCTTCTTATCAGCAAATTCTTCCTTCCTACAGATTTTCTACAGGTGAGCGGTAAGTTTTCTGGGTTTTTCCTCTTTTTCTTTTTCTTCTTTTTTCTATTCTTCTTCCTATCGATTTTTCAGTGGTTTTCTTCCTCTCGGCCTCAAATTCTTCTTCCTACCGATTTTCACGGTGGTGGCGGTAAGTTTTCTAGGTTTTTCTTCTCTTTTCTTGTTCTTCTTTTCTCAAATCATCTCGTATTTTCAAAATCCTTCCTTCATACGACTATTCTCAATTTTGTTCTTTTTATCTCAGAATTTTCGAAAGATAAATTTTTTTCATTAATTTAAAAATTATGTGCTTCAGTGAATTGAGCGCGATCACATACATTAACAATGTATCTAAATCATCAGAATTTACAACACATATATTCAATAAAAATATCATTTTATAAATATATATCGTCGCCCAAATTAAACCCACCATTGCCGCTTAAATCGCTTTCGACCTTTGTCTGTGACCTAATTTGATCAATATTTATCTTATTTATATTGTATTATTAACACTAGTGTCTGATATTTTTGTGAAGTGTTTCTCAAGATTTTACAATTGTTTGTATTATTTTCAACTTAATGTAAGCAAATTTTTGAGATATTACATTTTCACGCAAACGACAAAGTGCCGTTTGCTAGGGTTTTGTTAAAGGAGGCGTCGCCACGATTGACAAATCTATCTATATTCATTTATTGTCTTTTCATCTGTAATATATAAATAATTTTTCATATCAATATCGAAGGTGTTATATTTTCGTTTGTAATTTCATATGATCAACTCATTTCAAGATTTTTGTCTCTCTTTTCATAAATTGAGAGCATTTATTTTGTTTAAAGATGTTTTACATGATTTAAAATTATTAGAAAAACAAGTAGAGGTGAATTTTTAATGTAATAATTAAGCTTCCTAAATTAGTGGAAATTGAAATTATATTGGGTCAAGGATCCTTCACACTAAAATGACAAAATAAAATGGATTTGGGGGTGTAATAATTTAGGGATAATACTAATTACACCGACCCTAAATTTGATGCTACTTTATAGGCAATCAAATCAAAGGAAAATCGCTAGACACGTAAACACACACCTTTTTTACAGCATGGATTCCTCTCTTCCATAATAACCTATATTCCACATCATATTTTAATTATTTAAAATTAAAAAAAATATAAAAAAAAAAATTTCAATTTTTTCTTTTTTTCCATTTTTTTTTTTAACACTTGACTTAACCCCCAAGTTGCCTAAATGGTTCACACCAAAATTCGAATGGTTAATAATTTAGGGTTTAGAATTTTAATTTAGGAAGATAGATTTTAAAATTTTAAATAAGTAAATCGTAGAAACGGATGTCAATTTAAAAAATGTGGAATAAAGTGAAATAGGGATTTGTTAATCATTAATTCGAATGGATTATAATTTAGGGTTTAGAATTCTTAATTTAGGGTATAGATTTTAAAATTTTAAATAAGTAAATCATAGAACAGATGTCAATTTAAGAAATGTGGAATAAGAGTGAAATAGGGTATTGTAGTGCGAGGAGAATCCAAGCGCTTATTTACTCCTCTACTAATATTTTTCTCTGAATTAAACCCCTAAAAAATGGTTCAAGAAAACCCTAAAAATTAAATTACATTAAATTACTAATCTAATTGGAATCAACCATTAATGAGTCTCGTTTGAGTCTTAGACTCTCTTTTTACTAATCCAATTTTTAAAAAAAATTCTTCAACTCCGATCTGCTCCCTCCTTTCCTTTCTCTCTCTTGTTTCTCTCTCCAATTACTCCCCCCATTATTCAATCATCAAAATCCTCAGATTTATTTACATTTCCATCTCTAAAACCAAAGCAACCAAAAAAGAAAAAGGGTATACAAATACGCCGTTTGCCACCACCACCAACCACCACTCCCTCCAATGAACTAGAACAATCCGCATCAATTACAACTCAAAAAGCTATTTTTACCACCGTTCTTTCTATCTTCAATCCGCATTCATTGGGTATTGAAGTAAAGGGAAAACAGTATCCGTTAATTTCAGTTCGTGTTCAAACCCTAGCGTGGATTAGGGGAAAATTCCAAGTGAGTTGCTATTGAATCTTGAGGAATTGCATCGGTGGATTGCGTCACAGATGAAGCACATTGATAGCACCCCATCAACGCCAGGGAAGTTCAAGATCGAGAAATCGCCCTACAGTAGGCTGAGGCTACATTCTTCAATAGCGAAGCTAACTTTCTGGTCGTTTGTGTTTCTTGGATTGATCTTCATCCTGTTTTACAGATCACCATCTTCGTCGCCCCCTTTGCACTCAGATCCATCGAGGCGGTCGCTTCGAACCAGCTCTTACGAAGGCCCCAACTTCGTGAAGAGGGTCAAATCCTCCGCTAAAATCAGGTCAAGAAATGGGATTTCTGTTCTAGTGACAGGGGCCGCCGGTTTCGTCGGCACTCATGTCTCCGCCGCCCTTAAACGCCGCGGCGACGGCGTTTTAGGGCTTGATAATTTCAACGATTATTACGATACGTCCCTGAAAAGGGCGAGGCAATCGCTATTAGAGCGAAGTGGTGTGTACATTGTGGAAGGAGATATCAATGATGCTTCTTTATTGAAAAAGCTTTTTAACATTGTGCCTTTTACTCATGTTATGCATTTAGCAGCACAAGCTGGAGTTAGATATGCTATGGAGAATCCCAGCTCTTATGTGCATAGCAACATTGCTGGGCTAGTTAACTTGCTTGAAGTTTGCAAGGATGCTAACCCTCAGCCTTCGATTGTGTGGGCTTCGAGCAGCTCGGTTTATGGATTGAACACGAAGGCTCCGTTTTCTGAGAGGGATAGAACTGATCAGCCTGCTAGTTTGTATGCTGCAACCAAGAAAGCTGGTGAGGAAATTGCACATACTTATAATCACATATATGGGCTTTCATTAACTGGATTGCGTTTTTTCACGGTTTATGGACCTTGGGGGGAGGCCGGATATGGCTTATTTCTTCTTTAGTAGGGATATCTTGAAAGGAAAGTCGATTCCTATATTTGAAGGTGCTAATCATGGCACTGTGGCTAGGGATTTCACTTACATTGATGATATAGTTAAGGGCTGTTTGGCTGCATTGGATACTGCTGAGAAGAGTACCGGGAGGGGGGGGAAAGAAGAAGGTCCGGCTCAGCCGCTTGTATAACTTGGGGAACACATTGCCTGTACCTGTTTCTGATCTTGTGAGCATTCTTGAGAAACTGCTCAAGACGAAGGCGAAGAAATTGGTTATGAAGTTACCAAGGAACGGGGACGTGCCATTCACACATGCTAACATAAGCTTGGCGCAGAGGGAGCTCGGGTATAAGCCCTCTACGGATCTGCAGATGGGGTTGAAGAAATTTGTTCGATGGTACCTTGGATACTATGGTAATGGGAAAAAGAGCTTGCATTGATACATAATTTTGAACCGTTATATTCTTTTCCATTTCGATTCTTATAATTGTTTTGTTTAAATATCTCTGTCCGTTATTGCCATGATCTTGTTTCGCATATCTTGATGTTGTATAAGGATGGGATCGATATCCTAAGATGCAGTTCGTGTGGTTGGTCAACATTATTGCATCAAAGGACAAACTAGCCTTTTGTCATTCTTGGGATTGTATTTGTTGTAGAATTCATTACTGATGGAACAATTTGCTCATTGATGGACATGTGTCATTTGAATCCAATTCGAATAAGATAGCGCACGATAGCTTGGCTGTTGTGATTCATTTAGTCGCTGGAGTGTACTTGTTTTCGTTTACAATTGCTCCCAATCATCTTATCATGAGTTTAACTATTTTCTCTTTAATATAAGAAGCTCTGTGGTTGAGTTTTTGGATGTAACATCCGATGTTTGGATCATTGTGCTAGATATGGTAGCTTACTGGTTTTGGAAAAGAATGATAGATTTGTAGGATGTTTGTTCCTTTTCACTCCGCGTGGACATTAACTTCTGATTAGATGCATATTAGGCGAAGGGATCTCGATTTCATAGGAAGCTTTGGCTCAACTTCTTGAGCCGATTAGAATTGTAGATATATCTAAGAATTCATTGTGTACCCTTTTCCATCTATGTAAGGGATGAGGTTTTTAGGAACTTGTAGGTCCTAAGAGTCGTGGATCCATGGTAGAAATGCTGTCAATTGCTAGACAAATACTCTGCAGCTTAGAGTAGTTATCCACTTTCAGATGGCTCATATATTCCTAGTAATCGAAGTTAGTTCAAGAAGACTGTTAGCCTCATTTATCTTTTGTCACGTGTCATTTACCTAGCAGGTATTATAAAAAGATGTTAACAGGAAATCCGATTGAATGACCCAACAGTTCAAACGGTTGCTTTTTTTAAGCAACTAAGTCAATTCTTGTTAGGATGTCAGCAAATTTGACAAAGAGCTTTCAAAATCACTTTTCCCAGTTTAAAAAAAAAAAAGTCGGATCCCAAATCGCCTTGCAGCAGCTCTTGATGCAATGTGCATGATAATTTGGGATTTGGATCCCATCCTATATTGGAGGGTCCAATGCAGTTTTTTCAATTATGTGATTTAAAATCATACACAACCCTGGATTTTTGGATTTTATTTTTATAACTATTATATTTGATTGAATCTAATCCAATGGTTGATAACCTGCATTGGACAATAATTTGTTAGGTTAAGCAACTTCAATTATCATGTTTTTTCTCTTTCTTTTTTCCATAGGTATTACTATTAACCATTAAATTCTGTGGTGAAGGCAAGGGAAAGTGATCCATAAACCTTTATGTCTGGTTCATAGTAATAGCTTTTGTGTAAATTCTGTGATTCTCTTTCTTTAGTTGAACCGAAGACTGGTGGCTGCTGAGGTCTATTTCTGCATCGATAATAACTTGCTTCTTGAAGAAAATGAGATGTACAGCGAGGCAATTTTACAAGTGAACTATAATATCCCTTTCACTTGATGTATCTAACGACCAACAATCGGCCTTGTGTATTTTTGCAGTTAAAAAAGAATAGATCACTGGCTCCAATAAAACCTTGTTTTTTAATCATTATTTGTTCAGAGAAATATATGTAGTCGGCTAAAAGGGTTACTGTTTCAAAACATGTATTATCGACTTAAAACATGTTGGATTGGCAACTCGAAATGCGATGCAAGATTGTTTCGTGTCTTTCATTCTTTGAAAGTTAACTATTTTGCGGCTTTGATAGAATTAACAAAACAATTTTAGGTGGTGTTTGCAAATTCAACAAAATACTGTAGAATCACAAAAGAGTTTGCAAACATACCCTTGCTCTAGTAAAAAAAACAAGTCCTGGAAAGCCTGCATCAGACCATCCCCAAATCAAACCATGATAAGTGAAGAGCAAAAGAAACTAATACGGAGTTTAGAAATCATATTTTGTTCTTCCGCTACTCAAAATAAGGCACAACATATCTGCAAGGTCAGTAGAAGATGAGAAGAAGTTCCAAGCAGCGAGCATAAGTCGCTTTCTTGATCCCTTGAAATGAACCACCTGTGTTGGAATAGAAGTTAGGTTATATAAATATCTCAACTCATGTATAACATAAACCAATTCTCTCTGCACTAAAACAAACATAATTTTACCTTCACATCCAAAGGCATCCCATGAAATTGACCAGCACCTTCCGGTGGTGTCCAGTTATAATGAGAGCAAGGTAAGAAAAGCACTGACGCACCACCAATTATGTCTAGGAAAGCCTCTCTTCTAGAAAACCTTCTCACGTCAAAGTTGGGGTTAGAAGTTACCACCCACGCAAGAGCTAACTGGTCTCCAAGCATTCGAGAAGCTTTCATGAATTTTGAACTGTAAACTTTCACCACATTTTCTAGGAAAACCTTCCCCCTGTGGACAAAGGAGAACATTATATTACATGAAGAAATAGGAGATCACTGTCCATTTTGCAAAGATTGATGATGTAATTACGTTCACTACTGGTTCATAGAACAACAACCAATAGAGAGAACACATAAGCATTCCTGATATAAACACTCAAGTCAACTATAGAGTTTGAACTTCCTATCGATTGTTTAACATGTATCTAATTAGATCAAATAGACCTTTCAAAAAGAGCCAAAATAGTCATAGAGAAAAAAAAAACCAATAATCCCACCTCTGAATTCCCTCTGCAGTGCCCCTTACTGCAATAAATCCTGAATTTAAAGGCTGCTCTTTGTTGTTCCGGAAGGTAAGAGCCACATCAAACTTTGGATAGTCAGTAAATATTCGTCCCAAGTCATCAATTACTGCTATATCAGAGTCCGTGAAAATGAAATGAGTGACTTCTTCCTCCTTCTGTCTCAGCTTCTTAAGTCTTGCGTCTAGGAATGTCTGCACAAACACATATTGTGAATTAATATGTGATAAATTTCTTAAGAATAGTGTACTAATCAGCTTTCAAATAAGTCCACCAAAATTTTACAGGATGATCCTTACATATAATAAGATGATGCAGCACAGAAAGACAACAATGTCATTTAAGTTGCTATTTTATCAGGATACAGGAATCTAGGTAAACCATAAAACGCAGTACACAGTGGTAGTGAATGGGAAAGGGAACTGCTTTTAAGATATATTGGCGAAGATAAGTAAACAGACATTAGTAACAAAAAAGAATATCCCATTTTCCAATAATGCCTTGTGCTCTTACAATGTAAGACCTGATTCTTTGAAGCATCAACTTGTCTCGTGAATATTCACCTTGTATTGGCTGTACTGTGACCATATCTCTATGCAGTGGAAGCTCAGAGGCAGGATCAGTAAGAATGATAACATTGCTTTGGGGCATGGTCACCTACAACAAGTAATTGAGCATCAAATCGGGAAAAGTTGAATGAAATTGCACACATAGTAGCCAGATAGTATGGATTTGACCCAATTTGGAAAAAGAGGAATGTAATTGTACATAAAGATGGTCTGATTATTTCAAATAATTTATTATTTAATAAATATCATTATAGCTAGTTATTAATCAACTTCCGGTTGTTACAATATTAGATTAGTAATTCTTAGTACATCATAGCCCACAATGAGCAGATAACTACTAGTAAATGGGCATAGAGAAACCATAAAAGATCCGCAAACAAGGTCGGTGTAGAACTAAGTGTTTGGTTGAAAAGTATGGGGTTTGTTATTCAGGCGCCAAAAACATGTTTTCCATAACTAGCGCCTCGGAAAATATCACCTAGATACCCACTGCTTTCAATTATGGTTTTCTGTAATACTTTTCCAATACTGCTAATGGATGATACAGGTTGGCTTCAAGTCAAATTAAATTCACAACCTCAACATTGAAGTTTAGCTGATTTAAAATTGCACTAGCACGACAAAAGCATATTTATTTTCGGGCAACTAATCCAACAGAACCTATGTCTTGTGTAAAAAATCATCAACGTTTGTTTGTTTCCTTTTTGCATTTTTAAGTCCATAAATGGAAGGAATCGAGGGCATATCTGCTTCCCATAAGGCCTTCCTCAGATGTCAAATTACATGCATGTATAACTGCTCAGTGACAAATCTTAGAAGCACAAGAAATTCATTGCACTCTTACATGCCTACATGTGATTAAGTTCATGGTTTTTTTTAGCACAGAGTCGTAACTCTTCAGTATTTGCAGTTCTGCAACCATGTAATGACATAAAGCAGAAGAACCTGAATGAAATTTATGAAGACATTCAAGATGGCCATTGACCTCTCCACTTTGTTATATGAAGTGTTCCCAACAGTAACCAGATCAACTGGTCTGCTCTCAACAGTAGAGTTGTACACAGTAAATACAGTGACCAAAGCTACTTGATCTATTGTTTGAGGACTGTCATGGGACTTTCTAAAATGTGTCTTGTTAAGAGCATTTACTCCTGCAAATATTTTAGGTGTAGCTGTTAGTTCCTAAATCATGTAAGAGAAAACTCAGTCATGATTATTTACTGAATTTAAGAAAATGCATATATCAGAGTAGACACTTATTATTTGATATAGAGTGTATATGGGAATGGGACAAGTGTAGATCAGGCCATGCACTATTACAATATCTGGCCAACAGCACAAAACTCTCTATGAATAGAAACAAAACATAACATCTCTATTTCTCAATACCATTAATGGGGATATAGCAAATTATCAGAAAGACAGAAACACAGTAAGAAATTGACAAAATATTTATTTTGCCTGGTAACAAAATTTGGTTGCACAGAGTATGATGGGCAGTTCTGGGTCCCTAAAAAAGGAGTTTACATTTACTATGACAAATGCTCAAGACAATAAACAAGTGCACATATTATTTATAACTACAGAAATTAAGAAAATCATGCTTTGCATTCTGTAACGTTCAGTTGAAAAATACTCATGATACACATTCTCAAGATCTGCAGCTAATAATTTTATCTGAAGGGTAACAGATTCTTTTAACCTTGGCATTGCAAACGATCAGGCAGTCCCTCGCCAGCAGCAGGTCCAAGGATTAGATGATCGAACTTCTTTGGCTTCTGTTTATGAACATCCCCGAAATTCATATCCTGATGGAACTCCTTAACTGATAGTAACATCCATTTCTCGTTACACTCAAAATTGCTCAAGAAATTATAAATTTAAAATAGAAACATGAAATCATAGCAAAATTTCAAATAAAAATGGTCTACCTGATAGCATGTGAGGAATTATAATGACCATAGGAAGACATAAAAGCAACCGATTCCATCCAACACATAGTCTCTTTCCCAGCATACTCCTTTAAACAACTCACACTACTTTCAGTAACACCAAATGCAGTTTCTAAATGCTCTTTTTCGTGCGATGCGTCTATAAAAAAATCGCCCAGCAAATGGATAAAATTTCAACAATAGCAAAAGTTCCAGCACTTTGAACACAGCACACCTAGCGTTTTCAATAAACCAAAAAGAAAGAAAGATTGATGGATTCAACAATAACAATACGCATAAAGAGAATTAAATGAATTTGTTCACCCGATATTTTTTTTTTCTTTTTTTGCATAAATCCAGATCACTTACCTTAATTAAACTTTATAACTATATATATTTTCTCTTTTTCCCCTTGCAGAAGCCAGCAACTGTTCCCGATTTGGATTGTTCACTTGTACCGGGAAAATAATTGCGTATAAAACCAGATCACTTGCGTTAATTTTACTATATATTTTCTCTTTTTCCCCTTTGCAGAAGCTCACGAATGACAGCAACTGTTATCGGATTTGAAGGATTCTCGGTTCTCGGATCTTTTCTTCAGTACAGTTTGGGCCTTTTTTGATATGGACCATTTGCCAAGACCATGCTATTAGCTCTCATTCTAATTTCTATTCATTTTGGGCCTCAATATAGCCCATTTCAGCAGAATGTGGGCTTTTTAAATTCTGATTTTAGTTTTCCAATGATTCTACAAAAATAATAAACCCTTTTTTTAAAAAAGGGGAAGTCATTTTGTGGCTCACGATTTAGTGAGATCTTCTATTCACTATGGAAGTTTTTATTGTTGGTCTGACCCATCGAACTTTGTGGATGGCAGTCTTACACTTGTTGTCATTGAAATAATTTGAGCTAAACATTTTTGCGTTATAATAAAAAATGGAATTCTTGTACATTTGGATGTGCAAGTTAATAATTAATGATTTTTTCCGTAAAAGATGGAGTTTTCATTAATATTAGTACAAGTAAGCTCCCTGATTTTTCACAAAAACTTGTATGCAATATTGCATACTAGTGATATGTGCAATTAACTTAAATAAAAGAGATATTTATTTTTCGCGGGTCAGGCCTAAAGACATTTCAGATCCGGCGTTGCCCATTTTCTTCTTCCTCGTGATCCTAGGGTTCTTCTTCCTCACGATTCCAGATTTTATCGTGGTGCGATTTTAGGTTTTTTTCTTCTCTTTTTTGATCTTCTTTTTTTCCTTTCTTTTCCTTATTCACATTTTTCCATATTCCCATTCCCAAATTTTTTTCAGTTTTTCCCATTCCGCAAATTTTTCGGGATGTTCTTCTCTTTTCCATTTTTTCCTCTTGATTTTTTTTTTACGTAATTTTTTTTATTCATGTAAGAACACTTTTTTTTTCATCTTTGGTTCATATAAGAACATCAATTATTTAAATCTGAATTTTGGACTAAGATTTTTTTCGTTTATCTTTGGTTTTTATTCATTTGCAGAATAACAATCTTTTTTGCTTTCATAGGAGTAATAATTTTTCATATAGTAACACATTTTAAGTTGTTATTTAAATCAGTAATTTTGGACTAGGGGTTTTCTTTTTTACACTTTTTAGTTCAATCCATTTTGTTCATGATCGAACACTTTTTTTTTTTAAAAAAAAATAAGTATACACAACAAAAAATTTAAATATATATTTTATAATTTTTCATATCATATTTTATAAATTTTGTCTCACCACATAAATTTATCGCACCCGTGTTGGAGAAAAATGTAGAGAGGAATATAGATTTAAATTTTAAATATTTATTTTAGTAATTTAATTTAAAAAAAAATTCGGTTTTTTTTGAATTAGTTTTGACAATTTTTTTCAACCTTTCAACCTTAGATATATTCCGATTTTTTAACTTTAAGCCTTTTTAGTTCAATCCTTGTGATAAATTTGTGATAAATATGGATCTTAAAAAAAATGTGATATATAATGGAGTGAGGTGAGGAAACGAATCCCTAATATATTATTTGATGAGTAAGTTGGGTACTAATTTTGAAGGGTAATTTTATAAAGGAGAAATTGCAAAAATAAGATTTATATTTATTTTTTATTGCGCTTTAAGGACCCAATTTTAGACTTTTGCAAAACAGATACTTAACTATTAATTTGTTGTTAAAAAAGGATTCAGACAATTTAAAAAAAATAGATTTCCACAATCACGGTGAGACAGGGCATAAGTTGGGCATTGACGCTTTAACACTTAGGAGGGGTGAATGTGATTTGTTTTAGGTTGTACCCCGTCTCAAATGAGTTTTTGTCTATTTTTTTATATATCACTTTATAAAAAATAATGATATTTCAAAAAAAAATTGTAATAAATGCTAATAATGAGTTAATGACTGCTAATATATATTTTTTAAAATGTAAATAAATTTATTAAATACAACGAGTACAAATACTCAAACAATTACAGACAAAACCTTACAGTAGAAAATACTGAATAAGTAGTTCGAAGAATAAGTAGTTCAAAGAAGAACTAATAATTAATATTAAGTGGCATCTGTACCGTATAAAAAATAGTGACACATCGTACCGTACCAAAAATAGTGACACATATCATATCTCCGTATCAAAAAAAATTATATTTCAAAATTCATATCTTTTTGTATACTAAAATTCAGCATACATAAAATTTTGATAATTAAAAAATATTTACCTATCGTACTGAAGTTTTCGGTCTCTAAAAATTTCGATTGTTATCTATATGTTGTCCCATACCGAAATTTTGATATACTATGTCATACCGAAATATCAGTTATACAGAATTTTTTTAACAAAATACCAAAATTTTTTGGTATATTGAAATATCAAAATTTTAGAATGCTTATTACCATATTGTGCCGCAATTCGAGGTATATTGAAAAAATCGACATTTTTTATATTTTTCAATTTGATAAATGTAGTATACCGATTTTTTCATTAATTTTTCACCTTGAACTGTGAATATAAATGAGTGAATTTTAGAAAATAATACAAAAGTTGAGAACAATTTTTTTTATTGCTGTAATACCTTGTTTTTTATATAGGTTGAGAACGAAACAAATTAGATGCAAATTGAAAAAAAAAACTATTATTTTGTCTTATAACTGCCCGGGGCCTTTTTTTACAACAAATAAAAAATTAAATACCTACCCTGCAAAAGTCTAAAATTAGGTTCTTAAAGTGCAATTGGCAAAAATAACTCCTTTTTTTTGCAATTAGTCCTATTATAAACACATTCCCCATAACAAATGTAATTCATGCCTTTTAAATATTTATTGTCTTTATTTTTATCTTTATATTTATATTTTTTTGCCTTAAGATACATCTCTACCGCATCTCTGGAAATTTTAATATTTTATAAATATTTATATAAAAAATATAATAAATAAATGAATAAAAATATTTGTGTAATAAGTCCTTGAGAAATTCAATTTGAAAATAAAGAACATTTCGAAAATTTAAAATGCCTACTAGATTTATTTATTATTTTGTAGATGCACTTTCATAGTTTTTTATTTACAGTAAAAACTTTAAAATAGGAAATCCAAAAAAAAAAAATATGGCCTCAGTTTAAGGACTTAATTGCAAATGTGCGTCTCACTTATAAATGCCCTCCGCCCATTTAACCACTCTAGGGTTTACTCGTTATAGCAATTCTTCTGCGAACCGAAGCCTCCGCCGCCTTAGCGATCCGCCGGTCATCGAGCATCAGCCACCATGGGTCGTATGCATAGCCGAGGGTCTGCACTCTCGTTATCAGTGTGTATTTACTCTTGCTTTGTGTGTTTTCTGATTACTGAATGTGCATTTTCTCTTCACTGTAGTAAGGGTATTTCAGCATCAGCACTTCCGTACAAGAGGACTCCACCGAGCTGGCTCAAGATTTCTTCCGGGGATGTACGTGATTGCGGTTTCATTGTTCCTTCTTTATTTTTTTTGGTTTGATGATTGACAATTTATGCAATTACTATTTATCTGATTAAGAATAAATTGTAAATGGTTCAGTAATAATTCACATTGATTGAATCAGTCCCGCTTGTTTTATTTGCTCATATGTGTAACTTCTGTCCTTTGTCTCTGTGCCTGTCCTAGATTGATGTTTTTAGATCCTTCAGCAGAGTGAGTTGTAAGCTGAACCAATCAATGATGATAATCTATTATGCATCCACCAATCAAATTTACTATGAATGGGCAAACTTATTTTGCAAGTGATGTTAACGTTATCTTAAAACATAATACCGCCTCGCCTATAGTGGGTTGCTTGGAATTTGAAAATGATTGATAATGACTATCAGGCATCCTTGGTGTGTCAAGGTAAAGTGACTTTCATAATATGCAGTTGATTGATAATGAACATCGGGCATCCTTGATGTGTTTAGATATTGGGACCATCAATTTAGGTTTCTCTTTATTCATAGAGTAGAGACACACTTGCGTGAATTTTATTATAATTTGGGCGTTGACGCTTTTAACACTTTGGGAGGGATGTATGTTGATTTGTGCTAAGTTCATGTTATGGTGTTTATCACTGTTATGATGAGTGTTATCATTATTTCTTCATTAGTAGATTTCAAGTACTTCCACTGACATTCTTGATACGTTCCTCATCTAACTTCTGGGGCTCTTTGCTGATCACATGTATATAGAAATACTATAGTCTAACTTCTGGGGCTCTTTGCTGATCACATGTAGACTATAGTATTTCTATATTCTCTCCATTGGATCTATTGTTTCTGGGGACAGAAGAAGCTAATATACTATACCTCAATCTTAGTTCATGATTTAAGGGTCTGGATGATGTGGCCAATGAACTAAACCAATTGTCCTATTACCTTGGGAAATTATATTATATAGTTTACAGTTTGTTAAAATGTATCTTGTGGTCACCTAGCCTTCACACATCTTTGTGAGTTTTGTCCAGTCTCCAATGTAACATTGCCCACCAGTTGTTATTGTAGTTGTCTCTTTCATTCATCAACTATCAGGCAGTTTTGGTGTAGTCATGCATTTTATGAGTACACAAGAATTTCATTTAACACTTGGCTCGGACTTCAGAGTTCCATTTCTGGTTTACTTTGTTTCGTACTTAAGTTTTGATGATTATGAGAGTTATTTATCTTGAAGTAAAAAGGGTAAATTGTTTCCCATGATCCCATCCAATAAATGCAGCTCAAGGATTTAGATATTAATGGTTATGCAGTAATTTACTAATTTTCTCCTATTTCAGGTTGAAGAAAACATTTGCAAGTTTGCAAAGAAAGGTTTGACTCCTTCCCAAATTGGTGTTATCCTTCGTGATTCTCATGGGATTGCTCAGGTGAAGAGTGTCACTGGCAGCAAGATCTTGAGGATTCTCAAGGCCCATGGTAAATTTTTTCTCTATCTGATATTATCTTGTCTTGTATTTGTATAGCTGTTGCTAATATTTGTATCTGCAACTGTACCAGGACTTGCTCCGGAGATTCCCGAGGACCTTTACCACCTCATTAAGAAAGCTGTTGCCATCCGGAAGCATTTGGAGAGGAACAGGAAGGACAAGGACTCCAAATTTAGGCTAATTCTTGTTGAGAGCAGAATCCACAGACTTGCTCGCTACTATAAGAAGACCAAGAAGCTTCCACCTGTCTGGAAGTAGTAAGTCCATTTTTTTCTTGCTGAAAATATCCATCTTGTTGATTCTTATTTAACAAGGGTAAATAAGTAACCATGCCGTGTTAATAGTAATCACAAGTTACCATTATAATGTATGACTTTTTAGAAACCCCCTTCACTTAGTTTTTGGCTGATTCTTGCCAATGTTTTGTTTTCTGCGTCCCTGTTCAACAATTTGAGTAATCTTCTCTGTTTCTTTTGCAGTGAATCTACCACCGCCAGCACTCTTGTCGCCTGATACAGTAATTATGGCTTTGTACTTCATTTTTCAAGTTATATTTCAAGATGAGAGTCTCTGTTTACCTAGATATTTTCCTTTGACTGTTGCCAAAGTCTTGTTTTTTGATACCGAACTAGTTTAATGGATATTTGACTTGGTGAAAGTCTAGCACCGTTTAAATATTTATCAATTATGTTGAGAGCTTTTTGGATATTTTTCCAGTGTGTTACAGTTTACTTGAGATTTCTCACCAGCATCCCATTCAGACCAATCTTCTTTGGACAACTAACTCTTTCTTGCATTCTTATCATTCTTCCTGCTCCTTTTTACCACATTGTGAGTACTTTTGTCACTGTGTTGGTTTCCTTTTTCCTTTTTAGCGGCTTCTCACTCTTCCTGTAACTTTTCTTTTCCCCATATCGTAATACGGATGTCATACAAAGTTAAAATTAAAACTCCGTATGTAAATGGACGTCAAACTTATAAAATACAGTATAATATTGGTCATAACACTTTCGCCAATAAGATTATAGTGATTTCATTGGTAATCAAATTAAAATCAACATTTTAATGGTATTGGGGAAGTTCTCATTTTCTGTTTTAGTCGTCTCTGCCCTTGTATAGAGCTAAAGAATTTACTATATTTTGACATTCTTTCCTTCTTAATTTTTTTCATTTTGCCTATGTGATTTTGTCATCATTTGGTGCTGTACCTCCTTAATGATTTCATGCATATGTTAATATGCTCTAATGTAAAATTGCATATCTTCGCTCACTCTCATATTAGTAAATCTACATGCTTGAATTCTCCACTGGGTCTCCTGTTGAACCAGTCTGATTCCGCTAATTGGTATTATAACTATGAGCACGTTAATTAACAAAACCAAATGTAATACAAAAAAAGGAATACTGGCTAAAAATTGGTACCAACAAACAGAACTTTATAACGACGTACACAATACATGCAATCACACCAACTTCAACCTATTGTAACCGGCATATGTTACTCTTGAAGATGATCAAGAGCACACGGAACCATGTGAGAAATTTACAAGTAACCATAAAACTACTAACAATATGCTAAAGCACTCATGAGAGGAAAAATCTATCCATCCATCTTGATGCCACTGGTTCACCCAATTAAAATGATGTACTCGCTCACATATTATACACAAGCCTTCAAAAAGCAAGCAATTTATTCAATGTTTATCCTGACGACCTTTTTTAGGTTTCCCCCTGTCCGACTGTCCTAGGAAGTTCTGTCCGAAAATGGGGCCTCTACTTCCTTTTAAAGAGCTCCCCCCAAGCCGCAAGCTGCTGCCCAAGTCGACTATCTCTAGTCCCTAGTATCATAAACATTACAAGAACACAGATTAATATAGCATTAAACTAGTTATACCTTCTTTGACAGATAATGTGATGTATTATCGCGATCGCAACTTCAGTTTCTTGTCGATTTATTACAGCAGACACTGAAGGTGCAGCTTAATACTTTCTCTAGAAATAGGCAAAAGATGTACCAAAATTTGCAGGAAAATCAAATTGCTGAAAATGCCTGTCTGCATTAGTTCCCCAAGCTCTTTCAAAGCCAGCAAGCTCATCTGAGTAAATAAGTTCACATCAGCTTCTGATATTAGAGAAATACCATGGAAACTCGCCTATCTTTCATACGTTTTCAACACGACTAACCTTCATCTAGATTATGCAGAGTTTGTACTGTGTCCACCTTACCATCTGACTCGAGTTTTCTCGTCACTGTATGTCCCTGCACAACAATTATCATTCGTAAGAACAATTCATTCTAGGATCAAATATCAGAACTAGGTTTCTTCTCTCAAAGAAGCAACAGAATTGCACCTTATCATGGATCCCTCTAGAAACCCTATGAGTAGCTTGGCCAGTTGTCCTATCAGCTTGCTTGCTCTCTTCAATTGTTACCTGATAATTAACAAGAAACCTCAGTCTCAAGAACAAAAAACACTAACTTAACAATATAAAAATCAAACATACCCCATCACTCCCTGACCTACGTGAGGTGGTCGCCGAGTAATACACCCCATTAACCCCACCATAAGTCACTCTCTGGAAGCTGACACTACGCGTCTGTGGTTGTGACACTTTTGCTTTGTTATAATTACTTGTATGCGAAATTTCCCTTCCATTGCTACTACTCTTTTCATGATCTGCCAAATTGGGGATTACAGTAAGCAAACAAACTTCATCACAAAAATGCCAAAAACAAGAGTCCTCTAATTAATTTACTGTTGGTTTGATCGTCTGGATGCTCGACGACAGGGTTCCTATTCGACCAAGCAGCACCTCCAGAATCATCCATTTCCTCCTCCTCAGAATCACTATCAATTTCTCTGATTACTGGTGCTTTTAATTTGCTCCTTTGCTGCAAATTACTATCACTATTCGACCTAAATGACCCCGATCCAAACAAGTTAACACGAGGGCGTGAAAAGAAAGGGTCGCCAAAAGGGTTTTTTCCCCCAAATATGCTGGAAAACATGCTGTCACGGAAACCAAATCCACCAAAATTATCGAATTGGAAATCCCCTGGGTTCGAATTTGATCTTACTTTTCTGTGTCTCTGCATCCTGCCTATAATCCTCTACAATTATCGGAATCTACAGAGAAGAAGTTATGTGTTTTAACACCGTGTTTCTCATTGATTTGATTTTATGTTAATTTTCCCCAAAATATAACCACCAGAACGACATGAACATCCATATTACATGACGATTGAATCAATAACGCATACACAAGGAAGTTAATAACAATATCAAATGCAAGATACAAACACATGGAAAACCATAGGAAATTTCAGATAACACGAAAATGGATGCAAATTATTCCTCAATTACGGAATTACCTCGTTTTCGATTTTGTTTCCGTTTCCTGTTCACAGAGAATTGATTTAGAAGGGCGAAGGGTATTCTGAATTCGGATGATAATATATAGTTGTTGGAGAACTGAATCGCGAGATGACACGTGTTATTATTATTATTTTTTCCTATTTGCACACGCTGGGCGCCTGGGCCTAGATTGTTCCGGTCCTTTACCCATACTTCTATTGCATTTACGCACAATATTTTGTTTATGTTTAGAAAGTTCTAGCTTTCAAATTTTCTTACAATTTCACTTGTCCAGTGGAATTTCCACGTTGAGAGAATAAACCTCGTGATTGTCTTTTATAGTATGCACCCCAAAATAGGCAAAAAAAAATTAAAAAAATATAATAATAATTAGAATTTTGAGAAATAATTTTATTCCATTTTTACGTATAAAAAAAAAAAGTTGAATTGTGTGCATGTATATAATGAAAAAAATAATGGCATTTTGTATAATATTATGGATATTATGAGGATGAAGATTATGAAAAAAATTCTGAGGATGCATGTTATTATGAGACCAAACGAAAAAAAAAATGTACACATTATCTTGGAATGAAGGGTGTATAATTCAAGAATATTTAATAAAAGTGTAATATATCACTAGTGATACTTTTTCTCGAGTGATAACTTCTAGTAAATAGAAAATGCAAAGTATAGTGTGAAACAAGTTTTTATGGTAAACTAAGGTTAAGAGTGTGACTTATTATTAAAAGTGTGTGACTTTTCTTTGTAAAGTGTGTGACTTTTTTACTATAAAAAAGTATTCTTCATAAAAAAGTGAAGGGTGTGACTTATATAGTTATATTATAGCGAAAGAGTAATAAGTAGAATAACTAAAATGTGAACTTATATTCTTAAAAGGTGTGAGTTATATTACTACAATATATGTCCAAAAAAAAAAAAGCGGGTTTACGGTGAAGAACAAATTTCACAGCATACCAACTCAATAGAAAAAGATGCTACCTTTTTGTCTTTTCATTAAATAAGAATAAATTTATTACAACTTTGTTTATAATTTTAGATTTTAATGAGGATAACTAAATAATAACCAGAAAAAAAAATTACCTAGTAATTTCCCTTTTTTTTTTTTTGCGGTATTTGCAGAAAAGAATTCGACTCTATATACAAAATAGATGAAAAGTTCTCTCTTAATCAGAATTCCCCATCCCATTCGGAACGATCACCACAGGGACAGGCGTTTCCTACTCCATTAACATTCCTAAATCATACTATAAAATACGATGGACCTATTTAACTTGTGATTATACCCAAGAGCCACGCCTGAGTGCACCCCAATTGTACGGTACAATATAATATATTGTTCAATGAAAATAATTAATTCTAACCAACTAATAGCTTTTAATAAAATAACTCGTGTCATTTAAAAATGACTTGAATTATATAATCTTTAATAGGTGCACAAAAGTAATTGCCTACATCTACAGTCCTATACGCACTCTTGGGTACAAGTAAACAGAAAAGATTTCAAAGGGTTAAGAATAAAACATTATAATACACCAATTTGACGTGTTAACAGTTAACACGAAAGATTAATCTACATTTCCGAAAGAACAAGGCTTACAAGTTACAACAAGTTGGCATGGCCTACCACACAACAGTCAGCGGTTCGTATCATGGACGGCGACTTCTTGATATGGTACAAAAATCTAACCACCACCGTGATTCTAAACATCTTCTAATCCACCAATTTTTCTGCACAAATTTCTTCATCTCCAGCTGATAATTCTACAAATGCAGATCCCGGAATGACCTATATGGAAAGATGAATTCCTTACTCAAGAGCATTAGTATTTTGAACAAGAAGCAAGTATGATAGTTGTGTCGTTGTTCGTCTCAGAATTCTTGAGCATCTAGGTCCGGTTTTGAAGGATACTCGAAGCCCTGAAGGGCAGGCATTCTCACATAAATCTTCTTGAGTAACCGGGATAAACCAGTACTTTTTATCCATCCCAAACACCTATTAAAGAAAAAGACTCTCTCATAAGACACGTTTAATAAAATTCTAAAAGCAGAGAGGAAGCTGACATACAAATTTCCACTAGCAATAGCAAAATAGCAATGCGTGGAGCTGAAAGATTCACACTAGCATAAAGCAAAGCAGCAATAGCAAAATAGCAATGCGTGGAGCAGAAAGATTCACACTAGCATAAAGCAAAGCTTAGAATAAAGCTATGAATAATAATATTCCTGTCAATATCTATTTACACTGATTTCTGTTAGTTTCACGTCTTGATATTCGCATGTTTTATTTATGATCAAGTATCAAGTAATTCACACACTTCCCATGATAGGCAAAGGGATACATTAACAAATTAAACTATTTCTAATAGTCATTTAACTGTAGTACCCAAAAGACATTAAAACACAGATGGGATTACTCTCTCGCACCAAAGGAAGACGCCCTAGTTGAAACCTAAAATACTCTTACCTGCTTGAAGTTCCTTTTTCGTCCAAGATCATAACGCCATTTTGGACTGGTCTTCTTTTCATAAGCCTAAGATAAAAATCCAATAAAATGATCAACTGTAGGCTCAGTAACTGCGATTATCTTAAGTAAAATAACAGAAAATCTGTCCACATAAGTTCAGAAGCATTTGAATATCAACTAAATGCAGCCTAAGAGAACATCAGTAGATTCCAAGAATTAGCGCATGCAACAGGGAATAAAACCAAGAAAAACTAAAAATGAAAATGGTGGGAAGAAAGCATAAGCAACTAGCACCCAATGCAGAAATGGCTTAAGCTTTTCAAAGACAATCAGACATTCAACATATCCTACGAGTTGCATCGAATTTGAGGGGTATCTAGATGACCACGATAATGAGTCCATTATTCCCAGTATCAAATTATGAGTGCAAAAACCTTGATATACCTCAATGGTTGTGGTATTGGCAGCCACCAGCGATATATGCATAATAAGGAATCCCATTACACTCAACGCAAATGCCAAATTCAACACTGCAGATATTAGATATATTATCAGCAAAGTACAGAAAGAAGTTGGAAGACAAGTGAAAAGGAAACAGTAACCATACCAAAGGCAAGAAAAGTGGTTGCAAGAGTTCCTGGAGTCCCAGGTATCTCCCCATCGCTAAAGAATGCAATGAAGTGTGGCAGTAATGATAAAGTCACGAGACTAGTTTCAAGGAACGTGTAGAACTGCATCACAAAAAAGAGAGTATAATAAGCGAGAATATATTCTAATCAATATTTGATTCATGTGAAGCCTTAAAAAAAAATCAAAATCAAAATCTCAAAGCATGATCATTACTTTACACAACAATGTAAAAAGGTAAATTCTTGTGAGATGGTCTCACCGTGAGACGGTTCACAAACTAGCACGCAATTAACGCCCACCCCTTCCAAAGTGTTAAAAAAACGTCATTTTCATATTATACTTTGTGTTACTGTGAGACCGCCTCATGCAAGGCCTACTCATGAAAAATATCCACAGGTGGAAATACTAACAATGATAAACAACATGGACACCCATGTTGTACCAATATAAGGCGCAAATAATGACATAATGATTGGAGTAGCAAATATGACACTCAGTAAGTTACAAATCTTACCAGGAAGAGAAGGAAATATTTGTAGTTCAATGCCCCAACACAATTGACAACCCAAACACAATGATGGTCCATCTTCAGGACACACCTTCCACCTAACAAGGTAATCCAATAACACATCACTCACAAGAAAAAGAAAAAAAAAACAAAGTAAAAAACAATAATGCAAGTGAACAATCAAAGAAAACTAGTACAAGAAGCAACTCACAGACAGAACAGTGATGACAGCGAGGTGGTTTCAACTGGTTGCACTTTCTACAAAAACGTATCCTACCATTCTCCGAGTCTGGTGGAAACTCTGAAGCAGTCAATGGGTCATTATCTCCACCTTCTTCATCTACTGCTGGCCGCCAATTCGGAGGCACACCACCTGGGTCGGTAAAGACAACTGAAAAATAACTCCACAATAGCAAAACCAACTGCAAAACAAGTAAAGTTGTAAGCTATAGTGTAGATCCAAATTAGAATCACCAACAAAAGAAGTAAAGTTATTTGCAATTCAGTTCCATTGCATGACATTGCACATTGTCACTCACCAACTAGGGAAAGAAAACACAAAATTCGAAATCAAACCAAATGATAGTTTCTCTCTATTGTTGAACTAAAAATAAATAAGAACTTTAAAATGAATAGAATAAACTGCTGAACAGAAGATAAAAATTTGTCTCTTCCAAGTTCATACGACATTATACAAACAAATTAAGAAACATGACCGAGCAACGTTTACCAATATTTCACACCTCTCACTATGCCCGAAATAGAGAGAGAGAGAGAGAGAGAGAGAGAGAGAGAGAGAGAGAGAGAGAGAGAGAGCACATAAATGAAATTTGTTGAAATTCCAAGATCAAATGCAACACCTTAAAATCACACAATAAAGGGTCATGTTTCCAACAATCATCAGCGTAGCAGAAATCCTTAAATTCTAGAACTCGTCATTGATCGAGCTAGTTGTGCATCCAGAATTCAAATAATTTGCACCCACCTTACAGTTCTTCCAGGTTGAAAAGATACACCCTTTCTGATTCAAAACCACTGGAAGGCAGACCTCAACACCATTCCAACACTTTACAGCATAGTTCAAATTTATATATTTAACCCCCAATTCAAATGATAATATTAAACTTTTATACAGCTACCGAATCCAAATATGTGTAAGTATAGCTAAACTTAGACGATCGAAGATAACAAGAAAAGATCCCGAAGACAATTAAAATTCCCTGACTAGCCCCAATAAACTAAGATTGGAAGTACCAAGCAGATCAAACTAGACAAATATTGACTTTCAGATTTAACTTAGCTAACACATAAGCGTCGGATTTTAAATTCGGCAGTAACGAAAACATAAGAATTTTCTAATTTCCCGTAATCAAAACGAATTACCAGAAAATGAAACAAGATTAAAACAACGAATGCGATGAACGAATAGAGGCCGCCGGCAGCGAGTCCAGGGCCGTAATTGGTAATAACCACCGCATAATAGCTGACACCGACGACGCCTAGAACCAATAGTATCATGATCGACCCAAGACCCCTCAGTGCCGTGCAAAATTTGAACACGTTCCACGCCATTACTGCTCCAGATCTATACATAATATTTGATCCTTCAATTGCAAACTCAATATCGCTAAAGACAAAATGAAGGATTTCCAATTTGATATTTTTGAGCTTCTGAATCAACGTTGCTGTGGGATATTGTTAGGGTTTATGGATTCCGCCAGGATAGTATGAGCACAGCTCTGATGGAATCCATGAAGTGAAATAGATGGGAGGACGATTTTTTTAATATTTGTTTCTTTTAATAATAAAATATAAACAATTAAATTCCTGCATCAGTTTTTTTTTTTTTTTTAAATCCACATCAGTTATGAAATATAGGAGTACTATTTTTTTTCAGTATTACCAGTTAGTTTTTTGAAATCTTTATTTGACTACTGGAATTGAGTTTGCCAAATATTTACGATGCTCGTCAACTGTTTTTAACAATTTTACTATTTTTAACAATTCTTGATTTTATATGGAATATACACTAGAAGAAAATTTGTTTAGATTAAATATCGGCTCTACATTACTTTTTATTTATATTTCGCTTGTAGGATATATGTCAATATCGCGATTTGATTGAATTTGTCGGATAACGTAGCTAATACTCCTGTAATTTTTTTTTTCTCATTCTCTTTAATCTTGCACGAGTCATATTTGCATTAGACGATCTCACGGTAAGAAGTAGCATAATTTGAACAAGACGCTTTAACATTTTAAAACGAAAAAATATTAATTTATTCTAATGTATACTTTATTTCATGTTTGAGACTGTTTCATATGAATTTTTATCAAATAATGATCTCTACATGATAAGAAAGCATTGAGACCTAATTTTCACAATTTTGAAGTTAACTTCTTATAATTTGTTATCTTAAATAAAATTAACATTATAATAAATATAAGACAAAAATTCAAATGAAGAAAAATATAAACTAGCACAAATCATCGTTCATTCTTTTTAAAGTATTGAAATTCATGGCTCAAATTATATACAGTCTCATTATATACAATCATTATATGCATGCTTCTAAATATATAATATATTAGTTTTATTGCATCGTAAAGCTTCAATTTATAATTAATTTTATTAATTTATAGAAGATAAATAAAGATTAATAGATTTGATGTTGATGTGTCGCCAGAAAACAACCCAACTCCATAATATTTTAATCGTAAATGGTAAATTAATGGGTCTTGGTCAATTGTGGAAAGGTTCCAACAACTTCTGCTGGTGTTCACTTTCTTGGCAAATTTTGTGGTCATGCTTTGTGGATGAACATCTAGAAGGTCATTACTCTTATTTAGAAAATTTAAGGTGATGTTTATTTTGAGTTTTGAAATAAGAATATGGATTTTTACAGAATGACATTAAAATAAATCCGACTGTAAATTGTGAATTTAACCGAAAGGGTTAAAAAATGTTCATGAACAAAGTTCAGATATCAAAGATGGTACCTCATACCTTTCAAAAATATATGATAGTACCGTATACAAAACAACAGCTTTATCTTGCCATACGGGTTTGATGAGTGTGGATGAAGGTGAAGCTTGGGGAGTTATTGATGCGATAAAATGGGTGGTTCGACTTGGTTTTCAGCATGTGGTCATAGAAACAGATTCGAAATGGGTTGCGGATGCTTACAAACGGGTGGACAAAGGAGATACGACGTTTGAGGATTTTATTGATGAGGGTAGGATCGTTCTGCGTGATTATCCCCGATTTCTGTTAAGTGGATTTCTAGAGATGTCAATGTTTTAAGCACATCACGATTCTTCGGGCTTCTCGTGATTTTAGTAGTCCTTATTGTTGGGTTGAGCCACCATCTTTTTTGGATGACCTAATTAATAGATGCATTGAGTGCATCTAAGTTGTCTTTCTTTCAAAAAAATAAAAAATAATTATATGCTTTCAATTTTTAAAATTAGAAATTACTAACATTGTTTTAAATAGAAAATTATTATAAAATTAAATCAAAATAAAAAATAAAGTGAAAATAATACTAAAAATAATAAATTATTCATATATCATATAAATATTTAATGCAAAATAAAAGGAAAATGTAAAAAATGGGTTGAGTTTAAGTTTGAGTTGGTGGCAAATTTGGGCAAAATTGATTCAAACTCAAAATTTGTGGTATTTTGAGTTCAATTTTGAGTTCCAGTTGGAGGGCAAAAATGGTGACAAATTGAGTTTGAGTCCAAATTTGTCACCCATTTGAAGATGCTCTTACTAATAAAAATTAGGGCATATTAAGTTGATGGTGTGCTTTGAAACACTTTAAATGGATGGGGGTACTTTTCACGATAATTGAAACCAGAATCTGGACTAAGTTAGAGGCCCTGATACCATAAAAAATTTAATCTTATTTAAAAATTCGAACTTGTAGAAATATAAAAATTAATTCGTTTATTTAACTTTTATGATAAAATCACTGTCCCTTACCTTTAGTGCGATGAGGTAATCCCTCAACCAAAACATAAATAATTATATCATTAATTATAACTTAAACTAAGTCCAATTAATATAATATTTCTTTTTTTTTTTTATTTGAGGATCCACAACTAGAACCGTCATTTGAGAATGTGGAATCGCATCGTTTTTTCTATGTAACTTGCAAGCACTTGTGAATTTCAAATTGACGTGATGCGACTTTTGACAAACTTGATTTTTATTTTTAAGTTTTGGTAAAAAAAAAATAGCTATCCAACCCGTGTATCAAGCGGGTTGATCACTTTTAGTATGGTATAATTGTACATAATTATTACGTTTCTGTGAAAATAATTAATGAGTAATAAAGTTCGATGAAAATCTTAAAATAACTAATATTAAACTATTTAAATTAAAATAATCATTATCATTTAAAAGTACACTTGAATTACATGAATGATGTATTTGTACAATTGATGCACACATGACTTTATCAAACTTATTTACCATTTTAACCCACTAAATATTCAAACCACTTTAATGATCAGGGCACCGCACACATTTCGTTACATAATTTAGTCCTGAAATTTAACAAATCAAACAAACCTCGAGTTCTATATTATCATCAAGCATCAATGGTACGATGATAAATTAAATTAGCATAAGTTTGTGTCCACGTTAATCAATATGTACAATAGTAGTGCTCGAGTTCTCTTTTAGATATTAAATTTCATTTTTCTCACTTTTTATTTTTGATTCTTTTAAAGTCGCAAGAATTAATTACAAATTAGCTAAGGGGAAAACATGAACCCGAAACATGGTTAATTCACATATGAAAATGAGTTGGACGAAATGTTTGATGGAGCAATCAAGTCTTGCAAAGAGAAGGGTACATGAAATATAGTTATACCAAACTTATTTCATATTGTAGTATTCTAAAATAATTGAACTATTGTGGTATGTCAACGTGTATTAAAATGGATTACTTTTTATTTTTTCTTGAAAAACATCAATTAAAACAGTTCACAAACACACCTCGAGTAGGGAGGAGGCTAGTGGTCTAGAAGTCCAAGAACGAAGTTGGGAAAAGGCCCAACACAAATCAAAAGGTAAAAAGCCCATTCTTAAAAACAAAGCTAAGCAGCCCATAAGGAAAGCCATTGACTTTTGATTTGCGTACTTCCAAAATTTACATAATTTGTATTTTAAATAAGGATGCAGCAGTTGGAAATCGTTAGGTGGACTTATTCTAACCGCCTAGCGCCTAAGCACCGTCTAATAGCGAAAATGATTTTTCTCGCCAATTTTGGCAAATTCTGATCGGTCGGAGGCTGCTTAACGCCTAGACCGATTTTTACAAGCATAATTTTAAGTATGATTGTATGATATATACACTTTATCTAATTTATAAAACTTTATTTAGTTAAATTAATCAAAACGCACTTCATAGTGATTTATCATCTAGAAATTATAAAGAAATTGAATTGCAATTTGGCATTGGTTGCACAAAATTCTCACCTAATTTGTGGAATTTTCAAATGTGAAATAAGGGATAAACTGCGACAAAGTCAAGAAGACGACAAACGTCATTTAAATGGTGATAAAATTGTTACCCAATTATTTTTTTGGCACATTGCATGTGAAATTATAGCACAGTAGTGTTAAGCGTATTATACTACCTCCGTCCCATTCTTTAGGGATTTTTTACTGTTCATAAGGATTTATGGGAATAGTGATTAGAAAGAGTTGTTTATTAGTATTTTATGTGATAAAGTGATAAAGTGATGGGTAAATTGAGAAAAAAAAGTTGTTTATTAATTTTATGTGATAAAGTAAAGTTGTGATAAAGTTAAAGTGTATTTTCAAGGAAAAACGACCAACAAAAAAACCAAAGATTGGACGGGGAAAGATATTATACCAATTAATTAATTAATTAATTAATTAAACAAAAAGCGACCAACAAACAACTTTTCTATGGTGGGTGTGTACAGGAACAGGACAAAATAATTCTATTTATGCAATAAAAAATGATTATGAGCTGCAATCATTATCTTAATTGTCTGTCACATCTTTGTTTCTTGGATTCCATCTACTGTTTCACAAAGCACCTCTGTTCTGGTGATAGAGTATGTTGTAGGTAATGTAACAACATCACGGTCAAATGGCAGGACCCAGGAGGCAGACGCTGTGACGTGCCGCCGCTTTTGATTGGTCCGTGACACTCCGGGAGCACTTTGATGGTAACCCAATATTTTAATTAAGAAATTCATTTGTCAACAATACAGTTGTATTTTGGGTGTTAAAACGGGGAGTATTTTGACAATTAATTGTTTTTATATTTTAATTGAATCAACAGCTGTCATGTTTTTTTTACTTAGGAAAATACATTGTTTAACTCTGGAATTGATAATTTATATTTCTTTTTAAATTGATAAATTACAAATCAATTAAGATAAAATTTCCTTATAAGTTATAACACAAATCTCATAATTGTGCTAAAAATTATTACTATATTTGATGCTGAGGTATAGGTGATTGCTGAGGTATAATATTCAATGACTTGGAATTATCTTATGCAGTTCATCAAATTATAGTGCTATTATTTATTAAGCAAAATTAGTAGCGTATTAATCAATTTACGGTATTATTTATTTGGTGAAATTAGTAGGAAATTTATGTGCCACATGTTGAATATATAGATATAATCGTTGACATTGAGTGGGTAAGACATATTATGGTACCTGCCACGTCTATGTGTTGCATGGTAACATTATGGTCTATTATTGGCAATACTATTAATTAGGTCAATGCATATATTTATTCTCTCGTATAATAATCTTACTAGTAAGCCCTAAGTAGCCTAGATTAATAATTAGTTTCAATTTTCACCTCCCAAAAAAGTAAAAAAAAAAACTCATTATATATTATAGGCATGCATGAACAATAAAAGAAAAGTATATTTTTTTCGAAACTTGTTACTACTATTTTTTATAAAATAACATAAAATAAGATGTTCTTTTTATCAAGAAAATATATTGTGTCAACTCAATTTTATTGATTGACAGTGTACAATATATATACACAAGGAAATAATTAATAACAAATCTTATCAAATTTGATGCAAAAATCTGATATTTTTGGTCGTTGACGTCTCAAATATGAGATCTCTATTTATTTTATAAATTAGATGCAAATTACTAGTATTTTTTATATTTTTTGGAAATATTTAAAATACAATGTTTTAAAATTTTAAAGTCAACAAACAAATTTTTTATTTTTTTTATTTGAAACGATTCTCAATCCGTCTTCCTAATTAAAAGGCCCTAATTTGCCTTCACCATCAAATTTATCAAAATTTTCATAAAATTATCGATATGTTTCCTCAAAAGACTGAAGTTTCCATAAATTAAATATGTTAAAGATAGTACTAAATATTTTCCTAAATAACATATTTAAAATGCGCGTTATGCAGAGAGAAACACGAGTCGCCCCTGCATCGAAAGTCTGGTCCTGTGATAACATGCGCACATGGTGCACTGAATTAATCCTCCCATCAATCTCCTTTCGCTGTTCCACATCATCTTCTTTCTCTCTCTAGACTCTTCGCCTTTTCTCTCTCTAATCTGTCATTGTTGAACCATTCTCGAAATTCCAGTGGATATGGAAAGCCAAGATCACAAGACGGCCGCCGCTCCAATCGGTATCTTTTATTCCTCTACTTTTTTTATCAAGAAAATCTTGTTACAGTATTTATTATTTTGGAGTTAATCTGCTTTTTCTTTTTCTTTTTTGGGATGTTTTTCTAATTTCGGTCAAGATTCTTTGTGGGTTTTACGTTTCTTGCTTGAGTTTTCCTGGGTGTAATTTCACGATCTCTCTGTTAAACTTACACATTGGTTAATATGCAATCAAGTTTGTGAAGATTATATTTTTCTTATTAGCGCGTGTTTGTGTTGTAATGTAGTAATCTTTAGATGAGCACTTGTAATCTTTTAGTTTAATTTTTTATAGAACTCAGTCGTTTGCCTCTATTAACTTTTCCCTTTTTATTTTCCAGTAACTGATGACAACTTCAATTTTGCAATCAATTTTTGTAACTTTTTCTGTTTTGATAATTTTTAAGTGTTGAATGTTGAAGGGCATGAGGGTCATGGAGTGTACTTGTGCCACAGATGTGGATGGCCTTTTCCAAAGCCACATCCTAGTTCTAAACACAGAAGAGCCCATAAGAGGCACTGTGGAACAATTGAAGGCTATAAAATCATTCATTCAGAAGAACATGATCACAATTTGGCTGTTTCGGATGATGAACATGCCTCTGATGATGAGCACACCCCAAGTAAAAGTCTTTAACAATTTAATATACTTAAATCTTTTGGGGTTTTTGTTTGGCTAATTATTAAACATTTTGTTCATTGAAGGTCCTAATCTTGTGAAGGCAAATGCTGATGGCAGTGGCAAAGTTGGTGATAAGTCGAATAAATCGGAAGGCGATGTGTATACTGATGCAGTTACTGATTTTTTCTGACGGTGGAATTAGCCCCAGTTTGGAGGCGCTTTGAAAGGCGTGAGGGAACCGAATAAGATTATGGAGCAAAAAGGAGTGGAAGGTGATCTTCATGGAGGTGGATCATTGAAAGTTGATGAAATTGCTGGTAAGCATTTTAAGGGTTGTTTGGTATATGTGTGTAATGATATATTTAATATTTTCAACATGTCTTTTCTTAATATTCTTCGATGTGTATAAAGTGAAGGATTTTTTCTTACTGATAGAGTTGAAGTATCTTTGGGTTCAGTGAAGTGTTAGCTTTTGAATATGGTGAAGTGATGGAAGATAAGAATACTGATATACTCTTCCTAGTCCCTATATTATCTTGTAACCCGGTCTATATGCATTAGTCACTCTAGGAGGGGCATCTAAAACCTTATACTGATGGATCTTTTGCAGATAAAGATGTAAATATGTTTGGAACATAATGTGTCAGTTTATCAGGCCATTCTTCCTGCTGAATCCTAGATTCTTGATAATATGTTCATATGGTATAAGTCGGTTCTAAGTCTAGAACTCTCACTATCTACAGCTGAAATTTTGATTTTTTTGCGATGTTAGTTTCTTATTTTGATAATTGAACTTTGTGAATGAAGGCATGGTAATTGAGAAAGGAAACCTTTCTTTAGAATTGTTGGAATTTTTGGAATCAGAATTTACTATCACTCACTTTCTTCATCTGTTGTCCATAATCCACGTGCTTAAAGTTTTATTGCCCCGTCCTCCAATGTGTTATTCAAATTATGATGTCAAAAGGTATTCTCATTTTCTTGAATTTTTAGAATTGTTAGTATCATAAAATTTGTTAATGTTTAACAAATTTAAGGTTAATCATAATAAAAAGATGATGATATTAATAGAAAACCTTATTCTGATACTGTACACAGTACACTTGATATTTCTAATCAGCTTTTTTAATGCATGTTCTTTTTGTCAATTTCTTTAGTCGTGACATTCACTCCTACACGCAGATAAAACTGAACAGGCAAATGCCCCAATACAGAGTGAGGAAGTGCCCAGTCCTGAACCTCTGGTATCTGAAACTAACCAATCAGGGAGTGTAATACCTCTAACTGAAACTACTGCTGAAGCAGTTCTTGGACAGGGTTCGATAAAATCTGTGGCTTTGAACTCTGAAGAAGGTAAAATCTCAGAGGAAGATTTATGTGATAATTCGGTTTCTGAAGTGGCCAAACATGATCTTCCCTCTCAGACTGAAACTCTTGAAAAGTTGGATGCCTCTAAAGAGGACAATAGTGTGATCGATTCAGCCAAATTAAGTGCCTCTCATGAACCTGTTGAAGTTGCCCTTGTAGATGAGACTCGCGAAAACATAGATGCTTCTGTGGGAGTGGAAGAAGTTTCTCAAACTACTAAAGATATTTTACTCGATGAAAGTATATCGAGTACACTTTCTGCTAAGGCTGAGGAAGGCTCACAAACTTTAGATGACACTAAACATGTGGCGTCTGTGGACTCTTCTATTGACAAGGAACTTGAGCGAAAGTTAACCTGTTACTTTGATGCCAGTGAGAGAGAGCTGTGCGATATGAATGGGAAGGAAAAGGAGAACGTGGAAATTACGGAGTCTTCTGCTATGGACATGGTTCCAACTCCTGATTCTGCTGACAAAACTGTTGCACCTAAGGATGATCAAACTACTGAGGAAGTCAAGAAAGGTGTGGATCACGGCGAAGAAAAATCCAACGGTGAGCTTTTGGAAACTGGGAATGAAAAGAGCGAAGGAGCTTTTACGGAAGAAAAAGCAGTACTTGATTCGAAAATGCCTTCAGATGATTCAACTGGATTTCCAAGTTCATTTGCAGTGGAAAGTGAAGCAAGAAAGTTTGAAGAATTATCAAAGGATGAACAAGCTTCACAGGAATCCAAGGACGGTGGTTTTGAGAACAAGAATGCCTTGCCTACTACCTCCTTGGAAGTCCCTGTTACTTCAATAATTTCAGAACCTTCACAAAATATTGGCAATGGTGATAAAGTTGAGCCTGTAGATGTTGCTAAGACTATCAGCGAATTCAAGGAGATTGTCTCATCTGAAAAAGCTCCTGAAGATTCTACTGCTGACGAATCTCCATCTCTGACCACTTTATCAGAGTTATTGAGTGAAAACTCTGCTAATAATGTTAAAGCATCAGAATCCATTGATACTGCTAGAGTGAATGGTAAATCAGATCATGGAGACGATGTTGAATTATCGAAGGAAATTTCTGAAAACCCCACACCGAAGGTTCTAGAAGCTTCACCCACTGGCATTGTCTCGAGTGGAGAAGGTGATGGTAATGTATTAGCACCTGAGAAATGTTCGGCCGCCCCAAGTCTAAAAGTGCCACCTTCTGCTGAAACTTGTGCTACTGGTGATGATAAAATTGTTCCGATTGTTGAAGATGTCACTAGTGTTGATTCCAAGTCCTTGCAAGCTGAAGTTGATGACAAGCCGACAAAAGAAAACGATGGTGTTTCTGCAGTTAACCACTCTGTTAGTTCAAGCAGCCGGTCTGATAGTCTGGAAGCAAACTGTGGATCAGTTGTTTCAGGTAACTATTATGTTTACGTGGTATAAATATTTAATCTGAGTTTTCAAATCAGTGCAATCGAAGTTCATTAACTTCAATCTGGATTTCACTACATTTATACGCCATATATCCTCTTGTTTTATCATCAACTTCTTCTGGTCAAGTGAACAGCCTTTTGTTTTCATCTGAATCAACAGATACATTAGAAACCAATTCCCAAAGCAGAGAACCGAGGAAACCCGTTCCGACAAATCTAATACTTTCGAGCCACCTTCCTTCATGACTTTGGTTCAACCTGGAGGTGAAGGAGGGCAGGTTAAGGAGATTGAGACGGAAGAGAAAAATCAACAGCCAAAACCCGATGCTCTTCAAGCCGGGTGGTTTCCTTCGATAAAGAATGTAGTTAATGAATCTGAAGGAAGGAAGAAAAACGAGGAAATAATAGCCAAAGTAACAAACTGGAGCCCAGTAAATCAGCAACATGGCCCTCTGAAAAGTCTTCTGAATGAAGTCAAGTCACCAAGATCGAGTCCTGCTTCATCTCAGAAAATCGAGACTGAAACTAAAGATACCAACAATGGTGGTGTGGCTACTGTGGGCTCTTTTATAGCTCCGGAGGGAAAGGATCAGGGAACCAAGAAAGATGCGGAGGAGTGGAATTCTCCGGCGAGATACCCGATTGAGATCAAGAAAGAGAAGAAGAAAAAAGGGGAGATCGTGTTGGGTTCCATTCAGTATGCTGCTCTTAAGCTACACAGGGACCTTTGATCCCTTCATTTCGTCGTATTTTTTTGCATGATTCTGTGTGCTTACAGTTTAAGTTTTTTGAGTTATATTATTCAAATTGTGGATTCATCTGTGTGGTATATAACTGGTACTGATGAGTGTGATAAACTGAGAGTTGACCTAGTGGTATGTATATGTTTCACTTTAAATGCAAATTATTATTCTTTATTTTACTTGTCCTGCAAGTAGCAACTTGTTTGAACCTGATTTTTTTTAAATTTCAGAACTTGTTTGAAGTTGTGCCTACGTTTCATTATCATATGATAAGTTTAGGGGATGTGAATGAACACAATCCGTCGAGAAGTATTTGACTTAAACTTGCTTCGGTTCAAATTTCAAACTCGACTCCATAGAAATTTGGAAAATTTGAGTTCGACTCAATATCTAACGTAACGAAATCATTTAAATTTAAAACTTACGTTAGCTCAAAATTCAATTCGACTTGATGGGAAACTCTATTTTCTGTGAATAATCAGCACATTAAGGTTAAAAAAGAACTGCTTAAACTCACTAGTCACTGGCACAATTGAATCAACTTTTGGTCAGAGGTGGAAGTAGATCCCTCATCTTTTTTTTAGTGTTGTGTATACATATATGGAACAACTGAATCACCCTGAGTGCAGTGAATGGAACTCTCATATGTGCTGCATTAGCCGATAAATAGCAAGCCACGCATTGGGTGAATTAAAAAGTACACTTTGTCATATAACACTTACATAGAAGTACATTGTTTCCAAATATTTGTCTAAATGTGTACTTTGTCTCCTTCAACATTTCGTTAAGAGCAATGTTAACTGGACTATAAATTCAAAATATGAATAATCATGTGAAATTAACTAAACGTAAATTTAATAAATTTTAAAGTTTACTCTAACATATGCTTTTATAGTTTAAGAAAATATCAACTCTTTAGCATTTTAAAGTACATAAAATATTTTGTCAGGTATCTAGTGTCCCATGTAGAAAATTATGCAAATGATAAGCTTCTTATATTAGCAATTTATGTGCTTCATACTACAAAAATGAGATTTCATAATTTTGAGTGAGAAAAAGAACCTTTTCCAGCATCAATTTATTGGTGTGCCATCCTAGGTGATCCGTTAACATGGGTATTACAAGTATTTGACAAATAGTATTAGGTCAACTAGATATATCAAACTTCCACACAAAATGAAGAGATTATCACAATCAATCCACAAGTAATCAAGAGATTATCAAATGTTCAACAAAACCCAGAGAAGAACTAGAATAATCATGATCACAACAGCAGTAAACAAAAGAGCAAATACATGATCATAGAATAAACAAAAGAGCAGAATAACATGATCATAGAACGTGAGACTTAATGACATTATATACAAACCACGAATAAGGTCATGCTGCTAGTTTTGGCTCCACTGTCCCAGAAGCATTTCCTTCTCCTGTGAGGAGATGGTCCGGGTCCTACAGGAAAAGGCAGCATCAGCGTTATTGACTCAGTAGACAGAATATTTAAATTAACCAAATAACAAGTGTAGTTGGTTACCTCCATGCCCCACTTGATGTAATCTGGGGACTCACAAGCCTTGTACTCATCTACAAGACTCTCAACGATGTCTCTAGATTCATCGAATTCTGAAAGATCATTGTCCTGAACATGTTTCGACGAAATTGTGTAAGTAGTTACTTACAGCAAACATTAATTCTAAAAATATCGGACTCATACTTCCCACCCAAAAAATATATATTAAAATACGAAGCAGATGAAGTGGTTACTTACAGCAAACATTGGATGATTCCTGTAATTGTCAAGAAAAGCTTGCCTCTTTCTCAACTTGTCATATTGGCTCAAACACTTGGAGAATAAGTGACGGATGCCAGTATAACTGGCTAGCATGAGTCCACTCACCTAACAAATACAGAAAGGGATCATATATAACCAGGCTCTTCAAATTTGAACTTATGTTTTGTCTATATAAAACTTATCAAATGGATATGTAAATATGTAACTCAGGTGTATGAGCTTTCTACATAAATATTTGAAACTATTCACAAGACTTGGAAAATTGAGCCGAGGTGAGCATCAGATAGATTTTAACAAAATTAATAGGATGCTCATTGTACTAATTTCTCCCACAATAAATACAGGTTAAATACATTCACAAAACTTCAAGATTTGTTTCTCATCAAGTGAAGTTTTTAACACCCCCACCCCAACCCGTAAGTGTTGTATCAGACCTCCTTTAATACTGAGATCATTAACAGTTAATTGACATCAGGGAGAAAGGAAGAGAAAACTTGGAGAATAGGGAGGAAAAAAAATTTACAAACTAACGTCCTTCTTCAGCTACTGAAAGACAATATAACTATGATATTAAAAGCTGAGATGAGGTAATTGGCTTGTGGATGAACAATCATGAAACAGAAGTTAGCAAGTCATTTGAGTATATACAAAGGGAACATAATCCACATAGAACTAAAAAAGTAAAATCTTACACGATGAGCTGTTTGGACATAAGGGGATTTCCTGGATAACGCAACCTATCAAAATAACAAGATAGTGTCTGATTTTATTACATAATAAAATTGATAGCATCAATCAAAAAAAAAAAAAAAAGTTCAAGGACATGCCTGGATACTAGCCGGGCCCCATTCAATGAAGTTAACAAGTTTCCTTTCACGTATCCTCTGTAGACTTTCATGAACCTGATTTCAACATCACCAGCAAAACAAATAGGCTTATGAACAACATTGCATGATAATGTAAACAATCTTAAGCATTTTAATTGCTACATAGTAAACAATCAAAGATGAGTTGGCATCAATGGAGGGTAGAACCATCAATCAATGCACAGAATCTTGCATAGACACGGATGACTAAAGTTATATAATTTCCTACATATTTATTCTCTAGCAATACATGCTAAATTTTGCATCTCCATTGCACTTGTTGAAACAAAATAGCTGTAAATTTTAATGTATGTTTTACTCTTGCTCTTTAATTATCATCCCATTGCAGTTCATGGAAGAATAAGAATAATGCAAATTATTCTTAATACGATCTAATGCAGCTTTCACGAGTACCACAAACATGCACATCTCCGGACATGCTCACTATTCAGTACAAAAATAAATTAGGAATTTCCAAGCAACTGCCAAGAAATAATATCAAAATTTGTTGAGAATTTGGCATAATTACCTGAGTAGGATCGACTTCTCCCTGAATAATGTTTAAAATTGATATATACTTTGCCTGGCTAGCTTGTTTTGTTCGTGCACCAGCAGAAACCATGATATTCTTGTTCTGTAAGAGAACACTTTGAGCTCAATTTTCAAAAGTGTATAGTAAAATATTAGGTTTCCTATCAAAAAACTATATTTTCAAAACTGTATAAATTAAAATTAATGATGAAAATAAAAGTTCTTGCCTGAAGAAGTCTTCTCATCACATCAAGTACAGTCGTTTTACGAATTACATTAGCCTGCCAACGATAGCATTTGCATCAGATTGCAAAAAGATAACTTTTTTTTGAAGAACCACACTGTACTTATAAGCCACAATATGGACAGAAAGCTAATCATAGCCTAAAAATTAAAAACTTCAACCATCACCACTGAAGGTACAACCAAAATCTGGTATTCTAAGGGACACAAAGCTCAACAGCAACTTCTCAGATTTGATCCATCATTTTATCAAAACTGATCTGTTTGAACTAAATAAATGTGCCACTGACACAGACAAGTTGTAAAGATGACTGCACAGTTGGTATAACAACAATACTATCTATTAGTAAACTACTGGTATTCCTATTTCATACAAGAATTCTACAAGCTGGTAACAATTCATAACAAATCGACACCTCGATGTTAGTCAATAGCCAAAGCTTCAATCCATAATCATTTTTTTTAATTCTTTAAAACCCTCACTAATCAATTAGCACCAATGATGAATCATCTGTATCTGTTACAGTATATTCAGAAAAACCCATGTCCCAATTTGGCTTCAATGGAGAAACTTGTGTGCAGAAATGGTTTCGACTAAAATTCATCATTATGAAATACTTTTAAAATATCAATTTGATATATAATTAGGTTTAGTTAATGATATCAGACCTGCCGCTCCACCGTAAGGGGTGTATATCCTGTCATTAGAAAGTGACACCGAGGAGTAGGGATCAAAGAAGCAAGAAGGCCAACCAAGTCGTTATTCATATATCCTGGGTAGCGTAATGTTGTTGTGCTTGCTGACATGACAGTAGAAACTAGAGAATTTGTTTGAGCAAAAGTGGGAGTTGTTATATGAAGCCGCTCTACAGCAATCCTGTTAAGTGCAGTGTTATCAAGAACAACAACACAATCAGCATTCAATGTCAGACGCTTGAGCGTCAGAAGGGAGTTGTACGGTTGTACCACCACATCACTGGTCTCATTTTGGTTAGGAAATACACTGTATGTCTGAACAAGTTTTTTGCTATATCTATCATTCAGAGTCTCCAACAAATACGAACCCATTCCTGCACGGAGGAATCAATTCTTAGCACAGTAAACATGCAATAATCAACAATGCCTAGTTATTTTTTACATAGACAGACTTTATAGTTCAATACCATGATAAATAAAAATATCTGGCCTAAGGTAATCCTTAAGGACATAAAATCAGGATGTTAAAAGAATTAATTTATAGCCCCACGAATAAACGTTTGCAAGCATAACCTCAGTGACAGACGACCATAACATAAGTTTCTGATCTATACCAATGGGCATCAAGGCATTAACAGAAGAAAATTTATCATTACAGATAGATCAAGACCTTTGACAACTTTAGAAATAAAGTTATGTCAAAGAGGTAAAAGCACCTGAGCCAGTTCCACCAGCAATTGAATGACATAGAACAAAACCCTCGAGACTATCACTGCCATCTGCCTCTCTATCAATCATGTCCATTAGATCCTCCTCATATTGCTTACCCTAGTCAAAATGATTAAAAGTTGCACAAAGACAATCAAATGGCTAAGCAATTTTAAACCAGGCTAACAGTATAAATTAAACAAAGGAAGGGCTAGATGCGCAGCCGAAGTAACAACTTCTGCAATAGACTTCACTAGCAACCATAATGCATTAACTCTCACTTTAAAGAAATAGATAACCATGTCAATATAGAAACAAAAGGACTCCTGTTAGAAGCCAAAGCAATCGAACATTTACAGTAGAAGCCAACAAACCAACATAAAACCAAAACATGTGAATTTTAACAAATCAACGCAGAAGCCTAAAAGTATATAGCTATTCAAACCAATAAATTGATTATTTTAGTAGATATATTCCTAGTTCAGGCCAACGGCCTGACACTTGCATATTAAGGAAATATAGTTGGCTGTGATGGCCAACGGGTAAAATATAAACAATCATATTGTACAAGCTGACAAGCCTACAGTTCACAAAGATTATCTCAAGAGCGGCGGGATGGCGCCTAGGCATTGACTACCAAAAGGAAGCAGCCTTTACCTGATGGTAACCGCTTGCCCAATTATTTCCAGCACCACCTCCATGGTCTGCAATGAACACGTTCTCATGATTGTAGAGATTTCTATATTCACCATTTTGTATACCATTAATCACTCTAGGCTCTAAATCCATAAGCAATGCTCGTGGTATGTAATGCTGGTCGTCTGCTTGATAGAAAAACACATCTTTTCGATCACCTCCCTGCAAAATGTATAATCAAACGGGCTCATCATCTGAGAACCTAGATATCTAAGCTCCGATAATAGAATAAACATTAATGTATCTTCAATGACATACTTCATCGAATTCGCGTGCCCTAGATTACAGGAAAAGCATATGATTACTCTTAAACCCCAAAATAAACAAGCAGTAACATTTTCCTCTCCACCAATTAGACCCAGAGGACGGAAATTCGACATCAAACAGTTAGCCCAGTCATGTCACACGGTATAAACTTGAAAGCACGCCGTATAACAAAAAGAAGAGAGGATAGGAGAGAGTTGATACCTGAGTGGCAAAGTCTTCGAGAATGCCATCTTTGCTGATTCCATGCTCAAGACAGAGCTGCTTCCAGAACTCCATCCCGATCTGGTTCCCGCATTGCCCGACTTGCAGAGTAATAATTTCCCTCGGCATCTTTCCTTTAGCAACAAAATTGGAATTGAAAGTATCTAGGGTTTTAGTTTGGAATGTAAAGAGAGATGAGATTTCGGTTTTCCTTCGTGTTTTCCGTCGGCGATTGGGGTTTCGGTTATGCAAAAGCAAGAGGAGAGAGCTCTGAGTGAGAGTTAGTAGGGATGAGGACGCGCGCCAACCAAATTTGTTTTTTTAATTTTTTTTAGGTTATTTTTAGATGTATCAAATAATTCTTCAGTTTAAACTATGGTTTTTTTCACCTTATTCAAATAATTGCTATAATTTTATTTAACAAGTGCCTGATATTTATAATAATTTATCAAATTTTAATAATAATTACTAAAATAATTACATGTTAAATATTTTTGTGAATTATCATTTTTTTCCCATTTATTAAATAATTATTTAGATTTTAATTGTAATTATTTTAAATTTATCTAAATTTGTATACAAATATCTGTCGGATCAAAAGATGAATAAATAGATGGGCCCCTGGCCTGAGATCGGTATGGGGCCTGATCAGTGGGCTTGTCCTTGGTCCGTGAAACAAATATTCATTTTTTGTAATATCTCTGTAATTGTTGATTGTAAACAAATTATATGATAAATTTACTAATTTTTTTACCCAAAAAGGTATAGTATTTGATAAGCTTCTAAATAATATCACCATCTGTAAACATTTAATCCTCGAGACATTTTTTCCCGAGGAAAAAGGAAGCATCACCAAACTAAACTTTTGGTTATTTAAAACATAAACAGAGACCCACTAGCTCTAAACTATATTGCAACAATCCCTCCATTTGAGAATTTTGTAACATGAAAAAAGATGAAATAGGACAAAATGCAATAATAACTCAAACGAAACCAAACTACTTGAGAGGATACATTGTTTCTGGATACTGAGGTATTAATTTTGAGCAGGAATAGTGGCCCTGCGCCACTCCCAGTAATTTGCCCTCATAGGATCAGCCACCTTCAAAATGGTACATACTCTTTCAGCTAAGCACGAATCGGAGGGGTTAGGCTCTGGAGACAAAGCATCAACAGCATTTTTCAAGTCGTTGCTCGGTTGATAGCGATGGTAGAGAAGATCCAATACCATGTTCAGAGCATGAACGTAATCCTTTTTCTCTGTCAAAACATCCAAGCAAACTGATGGCACTCGAGGATCATTAGCCAGAGATATCATGTTGTTCTTGTAAAGCCCCCGCAGATATCTCCAAGGGCTTTCGTTTTCAGGTTTGGTTAAAATGGCTTTAATTGCATACGCAACTTCCGAGTCCCTCATGGCTTCTACACCCCCTAGGAGAGGAGATCTACTGATTACAAAATATCTCTGCAACACACAGTTACTGAAATTAACCCTAAAACGAAAATGGAAGAAAAAGAAAGGATATGATATTTCAAAGGTAAGATATATAAAACTCTATTAACGGGATGGTTACAAAAAACCTATCCTTGATGCCTAATTACAAAGAAAACTAACTCCTTTTCAAAATGACAAATACCACCTCGTATCGTATCTGTTTCTTTTTTCTTTTTTTTTTCCTTCACAAAATGAACCTGTTGAGCTTTCTAAGAAAAATACCATACACCAAGCGGGTATTTGTAGTTTCAAAACACAATAGACCCTTTCTTGTAAAGAGGCAAAACCCAAAGGGTGGTTTTTTTAATTTGTCCAAGCCAACAAGTTGTTGCACTAAAGAAATCAAGAGAGGGACATAACACGATAACAAGACATTGAGAGTGGGCCTTTTGGATCCCAAGTCCTAATTTAACAAATTCATCAGTGATGATGCACTTCATTCTTGCAGTGATACAAAGAGCTAGAATAATTGGGCTCATGCTAGCTCACCAAAACCCAACTACACTTGTTATATTTGTCCTTTGCTGATCATTTATTTCAGATAACGGCATTTTAAACCATAATATTTCTTCTGACACTTATTATCGAGATTTATGTGGCTTTTGATAATCATATCCTTGTAGCAGCCATTTTACTGATGTTTTAAACATGAAGAATCTACTTCTTTAAATGATAATCATTAGCTATTAAGTATCCCATTTACGGTAAGTCAAAATAACAATCAGAAGAATAACATACTCATTTCATGTCGACATTTTATGTTGCTGGACGAAAATGACAGTAGGATAATATTGAATACCTGATTCCAAGCAGAATTATTGAAAATATCATCTTCAAGGAGTTCATCACAGTAGGCAAGCTCATCTTCCCATACTCCAAGAGACTGAAGAACCCACTGCATGAAGAAATTCTGCTTTAACTTGTAGAATAGAACCAAAAAATGAGTTCTAAAATAAAATATCATTTTGAACTTGTTTTTTCACCTTACAACAAGAAAAGCCGAATTGTAGCTCACCTGCCTATAGGACCAAGCATGATAGTTCTTTGCATCTGAAGAGAAGATTTCCCTGGTAAACTCAAGCTCCTTGGTAGCAACATGATTCCCAAGCTTCTCAGCAAGCCACCGTCTATGATGCCTAGAAGTTCAATGGTTACAATATATGAGCCAATGTGAGCAAAACCATGGAAACAACTCAAAAAGAATGTCAGTCTCTGTCTCAACTTCAAATGCAGATTCAATATGTCTCAATTCTAATTCAGGTGTTAGAGCTATTCAGGACAGCTCGTAGTATAATATCAGAGAAAGCAAGTAGAGATAACATAAAAATTAAGAAATGCTGACTTCAAAAAGAATTAACAACATCAGTAATCCTCAATTTCATATCTTCATGTGCTTATTCTTTACAAGCGCAAGTGAGTTTATTTTTCTCAGGGGTTTCAATATGGGGAATGTGGATAAAATATGACAGATACCTTAAGACATTATGTGGACTGTAGGAAGTTCACTGCTGATATACTTTAAAATAAGAAAAATGTTTCATTATAGAGAGACAACTTTATCCATGTATCACTTAGTAGACCATAAACATGCACCCGCAAAACTACACAAAGTTGCCCTGATAAATACAGTTAGGACTGTGTTCGATGATTTAGCTTCCGAACCATTTCCCAGCACAAACAAGAATAATGCATGAGAGCCAGAGGAGAGGAGAGGAAGAGGGTTCGAAAGTAGAATAAAGAACCACTCAGCCTTTAATATACAATATGTACATAGCAAATACAAAAAACATCACAAACAAACTTACTGCTTTTAATTGTGCATGCAGAAATTTGTACCTTGACCATGAATTAATATTGCTGCCTAATTACAAGCACTGCAAACAATTCATTAAGTTAAACCAAGCTAAAAACTCAATTTCTATTCCTCAGAACTCATCTAACATACTACTTTTATTCCTCTTGTATATAATGAAAGCATTATTTAGTCCTGTGAAAAGGTATAATACAAAGCTCAACTACATCCATCAGTTTCTCATAGGAAATTTGACAATCAAATAGAAGTTATTATGTAATCAGTGTAATACTGGCTTAAGCATCTAACAGAAAATATATTCAGTTTGATATATGGGAAAAGATGAATAGTGAATAGAATTATCTACCATATTTGATAATTTTTCGCGTTCTCTCTTGTAATCTGGTCAAGAAAATGCAGTTCTTCAACTAAATCAGCATTAAGTGCCTCAAGTATAAGACGCCTGAATTGCCATACCTAATAGAAAAGAAGAAAATTAAGCACACAATTTCATAGTATCTCCAAGAAAAACATATTAGTCAAGTCTTTTTTTTTTTTTGACAGAACATATTAGTCAAGTCTAGTCAGCTCAGAGTGTATACAGATAGTTTGTCTATGACAAAGAAGAGCACTAGTATGCATTTTCTCAAGCACCCCCACCCCCCAAACAAAACGCCCACACATGTTTATGCAAGTCTACACATGTTCTGACAACTTCTACATTAGTGACTAGCAATTTGCGTCACTTAATGCCTCGGAAATCTTCCTCCCCCATCTTAGCATCATCTTGTTACCATAAAATAAAAAATGTATATGCAATTCGATTTTTCCCGTATGCACAAGTTGACAAGTATTCATAGAAGAAAAGCCCTAATAGTCCCTTTTTTTGGATACTTGATTGGCAAAATAAAGTACAAACGATTAATCAATTCATCATGCTTGTTTTCGATCAATCATTTACTCAAACTTTAGAGAAAAGGTATAATAAACTAATTAAAAAGAGAAGAAGAAGGCGATTACTGTGTAATTCCCTGCATTCAAGAAATTGCCTCTTTAGTGAGTTGGAGTGCTCGTGGGGAGCGCTCATCAGCTAAGTAGACTGCTCTGAAGTAATCCGTGGTTTCGCTGAACTCTTCAGTGTAAGCAATCGGCACGACGGGATTCGGGCCGTCATCTTGCGGTACAGGCTTGATGTCAGCCCATTCGGGCCTTTCACAAAAGGGAATTCGCGCCCGCGCCCCTTCTTCCACTGCTTGCTTATTCATTTTCGATCTGAAATTGCAAGCAAATTACGAGTAATAGGAATCTCCATATGAACAGCCATGGTGGACCCCACTTGAGCCCGCTGCTTTTAACAACACTTGGAACGGCCCATAACACGAGGCAAAGCCCCCAAGCCCATATCAACAAGCAAAGGCCCAAATTCACCTAATTTGGCCCAATAATTAGTTGGAAAAAAGACACCGAATGTGATTATTTAAAAAAAAAAAATTGCCTTATTCGGCCCAATGATGATTAATTCAAAACGAGATTACCTAATTCGGCCCAAATTGTGATTAAATTTAAAGAGAGAAAAAAAATCGAATTTGGTCCAATGATCGATGATTAAATTGAAAAAAAAAAACACGCACATAATTTGTCCTTGTGATCGATGAATCATATTTTAAAGAAAAAGTGATTCAAATATCAAAACTCACTCTAATAATAATAACAGCCTAGAATTCAACAAAACAATAGTCTCTTGTAAAAGGAGAATTAATTCTAAAATCCCTAAATTAGAACCAGCTAGATAAAAATTGAAGGTCAAATTGAAGGTTAAATTGAAGGATAATATTTTAATTTTCATTTATCATACATCCACAATATGAAACATGGAGTTGAACACTGAAAATAGAACAAATGATATCATTCGCAAAAAAATATGCTCCACATGAGAATGCGTTTGTGTGAGGCGATTCCTCACGATAAGGCGAAATATAATTTTGGCATACATTTACTTTTTAATATTTCAAAAAAAAATAGGTGTTGATGTATTCTAATTTGTACCTCATACATGTATTTTAATTATCTCATATTTATTTTTATCGCTCCCCACATATAGGTATATCTCTGATTAAGAAAAAAGGAAAGAAGGATTAAAGAGAAATTAAGATGGAGAAGAAGGGGAGAGTGTGTGTGACCGGGGGAACCTGCAGGTAACTCTCTTCTTCGTTTAACATTCTGTACTCAGATTTCAGAGTTAACCTTCATGTAACTAATTATAGTGTTCTAATTATAGTGGATCACTGGTCCCTTCATTTGTCCTAATGTTCCTGACTCTGTTTACATCTTCATGGCCCTCATTTTTGGTATGAAAATCTTACTATAAGCGTTTATAAACACTACGAGAAAATTGACATGTAATGAAATAAATTCTATCATTATAGTTTTTCTAGCTAAAAATATTTAGTGATAGACCATTATGTTTTCTGTCATTAAAAAATTTTAGTTAAAGAAGCTATAATGATAAAATGATTTAATTTCTTGCAGCGTAAAACGCTGCAATTCATAAGGTAAGTCAATCTTATAAATTAAAAATTCCAATAAAAAAATGGTACCTTAAGTGATTTTTTTTTTTTTTTAAATATTGAGTGGTGCCTTCAGGTGATGAGAGACATTACATAGACTTGAAGAATTCAAGTTTGGTGCATGTAGACGATGTTGCTAGAGCCCATATTCATTTATTCGAACATCCGGAGGCGAAAGGGAGATACATTGTGTCTACTGTTGAGTTCAAAATAGAAGAGCTGTGTGAGTTTATTTCAACCAGATATCCTGAGTTTAAGATACCAAATGTTGAGTAAGTTTCCATTTTCACCATTTATTTCTTAATTATACGTGTGTTTCTACTTGGCTTAGTTATAAATCTGAACTAAATCAATCTTATATGTGTGGGTGTATTTTTATTTATTATTTTTTTGAACGCTGTGTGTGTGTATGCAGTTGTTGGAAAGATGAAGATGTGGTGCCTGTTAAATTGTTGAGATTGTCGACTAAGAAACTTGAACAAACTGGGTTCAAATATGAATATGGGTTAGAAGAAATGTTTGATGGAGCAATTGACTCATGCAAACAAAAGGGTCTTCTCTATACTTGACTAATTTTATGATCCTGCATGTTGTAGGGATTAGTCAAATTTAATCTCAAGTTATTTAACTTATTGTTTTGTATGATTTTTTTTTAATTGATTGTGTGTTAATGAAATAAATGACAAGATTTCTTATTTCGGATCAGTTGAAAGAAAGGAGGGTTATCAACTTATCATTTATATGCAGATGGTGCATTAATTTTAAGATTCAATCTTTTAGACTGCATGTAATTCAGATTTTGTACATGTAGTCATGTATATACTACACAGAGAATATTATCTAATCTATTATTTAATTAGATGTTTTAATAGATATATAGAAACCGGATTGAAGTTGAAAATTGGCTCAAGCTAATGTTGGATGGAGCAAATTAATTCGTGCAAAAGGAAAGGGTAGTCCTTTATTTCAAGTAAATCCATCCAATCATATAGAAAGCATGATCCCATTCGAAATATTAAAGACTCAAGCCCATGAAACCCATATATTAAACGAACAATTGAAAAACTTGTCTTCAGTCTAAAAGAAACAGATATCTTCGATTTTTTAATAATACACCTACCAGTCAAAGAGAGAGCACTTGTGTGTGGGTGTCCCTAGGGTATATTCATTTTGAAATTTAGGTGTACAAAAAAAATAAAAATAAGAATCACTTCTATTGATATTGTTTGATAGTTTTGATGTATAAATGAATAGGTAATGGGATATCACTTCTATTTTAGAAGTAAGTAATTGATTACCCTCACTCACTCATCCCACCTCACATGATACATTTGTTCATGTTTTAACTAAGCAATAACAATGCAATCAATTAACTCTTAATGATTGATCTCTCAATGATATTCATTACAATTACTATTCTCAAGTCATTCCAAGTGGACCCTAAATAAATTTAAAAATTCGGATGAATAGTAAAAAATATGTGTCTGTTTTAAAATTTAAATAGAGTGATATTTTGCTTAATGTCAAATCAATACTCTATTTAATAATAATTGGTGTTTCATTATTATATTATAATGAGAGTGAAAAAAATAGTGATGTGATGGTATTAAATTTTGTAAAATATAAATGAACATGTGTGTTTCATAGGAGTGAATATTAAAATTTAATTTTATATTATAAACTATAATGAAAGTACATCGGGTGAATCCTCAAACAAACATGCCCTAAATGTTGTTAATTAATGTGTATCGAAACATCATAAGCTATTCCATGATAAGTTGATCGGTCTCAGGGTGTGTTTTGAAACACTTAAAACAGCTTTCAAAAGCATTTATTTTTAAAAGAGAAAACTTTAAAAATAAATGCTTCTGAAACACCCTCAGTGAATAAGACGTGAATTTCTCTGTCTCAATTCTGGATATATTAAAGTAAATTAATTAATTTACACCAACCTCAGGGGCCACATGCAAGATGCGTCACGGTCCCATTATTTATTGTGGCCAATTAAAATACCAATCAAACAAATATTTTACGATAAAATTCTCTTATTTAAACAGATGCACACCTCTGGTTTGTTACACATAGAGGGAAACACACAAACAGGATAGAAAAAAGAGAGATAAAGATGGTGCCGGAAAACCAAAAGGGAAAAGTGTGTGTAACCGGCGGAACAGGCTTCCTGGGCTCATGGATGATCAAGAGGCTTCTAGAAGATGGCTATTCAGTCAACGCCACAGTCAGAATTAATCCCGGTAATTAATACAAAATCTCTCATTACCAGTTACCAATGTATAGTATTAGTTATTCCTATTGAACGGTATTAGTTATTCATGATCCTCAGAACGCAAGAGGGACATCAGCTACATCACGAACCTCCCCGGTGCGTCGGAAAGGCTCCAAATATTCAACGCGGATCTGGACAAGCCCGAAACCTTCGTGCCCGCAATAGAAGGCTGCACCGGCGTGTTCCACATGGCCCATCCTCTGGATTTCGCGGAGACGGAAACAGAGGAGGTCAAACTCAAAAGGGTCAACGATGCATTGGAAGGCATTCTACGGGCCTGCAAGGATTCGGAAACGGTTAGAAGAGTTTTGTACACTTCCAGCGTCTCGTCGGCTGCTTTCAGCACCACTGCGGGCTCCGGCCTCATAGACGAAAACGCATGGACTGATGTGGAATTAATCAGAAGTTTGAAGACGTTTGGAGGGCCCTACATTGTGACCAAAACTTTGGCGGAGAAAGCGGCGCTGGATATTGCGGAGAAAATCGGGTTGGATCTTGTTTCGGTGCTTCCGACTTGGGTTACGGGGCCCTTTATATGCCCAAATATCCCCGATACCGTTTACGTCTCCTTGGCCCTCGTTTTCGGTATATAATTTTTTATGTTTTTTAACAGTATTAGTTGTTTTCACTGAAAAGTATTACTTGTTTCAACTGAACAGTATTAGTTGTTTTCAATTGAACGATATTAGTTGTTACTGCTGAACAATATTAGTTGTTTCTACTGAACAGTATTAGTTGTTTTCAACTGAACGGTATCAGTTGTTACTGCTGAACAGTATTAGTTATTTCAATTAAACAGTATTAGTTGTTTTAAACTGAACAGTGTTAGTTGTTACTGCTGAACAGTATTCGTTGTTTCTGCTGAAAAGTATTAGTTGTTTCTACTGAAGAGTATTAGTTGTTACTCTTGTTGAAAGTAATGATTTTGGTAAATGCAGGTGATGATAAGCATTACCGTCACATAAAGGATACAAGTTTGGTTCATGTGGACGATGTTGCTAGAGCCCATATTCATCTGTTTGAGCATTTGGAGGCGAAAGGGCGGTACCTTCTTTCTGGTGCTGAGTTTAAGATTGAAGAGCTTTCTGAGATGATTTCTGCAAAATACCCTGAATTTAAGATGCCAAATCCTGAGTAAGTTTGATTTTCTCTGTTTTTTTTTTATCTAAATAGGAATATGGTAATTTTTATATTTTAATAAAATATTACAGATCCTGGAAGGATGCAGTGCCTGTAAAATTTTCTGGGCTATCAACGAAGAAACTTGAGGAAACTGGATTCACGTGTGAAAATGGACTGGAAGAAATGATTGATGCTGCAATCAAAACTTGCAAAGAGAAAGGCATCCTCTAAATTGATGTTGATGATGATTATTTAATATTTAATGGTGTTGAAATTTAATTTTCTGGTTTGAGCAGTGTTTTTCTTTGTAATGTCAGTCGAGTTAGTATTATTATTGGAATAAATGGTGCAAAACTATGTTTGTTATCGAAATTTAAAATGCTATCTCACAATCACCAAGCTAAATTGTAGGATAAGGGTACACATAATCGCCTTAAATGTGGAATTTAGTATAGAAACTTAATGCACCTGATCGCCTTAAATGTGGAGTAATGATGAGATCAAAATATAGTCCCAAGATTATACACAAACATGGAAATAAATATTGAGTTGGTATGTTTTGAAACTTGTTCACCGTGAAATTGATTTTTTTTTAATAGACATTTTTTTTTAGTATTATAAGTCACATACTCTAGTAATATAAGTTACACCCTTCAGTTATCACTACGACACTCTTTGGTATAATATAAGTCACACCCTCCCCTTTTATGAGTAATACTCTTTATAGTAAAACGTCACACATTTTACAGTAAAAAATCACACTCTTTAGTAATATAAATCACATTCCTTAACCAATTTCACCTTAAAACTTGTTCACACTATACTTTGTCATAAATATTTGACCGAATATTAGTTTTCCCAGAATATGGTAGGATGATGTGTTGAAGTTGGACAATAGTACGTCGCAGTATAAATAATTATATTTGTAATTTAGAAATGAAGATCAAACAAAACCTACTCATTGCATTTTTTAGGTAAATTTGTTTAATTAATTAAAATGTTTATATAATTAGAAATTATAATTGATAAGTCATAAATAATTTTTACCATTTAAGAACATAATTATTTTCATTAAAAAAATTTATAGACTTGTTAAAATATTCCGAAGTTAATTCTCTATTTATATTTTTTTATTTTTTTTATATATACGTTAGTGTATATCAATTGAATACGAAAATTATAGTATCATGCGTGAGTGTTTCGTGTTTCGTGTTGTGCTATATATAGCCGTGGTAGTTGAAGTCCCATAATTTATGGCCAATGCCATATTCAATTATTTACTTTCCTCAATTAATTCCTAGACAGATAGTATCCGTTTAGATACTTTTGCACGTGAAGTCCTGCACATATTCTTTTACAATATCTATTTTGACAATCGAAATGATTTTATTGGAGATTATATAATCGATACTCAATTATAGATCTTAGACTGCCTATATATTGGGACTGGGAGAAATAACAACCTCATAAAATGGAGTATAAAAATATAAGACACTGCGGGACAAATCAAAATGCATCAACTAATTCTTAAAATAAAAAATTACTCCATTTTAAGATAGATTTATTTTTCACATGAATTAAGAAAAATGTGTTTAATATAGTTTGAATTCTAAATTTCTCTTGATTTTCATATTTTACCCTTTCAAATATGTTTTTAATGAATTTTTTTATGATAAATAATTTTATTAAATAAGGTTACTTGGTCCAGTGGAAAATATTTAACGACTATAATAATAAAAAAAATGTGTAAGTTGATAGATACCAAAATGAAAAACAAATTTATCTAAAGGATTCAATTTATAATCGTATACAAGTAAATAAGTGAGTAAAAAAGGACTTCTAATTACCCACCTTCCCTAGCCGCAATTAAGCAGGCGTGTAATGTGATTTAACCCCTCACGGCCCCTATAAAATATCCAAGATTTTCTATGAAATTATTGGCCATATTAATGTGCTGCAGAAGATTCTATTTTGTATGAAAATACAAGCACATAATTTCATGTAAATAAGCCGTGAGTAACATTTTTGTTTTTTCCATAAGTCGGAAAACAGAATATATTAATAATAATGACTCCATCTGCATCGTTATATCAGATGCCTCTCTGTTTCGCACTCAAAAAAACAGAGATGGTGCACCAAAACAACAAAAGGAAGAGTTTGTGTAACCGGAGGAACTGGCTTTCTCGGATCATGGATGGTCAAGAGGCTTCTAGAAGACGGCTATTCCGTCAACGTCACCATAAGAATGGATCCGGATAATTAATACTCTTTTTATCCTATTTTTTATTATCCATTTACTGTAGACACGGAAGATTAAAAATATGAAATAATAGTATTAAATGGTGTAAAATGAGTAAAGTGGATTTGGTGAAGGGAAATGATAGTATTATATGGTGTAAAGTGAGTTTAGTGAAGAAAAATAATAGTATTAAATATTATTGAATGTTGCTTTATTACCTTATTTGGAAATGAATAAATAAAATTAGAACGATTATTTATGGAAAGCGAATAATTAAAATTAGGACGGATGAAGTAATTGTTTCATAATTATCTTAATTACTTGTTTAATTAATTAATAACAATTATTATCTTAAATATTGTAGACCGCAAGAGGGACATCAGTTTCATCACGAATCTGCCCGGCGCGTCAGAAAGGCTACACGTGTACAACGCCGATTCGGACAAACCCGACGCCTTCGCCGCCGCCGTCCGCGGCTGCGCCGGAGTTTTCCACATTGCCCACCCAATAGATTTCGCCGAGAATGAATCGGAAGAAGTCAAAATTAAAAGGGTCACGGCTGCGTCCTGACTCTGTTTACATCTCCATGACCCTCATTTTCGGTATTTTCTCATTTTTCTACTATTTTAGAAAAGAAAATCCCATATATTACTTATAAGTTTAGGAGTTTATTACGTGAAAAATGATTTTTTTTCATCCTTTAACTTTACCAATTTATAAATTTTTAGTTCTAGACTTTTAAATTTCAATTTTCATCATTAATGTGATTTATGTGAAAAATGGTAAAAATATGTAGGTTACACGAAAATTAAAATGCGAATAGCCAATATGACCAAAATAAAAAAATAAAAAAAGTTGTGTCAAATTTCAATTAAAGCTAATATCACATTTCAACAAAAAAGGATCCGGGGATCAAAAATGTAGGGGACTTTATTTCTTTAAATAAAAGTTCAAATAAATACTGATATAATTTTTTTTTTTTACATAAGTTACATGCCTACGATTCTTTATCCGATAAAATTCATCGATAAATGTAATCATGATCAATGTCTTCAAATAGTTCTCTCTCAATGTAGATAACCATAGAATCGATAGGTAATCACTCTTCATTTTGTTTTATAGATCTTTTTCCAAATGCCCGCTCGGTATGATGGAATGTTATATATTTCAAATTTTTGTGGTAACAGAAAAATGTCCAAACAAGATGAATCAACCTCGAAATCATATTATACGATTTAATTCTTGTTTATCTCGACCAACTTCCAAGATAATTCGAAAATAGTTGACAAATTCAAAACTTTCATTAGAAAACATATCAACTTTTTAATGTAATCTTTGTAATTCAACTCTCAAACAAAAATAATTTCTTGATTAGTAAAATCATCGGGATAAAATTTATCATTTTTTCAAAAAATCATAAATATGATCTTCGTTAAATAACCTGAAGTTGTCTTTTCGGATCCAAGGCAAAGACTAAGCTTAAGAAGTTCCATCGTCTCATCATTGAACCTATTAATGATTTCATTCAATTGTATTTATTTTTTTGCCTCGTTAAAGACATCAAATTGGTAATGATGTCCAAACGTGATAACATCCACTTGTTGACATGAACGCCTTAATTTTATCCCATTTCATAAATTGATCATCCATATTTGGTATGACAATGTGATAATCTCTACAAACCGACTCAACATGTGCTTTAAATAAGACAATCAAAACCTTCATCCCTCAACAAGTTAAGTAAACTTTTTTTGTGCTTGAGACAAAAATCCATTGCATTCAAGATATCAAGAGACTTTTGTGAATTACGATAAATTTAAAAAAGATCGACAAAGCATATCCGAAAGTCCCAAATTTTTATTCATCAAGTGTAGAATGAATACAAGCTCAAAAAGATCTCATTACCATCAAACACCCATAAAGCTTCACCACTTGTATCGTAAGAAGAACCCTCATCCGACATATCTTTGAAGCACAATAATCATCGCTTTACCATACATATCAATCAAACTACAAAATTACGTTTTATAATTAATCGGAATCAAAATGAGAACTCCAACGAATTTGTTTCTCCGGACGATGCGACTACCCATTTGATTAGTACCTCTTATTTATTTCACGTTCTCCATGGTTCAGAGTTATCTTTTTTCGCAATTTCCATAGCTTGAGCGGATTGTAGTTCGGCATGACGCTTTAGGAGAAAATATGCACCAACAATATTTACGATCTTCTTCAAGCTTGAAAAGAAACAATAAACTTGTCGTGACTTTTTTCCACCGCAAAGAACTAATGCTTAATTGCAACCGATGAGCAAAAGTAATGAACATGATATGCATAAAATTTTTTGGCAATCTTCTCAAAAATGCAACGCTTTGTAATCCATTCCATACACCACCCATATTGCTCGCTCCATTTTCTTTTGACCCAAAAGCCCTTGACCCCGCATATTGCATATTTGCGTTATGTCGACTAATACAAGACATATTTCTTTCTTCGAATTATTCTGGAGGTTTAGTATCTTTAACATGTACAATGTCAAGAAAACGCTTTCAAAATACCATTAACATCAACAAATCTTAACACAATAACCATATGTTCTTTGTTAGATACATCTTTAACCATCAACTAAAATGCAAAACTTTGAATCACCAATCCCCTCACGGATTTTGTTTCTCACCCGACTACCAAAGATGCTCAAAATCTCTTTTTGAACCTGGTGAAAACCGATATATATAGATGGAATGGGCATTTAAAATGAGCATTCTCTAAAACAACTTCATTAATTTCAATTTATTCATCTCTCCCAAAAAAAATGCTTTATCAATTCAATGAGATTACCTCGATTTTTGGAAGATACCGACTCATCATGCCCTCTCAAAGCACATGCTTGCAAAGTAAGATATTGAAGACACTTAATTGTAGTCATAACCCAATAGTTTCAGAAGATTTCTCTTTACCTCTTCCGGTTTTTCACGATTAATTGCTTTGTCAATATCTTTGAGACATTCTTTAGAGAGTTCATGTAAACCACCGCTCTCTTGTGTTGTGAATCGACATCCCCCACATGTTTTAAAAAAAACTTTTTAACACCTCTTCCCGCTATGACCCTTTTCCAACCATCGAACCCACCCAAAGTAAATGCACAACAACCTGTTATTCAAATTATCAAATATGAAGCACGGAAAGCAATCTTAAAGATGGTTTGAGGGTGAGTACTCTAAAAAGAAAAATTGACCAAACCACGCACTTTTGAAATCGACGATTCTCAATTCCATCAAATGTTGGCTTATATTCATCCAAATTGGGTTAAAATGCTCCCATTTTCATGTAAGCTCTCCTTATTTCATCTCGTTGATTAACAGGATGTTCACAAATTGAAATAAATTTCAATCGATTATTCAAAAACGGATCACGCTCAAGAATGAATTAAGATCAATTTCAATTCTTTTGTGATTGAGGAGGTTGAACATCGAGGAAGACGAGCTACTACTATCATTGTTAGATGTAAGATGTTCTTCACTTGTCATAGGTTCTTTCCGTTTGAAGTTAATGAAGAGTGACTTGATAGTTTTCCCTTCTTCTCGATTACCCATCACCTATTACAAAATTATATATTATGTTATATTTTTAGCACTCATCTCCAAACTCCAATATACTACTTCCCCAAACTTAAACTCCAATGTAATTATATAAATATTAAAACACTAGTATCAATATTTGAGAAATCTAATTGTAGGCAGTAGGGGAGACCAGAATGGTGCATGATCCACTCACTGCATTGACTTGTGTGCAACATAAGAAATAAGTAGTTAGTTGTTACTTGACAACACACTGCATATATAAAATTCTCCTCAAAATTCTTGCCCCAAAAATTCTCCTCAAAATTCTCTCCTCAGCAGACGCACTACATTAGCATATATAAAATTCTCCTCAAAATTCTTTCCCCAAAACTATGCACCAAAATTTAGTGAAATGTTCTCAAATAGAACAACACAAAACTATGCACCAAAATAAAGAAGAACCCAAAACTATGGAAGCATTCAAAAATTTACCCCAACAATTGAAAGGAATCAAGTCTTGAAGAGATAAGAGGAGAAATTGATGGGCGCCGGCGACAGGAGGAGCAGCGCGGCGAACGGAACGAAGGATGCGCAGCAGAAGCAGAACGGAACTGAACAAAGGATACATATTCGCGAATTTTGGAATGAGGTTAGGGACTTAGGGCTTCAGCCTTTAATTTAGTTCCAATTTTAAATTATTTAACAGTATTATATTTATAATTTGCAATTTATTACCAAAGACACAAGTAGCCTAGTGGTGAAGCGTTCTAACATTAGGCCTGAGGTCGCAGGTTCGACTCTAGATGATGTAAGTTTAATTTATTTTTTTTTAATGGTAAATTTTTTTTCCCCAAAAATCAGGGCGGGCTACAGCCCGGCCCAGCCAACAAAGCCATCCGCCCTTGCATTTCAAGTATACCATACTGCATATTTCAATTAAAAAGTTGGTGTCACGTTTTAGTCGAATTAGGTGCATAGGAGACTGGCTCATTAATTTTATTGAGTTGCAGGTGATGATAAGCATTACGGGCACATGAAAGATGCGAGTTTAGTTCATGTGGACGATGTCGCTAGAGCTCATATTCATTTATTCGAGCATGGGGAAGCGAAAGGGCGGTATCTAGTTGCTGGTGCTAAGTTCAAAATTGAAGAGATGTATGATATGATTTCCGCAAGATATCCTGAATTTAAGATGCCAAGTCCTGAGTAAGTTTAAGTCATATTTCTCTCTCGTATTAGTTGCATTTTATGTCTCATTTTTGTGTGAAAAAATTACCTTTTTTATTTGTGTGGGCAGATCGTGGAAAGATATTGAAGCTGTTAAAGTGTCGGGGTGTCCACGAAGAAACTTGAAGAAACTGGATTCGTGTATGAAAATGGGTTGGAGGAAATGTTTGATGGAGCAATTAAATCTTGCAGAGAAAGGGGTCTTCTTTAGATTGATTGATGATCGTTTCATTTTCAAACTCTTTATTTTCTGTATTTGTAATATTTTCTGTCCCACGTCTAAAAGCTCGAATTTGTAACAACGTGTCAACGTGTGATACTCATTATGCATAATGCATAGTACTGACACTTTTAATTTTTAAAAATATAATTTAAGTAAATCTGGATTCAAATATAAGTAACAGTACCCGTGACTGTATAAATTAGTACAATACGGATCTGCGTATATTTCACCTACCGTGCAGACTAATTTTTGTGAATGGGAAATCATGATACAGATTTTGTTTGGATTTTAGCACGAGTAGAAAATCAAGAAAAATAAAGTCCGACCAAATATTTGTTTTATAAGTATAAATATGTAATACTACCTCCATCACAAACTCAACACTACTGTTACTGTATCGCAGGTTTTAAGAAAAAATGATAAAGTGTTGGGCGTATAAATAATTGTTTATTAGTATTTTATGTGATAAAGTGATGAATAGTTAGGGGTAGAAAGAGTTGTTTATTACTCCCTCCGTCCCAATCATAATGGTAAAGTACCCCATATTTTCGTCTCAATCATAATGGTAAAGTTACTTACACACTTTATTATTTTATCACTTTATCAAATAAAATATTAATAAACAACAATTTTTACCCTCAATTACTCATCACTTTATCACTTTATCATATAAAATATTATTCCCTCCGTCCCAATCATAATGGTAAAATACCTCATATTTTCATCTCAATCATAATGGTAAAGTTACTTACACACTTTATTACTTTATTACTTTATCACATAAAATATTAATAAACAACACTTTTTACCTCTAATTATTCATCACTTTATCACTTTATCATATTAAATACTAATAAACAACTCTTCTTATCCCACCACTTTATCAATATTCCACTAAATCCTTATGAACAGTAAAAATGTCATTATGATTGGGACGGAGAGAGTAATAAATAACTCTTCCTACCCCACCACTTTATCATTATTCCACTAAATCCTTATAAACAGTAAAAATATCATTATGATTGGGACGGAGGGAGTAGTATTTTATGTGATAAAGTGATAAAGTGAATATTTCTATTTAAGGAAGTGTTCAATTAAGTATGGGACGCCCAAAATAAAAATTATAGGATTAAATTTGGGACGGAGGAAGTGTAACGTACTATGGTTAATAAATTTGACAATAAAAAATAAAAGAAGTTCAAATAAACGATTGGAAAGGTGTCAGATGAGGGTGGTGGGATTTGATTGAGATTTTTTTACAGAAAAAATTAATGAATTATTCCCAATAAAATATATTACCTCCGTCTCATTCTTTAAGAGTTTCTGACTGTACATAAAGATTTATTGGAATATTAATAAAATGATAAAGTAGAAAGAATTATTTATTAGTATTTTATGTGATAAAGTGATGGATAGTTGGGAGTAGAATGAGTTGTTTATTAGTATTTTATGTGATAAAGTGATAAAGTAATAAAGTAAAAAGAATTATTTATTAGTATTTTAAAAAATTTCTCTTAAAAATTGAGATAAAAAAAAATGACAAATTTCTCTTGAAAAAATAGAACGGAGGGAGTATACTTGTTTTATAATGAGCTAAATCGTGCTTTATTAATTCATTTCAACACAAGAGATCATATGTCAAATCTGAAGGAATTAATAAAGACAAAAACAAAATTCTGGCCACACTTTTATTTTATAGAAATATGAAATTTATTTGAGAAGGCGTTACGCACACTTTCTACACCTTACATCATTAGTGATAACATCAATTCTTAATGGTAATAGTTTTAGTAATGTACATCGCACAAGATACACATAATAATTTGCCATTACTTATTTTGCTAAATTTGTAGGTTATGGTGTAGATAATACTTTCATCGTTCTGTTTTAGATTGTCTATTTACTATTTGACTCGTGTTTTAGCGAACGAGTTATTTATTAGTATTTTAAATAATAAATAAAGTTTTAAAATGGGGTATGATAGTTCTATCCCTCATTTATCATATTTTTTTAAAAGTTATTTTATCATTTCATATACTAATAAACAACTTGTTTCATAAAACACGAGTCAAAAGTGAAATTGTCAAACAAAAATAGGATGGAGGTACTATAATATTTAGTTCGTTTAAAAAAAAATAGTTGTATATACTCCTACAAAACCCCAAATCTTTCAATAAAAGAACATCAGGGGTAGGTGGCGTGGGAGTGGAGAACATTAAATTGAAAATAAATGCTAGGAAACATTATCTCACAGCAGATAGATATGGCGTCCCTTACAAGATCTGAAATTCATGCTGTAGCTTTCAATTAATAATTTTTATCGTTATTATTATATTGTTATAAGTGTAAAATGATGTGAGAGGACTAGGAGAATAAAAAAGAAAGTAGTGATAAGTGATGAGGTATTATAGAATTAATAAAATTTTAAAATTTTTATTTTGAGTTTTAAAATAAATGGGGGTTTAGAATTGTAAAGTGCAAATTCCGACCAAAATAACCGTGAAAACGAACACACTCAAATATGTTTATGTTTACTCGTTGTTACTTAAAGATGAAGTGTATTCGGTACTTATATTTAGATGAAGTGAATATCATTGTAAAGAAAAATAAATAGATTTTGAAAAGTAATTAGGGATATTCTACGGTCAGGAACTACTTCGTTTTTCCTAACGTCAGAAAATCCTTTAATTACCATTGAATTATTGATCCATCGAATGAGATTCATTTTATATGATTGTACTTCGCATTAGTGCGTTTGCAATTTGCTATACGCAATCGCGCTATTAAAAATTTGAAAAAAAATATAAAATAACCAAATTACCCTTATTTAAAAAATCATTAATTACTTATCTTTAAATTAAAATATTTTTAAGCATATTAAAATCATAAACACAAACGAAAACTTATAATTAATTTAGCCCTAATAGGCATCAAACACATAAATCATGTAAGTAAGCCTAAATGAACAACAATAGAGGTAGGCGGCTCAATTACCGACACCATTGCCAAGTTACAAGAAGATCTGATGTGATATGAATTTTAAAAAATTAACTAAAAACTCATCCATTAAACAGAAAGACTAAAATATGTGGTAAAAATTATATGTTTTATGTGTTTTGATTTTGATAATTAGAAAGATATAAAACAGTTTTTGGATGAACTTGGTTGATCGGCGCACTGGTACCAGATTTCACATGGTTCTTTCTTTTTCTAAAACAAATCAATTTTCATGGTTCTTCATCAAATTTGTGTATGGTGTGATAAGAAATTAATTTGGATTCTTGATTTTCTATGGGACGAAGAAATAAATTAGGGTTCTTATTATTTTTATTTTTTGGTAAAACTTTTTTATGATTACGAGATTTACTGATACACACTTTCCAATTTCGAATAGTCATGAACACCTTTAATTAATTTGTTCATTAACATAAATAAATATAAATATGATATAATGTTAAGTGTAAAATTTATAAAAAAAAATTAAAAATATTATAAGGATATGTTAGTAATTTTATATTTATTTTCTAGAAATTTAATTATTTTTTACCCCATCGCTTAACTTTTTAGATTGTCAATTTTTTATTGGTTCTTTAATTTTGGCGTTTTTTCGACCTTTAGAAAACCCCAATCCAAATATCAGTTTATATTTTTATATCATTAATTATATCAAGAGATTAACGACACAAATTATTTTCCATCACGTAAAACTATGAATGTAAAACAGGAATCTAATTTTTTTTCCTTGAATAGTTGAATTTATTGAACTTCTTTTGTATGATATTCAGTTGGGCCTCAAACACGTCTTGAACTTTGAATCAGCTGCAGCAGTCCATTAAGAGTCATAAGAACATAGGTGGGAAAGCCCTACAAATTTGGGCCTCAATTTTAGTTGAAGCAATAAATTGTGCTGATAAGTTTAGCCCAATACAATTAATTGTATGATTCCGAAGAAACCATTTACAAATAATTACAAATATGTAAAACACATAATAATTTCAAATTTCCTTTAATTTCAAAATGCATGCAATTGAATTAAATTTCTATTTGAATGAATCATCTACATGATAAACACTAAATAATAACCTAATATTTAGTTCGTTTAAAAAAAAAAGTTGTATATACTCCTACAAAAAAATGAAATCTTTCAAAAAAAAAAAAATAAAAAATTTAAAAAAAATTGAATTAAAATCTAACTACACCAAATTAAAATTTAACAAATAAATTGAAAATAAATATCTAAAAACATTATCTTCCGCATCATCGTTTGAATTAAAAAGAACACGACTTCCATTCAACATTTTTTATTAAGTTATAGAATCATAGTTATAATAATACAAAATCAATTGAACATTTAAAAAAAAAGTTCATCTCAAACTCAATTGAACATTTTTATAAATGGTAATAAAATAGTTTTTCATTTAATTAATCCCCACTGAAAAAATAAATTTATCTCTTTTTTTCAATTAAATAAATTTTATCTCATTTTTTTACACAAATAATAGAACTTTTACCATTTAATTAATCTCCATTAAATATTAAATAATAAATAATTTTTTTTATAAAATTTGGGAATGTGAGATCAATAGTTTTAGTACATAGTAGCAAAGAATAGACTTTTAAGAATACCATTAGCACGCCCCACAGTCACAACCAAGTTATAGTGTCACATATTTCAAATTAGATTTATGTATCTTTAATTATCTTCGTCTCCCACATTCTAATTATATTAATACACGTAGAATCTGCTCAGAAGTTGGCATATGAGACAATATAATTTGGAATCGAGAAATGCAACTGCATGTACACCTTTAGGCACATATTCACTTTAAGAGCATATGCGAATATGCCTTTAGAATATATATAGATAAGTCATTATTTTCAAATGTCATAATATATAAATTGCTTGTATCATTTGAACATATACTCCTATAAGTTTATGTTACCAATTGGACCATGTAATTGTACAATTTGCACATGGGATTTAAAAATAAATAAATTTAATATCTTACATTTTAATTTAATCAAAAGTATAATTTAGTATATTGGCGTCCGAATCAGAATATTTATCTAGCAAGGTTCTGGTTCATACTACTTTTAATAATCATGCAAGTTGACATCTAAATGTTGGACATGTAATTGGTATCTAATTCGTCATACATTAAATCAGATTGACATACATATATATAGATTCGTTTTTCAAAAAAATAATATCATTGATATTTTCTAGAAGTATCACCTTTTATATGTTTATAAAAGATTCCAAAAATGTTGGAATGGAAATACCACTACCTCTCATGAGATCATGAATTCGAGTCACTGTTTTAATATACATACTAATACCAACTCATTAAAATGTGAAAATTGAGGATAAAATATAGCCTTGGAAAAAAATAAAAATAAAAATACCCCATTCACTTTATAAACTATCTTTCAGAAATGAAATTTTGTTTCAAAATACTTATTAATTATCACTGATTATATTCAAAATGTTCCCCTCCACGTATTGATAATAGAATCCAAACTAATTACAATTATGAAAGAGAAAGTACATGCATTTAAATAAAAAATGTGTAAATTTCCACTGTTTAAATTTACCTAAGATGCTTGATTTGTTGTTTTATTCAATATGTTTGGTATGCTAGTTCAGTTTTCCACTCTCATTTTTTAATTCCCTGATTTTGTACAATTCACCCTAAAAAACAATAGTTGAAATATTAATTTAGGATAATCATCGATCTACCTGTTTGTTATACATCTAATCCATCAATTAGGGTTGTTAATTAAAATAGTTCTGAGCCATTCTTTTTTTTTAAAAGAAAATAGTTCTGAGCCATACAACTTGTCAGTCACCCACCATTAGTGCATTTATTTGGATCTCGATTTTACTTTTACCCGATTAAATGTTTCAAACAATAGGTATCAATCGTGTCTAATTTATAATTTTATATTAGCTATGTCTTGTATGCATTTAGGTCTTGACCGTCATGCTTTATATATAGTTCATTTAAAAAAAGCGTCTTGACTTTGTTATCTTTGAAAAGTCTGAACTTGTTTATATTAAATCATGCAACTATTAATTAATATGAAAAAATAGTTGCACAGTTTAGTGTAAATAAATTGCACTTTTCAGTATAATAAGTTGCACAATTCCAAAATGTATTATGAGTGCACGGTGCACTTGAGTGTATGCGAGACCCACTCTTTTATATTTTGCAAAATTTTACGTGTTTTTCAAGCCAAAAAAAAGTCATATATTAACGAAATGCATGAACAATGAGAATTTTAAATGTAAGAGATGTTCTAGCAATACGATATGCTACAACGTTCACATTATATTGCACAAAAATAATTGAAAAATTGAAGACTCCAACATAGAAAATTAAATTATTTTGTACAATATAACATATCAATTATAATAAAAAATAAATACTAAAACAACTCGTAATTTAAAAATTAAAATTTATGAAAACAGGATGCGGCTAAGAAGAAAACTGCCAATCGCACAAAACAAATGGCTACATTTGTATTTGTTAATAATGTTGTTCAAAGAATAAGTCAGTCAAAAGAAAGTCCCACATGGCATATATTTCAAGCAATTGATTATTAACGTTTCACTCATAAAGGTAAATAAAACGTTCTGTCGTAAACGGAAAACAAATAAAAGAAGCCAGTAACGTTCGGAAATCGGAATGTTAATAATTTACCGCGGTAAGAAAGATGAAGGATCCGGGTTAAAATAAATGGGCTAAAATATTGACCCGTTTAGTTCCTGCAGTTTGCACACATCAGAATATTTTTCAAATATGTCTATTATTTGTGCATTTTCGAAAGAAAAATGACAAAGCCTAGGATACAAATTTGTATATATACAAATCTCAATTGAGACCGAATTTCAATTTATCCAACCCATTCTTGCCCCGTTTTGATCTATTTTTTATCATCTGACCCGCTGATCCTTCTTAAATTGATTGATTTGTATCTATATAAATTTATATAGTACACCTCCTCAAGAAAAAAAGCTAAACAATTTCACTTCATATACCACAAAAAACTTAATAATTCACTTCATATACCAAATAAAGAAAAATATGTCAACATATTCAGAATTGTAAACAATTATCATGTCTTTATTGCAAATATATATCTTTTATGAATTTTATATCATAGGAAAGTTAATATTCCGTATCCACTTCTACAACTTCATTAGAAAAATCTGGAAAATAAGAATATTTCATTTTCTAGAAAAATCTGAAAGTTAATATTCCCGAATTTTCTTTTCTTGATCTTTGAGCAAATTGTTCCGTTTCCTTTAATATTTATTCTCTTGTTTGGAGGTTTTTCTTTTTGAGTTTGTATAGGATTAAGGACATGCCAATTCTTGATCGGGATTTGCATTTAATTTCTCGTGATTGTCGAAGTTGGTGTAGGGTTAAAGAAATTGGGGGATTCTGTTGTTGTTGATCGATGTGAGCTTTTGTGTGAAGACGGCATCGATTTTTTTCTTTCTTTATTTAAGTATATTATTTTCTGGGTTTCTTGAATTAGGTTTGATTTGGGGGTTTCTGGAGGTTTTTGGTTTGTGGGTGGAAATTTTTGGTATTTCTGTGGCTAATTTAACGGTGTAATTGCCTTTGGATTTGGTTGGGTTACTTTGAAGGTTTCTATTGAATATTGCTCTGATTCTGGGTTGTGGAGTTTTTAAATAAGTGTAGAGAAGATGTATATTGAGGAACTGAAAGAGGGGGATTCTGAGAGTTTTGAGCAGCAAGTCTGCAGTGATGTTTATAAGGGCGCCATGGTTGTTTGGGACCCGAAAAGGTTTTTGGTCGGAGCAGGGGCTCGGGCGCTTTTCTACCCGACGTTGCTGTATAATGTTGTACGGAATAAGATCCAGTCTGAGTTCCGCTGGTGGGATCGGGTTGATGAGGTATCTATAATCTTTGATTATGATGCTGTTTTATATTTTATTAACTGTATTCTTGTGTGTTTGTGGGATATAATCTACATGTGGTGTGTGATTTATGATGCTGATTGTAGTTTCTTGTCTTTGCTTATATTATTATTGGATTCCAGTAGTTTTGTAGTTGATATTCACGGTTCATAGGTTTGAAGATTGAATGAACCGACCCCTCTTTCTGAAGTTTCTTCCTGCCAAGATTAATTTGTTTACTTTACTGTATGATTCTTTAGTGGTATGGCTTTCAAGTCGAACTTCTTTTTAATGAAAAGCTATCATTGTTTTATTATATTAAGCTACATTAATGACTACTGATGACTCATTTTTAAACAACATACTTGCTTTGGATTACCTATGTTCAGCCTGTTAATATTAGTATTATATGTCTATGACTGAGATATGTGTTTAGAGAGAAGCAAGAATATGGATTCACATTTATTAGCTATTTAAATCTTAAGTATTTGGGTTACTTCATCCAATAAGTCATCTTAATGGGGATCTGGATTGAGCACGGATGAAAGCATGGTGTACTGCCACGTTTGAGGGTTGCTAGCTGTCCTCCGAAGGTCTTGTAATTCTCATTCGGTGGATATTGTCTTTATCCGTGCGGTCATCAAAGGTGAAAAGCGACGAGTCTGGACAACCTATTGCGTGTTCCAGTTGCTTTATATGAATCTCATAATAAATGCTGTTGAAATTTCTCAACTTCTAGCTAAAAGTATTAACATCCTGCTAAGAATCTTGTATTTTTTCAGTCGGTGAGTTTGACCTCATTGGTGCCGTCATTAGATGTTTAAAGCTACGAGTCGGGACAATTTTCTGAGTATTTTCCGGTTGTTCTATACGGTTCTCTTTATGGATGCTGTTTAAGTTTTTTGATGTCTAGCATAAAGTATAACAACCTGCGAAAACAATTTTTATGTTTTAAATTTCATGAAAACATTTTAGCAATTCTGCATTCCAAAAATTATCATTTATCTTTTACACTAGGCTAAGTTATTTTTTTGAAATATCGCTTGACTTCTTTCATTTAGAAATTAACGGATTGAAATTAATTCAATAGAAATATCATTTTGTTATCTAAAATCTAAAATTGTTAAATGTCATGGAGTTGTAACTGGTCTGGATATATGTGAGTTTGGTATCATCTTGATGAACTTAAAGAATGTTAAATCTTATTAATATATATTTTTTTAAATAGCAAAGTTCCCACCAAATTTATAATTTTAAAATTATAAGATCTTCATTTATAGGAATTATGAATTTAAATCAATTGTAGACTAAATTAATTCATTTATTATCTAAGAAGCAACAGTGATTTAATCCAAAAACCTTTAATATAATATTAATGGTTGGGTTTTTCAATAAAAATATGGTAGATTGAGTTTCTTGGATTTAAGAGCTCACTATTGTTATTTGGAAATTCATTTGGATGAAAGGATTTGCTATCTACAAATAACAACACCGTTGGTGGTTGTTTATATTAGTGGACATCACTCATTTTTTGAACCATTTTTGTGTGATTTGAGTGGATATAAAATATTTTAAAACCTATCTTTTCATGTACTTGAAATCCATAACTCAACCTTAGGCCTTGGGATTATTGATTTGTTTTCCTCTATGCAATTGTTATATGATTAGAATTACGTTCAGTTTTATGGAATATTTGGAGAAGCCCCCTAGTCCCTATGAGATGCATGAACGGATTTAGTGCATCATGCATGGCTATGTATGCATTTGCTTATATACTACCGTAATGTGCCATGCTTGTATTCACATGCTATTTTTTTAGGCAACTCTTGCAATTTCTTCAGTATTTTCTAGTGATAATTTGTATTATAGTAGTATTTGTATATGTAACATTTCTGTACTATTTTGACTTCTCTCTTTTTGTAGTATGTTTTGCTAGGAGCTGTTCCATTTCCCACTGATGTGCCACGCTTGAAGGCTCTTGGCGTTGGTGGAGTTGTTACGCTAAATGAACCATATGAGACTTTGGTTCCAACTTCACTATATCATGTAAGTTCAATTTTCTATTTCTATTTCTCGGGATCATGTTCACTTTGTTTTTTTGACTTGTAAAAGATTTGCTGGATAGTTGAAAATGAGAATAATTGCACTTGATGTAGGTTAATTGAGGTGAAAATGCACAATACCTGTTTAAGTTGAACTTGACTAAAATGGGGAAATTCATCTTGTTGATGTGACTAGAACTTGGCACAAAGATGAAAGAACATAGGTGTTTGCCCTGGATTGTTTTGAATAATATTTATACATTTGGCTTCTCTTTATAGGATCATGGCATTGAACACTTGTTGATTCCTACTAGAGATTATCTTTTTGCTCCTTCACATGGAGATATCTCCCAAGCTGTAGAATTCATCCACTGTAAGTTGAATTCTTTAATCATAAACAATATTACTCATCAGATAACCACGGGGGTATATTGGTCACGTTCTTAATATTCTACAGGCAATGCCCTTTGTGGAAAAACTACATATGTTCACTGTAAGGCTGGCCGAGGACGCAGCACCACCATTGTTCTTTGTTACCTGGTATGTCAATTCAACAATCAAATTATTACGATGTCCACTTTTGTCAAAGATTTCATCTGTGCTAAAATTTATTGTATGATAACAGGTTAAACACAAGCAAATGACACCAGAGGCTGCGTTTAAGTTTGTGAGGTCCATTAGGCCGAGGGTATTGTTAGCCTCCTCCCAGTGGCAGGTATGACCTTGAGTGTTGAGTAAGTTGCAAAAGTTGGTTTTAGTCCATATGAATTAATTTTCTCAATTAAGTCCCATAACTTTTAAAACGATGCAATTTTAGTCCTATATTGACAACTTTTTGTTTCATAAGGATGATGAATTTGTGATTTTTTTAATTGAAATTAATATGTTGCGGTCTCATTATGCCACGTAAGCGACAACCAAGTCATTAGTCTGGTTGCTACATGGAGGCAGCTCACGCGAGCAGCATGTGAAAAATATGAACCTATCAATATAAGACTAAAATTGCATCATTTTAAAAGTTACGGGACTTAATTGAGAAAATTAATTCCATAGGACTAAAATCACTAATACCCAATTTTACGGGACCAATTTTGCAATTTACTCTCTAGTGTTCTCTAACATTCATTGACTTCACAAATTCTCGTATACTATGAATCTTGGTCGACAAAATTACTAACTTTCCCTTTTGGGGAGGAAATGCAGGCTGTTCAAGGTTACTACCAAGGATTGAAGAAACCCGAGGCAGAGACTTGTTTGGCTAGTTCTCCAAGAAGAATTCTAGGCTTACCTGCCAAAGTTGACCTGGAGGAAGAATTCGATGAGAACTCCTTGGTGTTAGTCACCGACTCTGATCTTGATGGATACGAGGAATTCCCTGAATCGGGCTTAGCAGGTCAGAACATGTTTGCTGAAGTGAACCTTGCTTATAGGGTACAGTTTGCTAGTCAAGCAGCTATTTCCAGGATATCGTGCTTGTGGGTTCGTTGCCAAACGGGGCAGAAAGCGTCGAGAGAAAAGCTCCCAAGCTCGGTGAGGAACAGTCGTCTGGAGAGTATGGGTGTTGATATCCACGTCTACTGAGATGATGTCATTCACCCCACCCCACCCCCACCCCCACCCACCCATCCATTAGGTATCAGTATCAGAGAATAAAGATGGGTTTTTCCGACTTTTACTTTTCTGTTTTTGGGTTTAGTTTCTGGGTCCCTCCATGTCAGAGGGATTGGAGCTGTTATGGCTCAACTGTGTTGAGCCGTGTGCAATTGCCAAAGAAGCGTTTCCCATACAGTGTTTGAGGTTTCGAAATGTCCGATTTGGTAAAACTGTACAGTCAAAGAGTCGAGAGTCTGTTGAGTCGTCGTTGTCAAGTTATGTCCAGGGAGGTCCAAGTTGTGTAGTAAGTTGAGTTACGTTGTATTAGGTTGTTTTCTGGGCTTGTATAAGACGTGTTTTTATATAATGTTAATCTTGTTTGCTTCAAATAGTTTTGCCCATATTTGTTAGGAGAGGTAAGCGATTAGAATGGTCGACTGAAGCAAACCGTGCACTTAACCAAATAACACCCAATGTGTGGGGTAATGTAGCTTTTTCATTTTAAGGGTGTTTGCTTTTGGGTTTTTGTAGGATTTTAAACTCATGAATAGTTGTAAGTGTTGTATTTTTCAATTGTGTGATAAATTGGTGCAACGAGGTGTAGGTGCTTCACAGATGCTGGCTCTTATTACAAGACATGCGGAAAAAAAAAACGCGTTGGAATGGCTATCTGAGATGATGAGGGTGAATTTGTGGCCGGAAGAACTCAAGTTCGTCTCGAAAAGTTGAGTGTTGATGAAGGAGAGGAATGAGGCTGATTGAGGTGTTAACTCGGGTCAATAATCTGGGTTTTGAGAGGGTGAAATCGATAGATGCTAAACGATGCAATTAGTAATGTGGTGGCTGATGATTCAGTTTTCGGAAATTTGATTAGTTGGAGAAGTTTTTTCCTTTAGTTTAGCTCGTTATGAACTCGAGTTCACACGAACTCTATTTTTTTTTTTTAATATAACTGATATGTATAAAAATAAACACAGTTTAAAACAAGCGTGTGTAATTATTATACTTGAAAATTGAAATCACGAAGCAAGCAAATCCTGGATTTTGCAAGTCATTCGAATGGATAAGAAAGTATAGAAGAGGGGTATTACTGGTATTTCAATCAGGTAACAGACCAACGAACTGAAGATAAAGATCAAAACCAGCCATTATTTTTGGAAAAAACACTGAAACTGGAAGTTGTAAAACCTTGAGATTTTGGCGTGAGGGAAAGTAAAAAGGGCTATGACTCTACTCTCTTTCCCACTTCCAAATTCTCCCACTTGTATGTTTCTCTCTCTTTTCATTTCTCTCCGCGCTTCCGATTTTGATTCTTGTTCTTATTGTTATTGGTAATTTGTAATTAGGAATTAGGATCTGAACTATTTGAAACTGAAACTAGAAATCATATCTTTAAAAAAATTAGGGTACTATAATTTAAAGTTCCAGTTCAAAATTGGTATCCAATTAATTTGTTCAGTGTGTTTTGATGTGGTTACAGAATACAGCATTATATCTTCATTGAACATGCCATTGTCTTAGGTGAAAAATTCATGGCAATGACTTCCATCAAACATATGCAATTGCTAGATTAATGAGGAAATTAATTGGTATTAATTATTGATACATAAACGAAAGTCCCTATTCTACTTGTGTTTCCTGCAATTTCTCATTGTGTGAACTTTCACTATAGTGTTCTTCTTTACCATTGAAACCCTTGTGGATGGCCAATTTTTCAGGTATTACTCTTCGATCGTATTCAACAACATATGGGTTGTTGTCTGCTCGAACTAGACCCTTGTCGGCTTCCTGCTCGTGCCAAGGGTAATGATTACTAGAGCTCACTCATAATCTCAAGTTATATTTCCACATTTCTGTAAAATTTATTTTAATAGAACCAGTTATGCTTGTGTGCATCTTGTATTGATATAGAAATCCTGTTCTCACCCGAAAAAGGTTCAATGCATTGATTTCTTCTGTCAAAAAAATAATTCTTCAGTTTGAATAGATTATGCTTCTATTTCCGGTATTTGCTTGCTTATGTGCATCTTTACACGGCTAGAGAACAGGCTAAAGGCCCATTACACTTCGAGGAGAGAATGGGTAGGAGGATTCTCCTCACTTTTCTTGCTGGATCAGGTGTATCTACGGCCCTGCCTTCGTTTGGAAAGACCAAGAAACAGAATCCATACGATGAGAGACGCCTATTAGAGCAAAACAAACGAATACAGAGAGAAAACAACGTGCCTGATGACTTTCCTAATTTTGTGAGAGAAGTTTTGCATCTGCTTTTATCACTGTGTCAATGGTGGAGTATTTAGACAGTAACCTCTTCATCCCTGTTTTCCCCTGCTAACTTGTTGAGCTTTGAAGCAAGCACTAATTGCTGTAGAATGGTTCAGGTTTTACGGTTAAAGTAGTCACACCGGAGAACTATATTACGCGTGATTCAGGTCTCATATTGCGGGACGTTGCTGTTGGTGAAGGGAATTGTCCAAAGGATGGTCAGCAGGTTTCTCTTTACTTTCTTGTCTTCTTAATAGCTTTGAATTGCATAATCAAGTTACAATGTGGAAATTGGGTTGCATGCACTTAGAATCAGGGTTTCCAATCACCAGATTTAAGGTCAAATTATGTTCCTGATTTAGAATCAGTTTTGTGGAAACAAAACATGTTCTTAAGAAGCAAACTAATTACTAAACTCGGACAGAGGTTTTGAGCCAATTATAGGAGTCTCTATGAGTCTATCAATGTCTCATATAAAATTGTATTCATTGAATATTCAGATTAGAGCCACTCTCTTGTGGGACTATCTTAATAACATTCTTATTTTGGAGATAATGCCACCAAAATGGGCTATTTCCTCTTTGTTTTTCTGTTGTAGTTGACATTTCACTACATTGGTTATAATGAGTCAGGTCGACGTATAGACAGTACGTACTTTCAAGGTTCTCCTGCAAAAGTGCGGTTGGGTACCAATGCTTTGATTCCAGGTGATGAACATACGAGAGGGTGATGATTGAAGGGTTTTTTTTTTTCGGTTTTCTTTTCCTGGTGGTTTCCTGTTTAGAGAGGTAAAAGGGCAGAAATTAAGACAGTGCAAGGTTCATTACAGGATTTGAGGAAGGAATCAGAGACATGAAGCCTGGAGGAAAACGGAGGATAATTGTCCCTCCAGAGCTAGGACCACCAGTAAGTCCTATCGATCTCTCTTCCGTTTATATAACCAAATTTAGAAAAAGAGTGAATACTTCCCCATAAATGGAGGACTCTGTGTTTACGTACAAATGAACTTCAGTTCCAAATCAACAACAATTGATCAAAGTGATTGCAAAATGTTGTTATTTCTTCGTACATTTAGTGGCCAAACATAAATTTAAGGTTTCCAATTTCTTGGTACATTTCTTTCTGGTGTGTTATTACAGGACTGACCTTCGTGGTTTACAGGTGGGTCCTTCCACCTTTTTCAGCTCCAAGCAGTTTGAAGTTTTCGATGTAGAATTGCTGAGCATACAAGATTGCACAAGGAGGACAATCGTGGGGTTCTATTCTGATGTCGTTTGTGGTTAATCAAAAATCATTTCTACCTTCTACTATCGATATTTCTTAGACCCCCCACTGTTAGGAAATTACTGAGTTAAACGTTGATAGAAAGTGAAGAATGATCATGAAGTTGGCTTTTGAAACCTGGTTGTCAATTTGGCCTAAATCTACACATCTGAATCAACTTTAGGTATGATGACACCATGATCCCTCTGGATGATCTAATGATATCAAATAAAACCTAACTTAGCCCACACACGAAGAATGATAATAATAATAATTATTATTAAGACAATAAGTGAACTGGATCAAATATATAGCAAGTTTCTCTTGTTTTCCAGCTCACGAAGCTAACCCAAACCATGAACAGGACACAAAATGAAAAGGCAATACAGAGGATGATAGAAGAAGAATACACAAACCTTTTGTTGATAGCATAAATTAATTGGTGTGGTGACAGTTCTATTACAATAACTTTGCATGTATGCATATGCTATACATATAAAAATAACTGGTGTTGCATCAACTTCTCACAGATGATTAAGGTAAACTGCTTAATTCTTCAGCGGGGGCACTTTGGTAATTAATAGGCTCATTTGAACTTACAGGACTGGCATGAAATTGACCATAAAATGCATAAATACCAAGTGTAACAATGCTGAGGACCACGAATCTCGCCCAGGCTTCATAGTGGAGCTGCAAAAGAAACATGAATTACTCCAAATTCTTTGCATGGCTACATGAAGTTTGCTATAGATGCTCATATATAATGAATGAGATTATGGGTTTGGAATACCTGAGCAAATAAAAAAATGTTGACAAAAATGCTAACGCATGGAATTATTGGAACTCCAGGACAGGAAAATCCTGGTGGATCGATATAAACCTGCAATTACATTGTATTAAAGTATGCGCACAGACTAGTGTATTGTCAACAATACATAATAAACAATCACCAATTATTATAAATAATAAACTACAAGAAAACAGTGGCTCCCAGTTTATCTCTGCTATTTTATAAAGCTGAAAATGAAAAGTTCAGAAATTCCAAATTTTCTTTACCTCTCAAATCAACGCAAACACAAAAGCAAACTGAAGAATTAAGTTCAGAATCTAAACATTTTAACTTACTTGTCGTAGATAAAGAGCTGCAGCAGAAAATATTGCCATAACGGTAGCTACAATCAAGAAAACAAATGAAGCACCAAATCGGAAGAGGGCCCCAGCAGCAAAACCGCAACACGCAATTGCAAGGAGGTTAATGATGCCTTCAGCCCTCTTAGATATCCACCTAGTTGAAGCCTCGTCTGATATCTTAACCTTCCAGCGCAGAGATACCACACAAGCCGAAACAACTGAATACCCTGTCTGAAACAAACCCCAATACATGATTACCATCAAAAAGAGAAATCACGAACCTAATTTTTAGTAACAATATTTTTAAAGAACGAATTAGATTAACAAAAACTCCCTCCCGCTTCAAATAAATAGTAACAAAATATCTACAACTTACCAGGGATCCAACTGACAGAATATGTGAGAGCACATGAACATTTAGAAGACCAGCCAAGATGCTGGCAACAATACCGACCCAAATTTGAGAATGAATTGGGGTATGCCGCTCCGGGTGTACTTTGGAAAATATAGCTGGCAGTAAACCGTCCCTTCCAATACCAAGATATAAACGAGACTGCTACAAAGTGCAATGAATCACTTGTTGGGAATTGCAAAGTGACTTATTAAACACAAAAACTTGTATGAGATGTGATACTTTTGTAGGTTTTTTTTATACTTTTAAAGCCTCGAGTATCACAAAAACCTGCAAAAGTATCACATCTCATGCATGATCTGATCTCATGCAAGAACTCTTCTTACCATAACTTAAATGAAATTTACCTGTACATAAAGCCCCACTAGAAGAGTAGTTGTAAGTCCAGCAACTGCACCGAAGCTGATTATCACGGAGACGTATTTCAACCCCCTGGATTTGAAAGCTTCAGCCAGAGGTGCTTCTTCTCCAAGATATTTGTATGGGACCATTCCAGTAATCACTAAGCAGACAGAAATGTACAATGCAACACAGATTGTGAGGCTGCCAATTATTCCTAGTGGTAAATCCCTCTGAAAGATCAAGTTTCACACACTTAAATTTCAACAGAATTCTTCATAATATCAAGGTGGCTCAATATTAATGTCGTATTTCAATTTGATATACTTTCGCCATACCTGGGGCTTCTTGGATTCTTCTGCAGAATTAGCCACTGCATCAAATCCCACATATGCAAAGAAGACCACAGTTGCTCCTGTCAATATTGAATCGACACCGTTTGGGGCAAAGGGAGTCCAATTTGAGACATCAACCTTAAGAGATCCAACAATTATGACAAAAAGAACAATGATAACCTGCAGAAGAAAATTTCATGTTTTGTCAAACTTATATAGGTCCCCTGATCTTGCTATATCTCCCGCACATGCTTTTTAACATACTTTGGCAGAGAGGAGAAATAAATGTGAAGCAACAGAATACCCCGAGATACCATCACACTATGTTCACGGCGTTTCTTTTTTGTTTTTAATAGCACAATACATATGTTGTTCAGCTGATTGCATCGGATAATGACGTAATGAGCAACACAGAATAACAACCAAAGGAAAATCCAAAATAATTTACCCCCTCTATCCAGGAGAATTGTTCCCATACTTTTGGGCACACATTTTAAGATAAAGTAGATAAAGTAAGGGTATTGTGGGTCCATTTATGAATAAAGTGATTATTTGTGAGTAAAGTCCAATGACAATTTGAGTAATTAAGTGATGGTTTGAGAGTGAAGATAAAATGATTGTTTCTGTTTTGGGGGTGGTACATTTTTAGTGCACATCCCAATAAGACAAGTGATTACACTTTTAGCAGACGGAGGGAGAATATTATTTGGTAGAAATAAAATCTCTGTTTTGAGTTAACAGCCATATCTGACCAGGTATAGCCTATAACATCTAATTTCAGGAGCTTTTGTATCATCTACAACTGAATCACTTAACAGTAAACTAAACAAGACCTTAACACAACTGCATTTTCCCCTTAATCTTAAAATCATTCACTACCTAAGCAACACTAATTCACATTTTACATAGTGCCTTCAACATTTTCATCTAACATTTTTAGTGTTTTAAGGCCGATCTTTCAATTACCGAATCTAGTGAGCTAATTATTCTATATAGTAGACATCAAATTACCAACTGCAAAGCAATTTGAGGCTCAGTATTCAAGTTACTCATAAATTTATCAATATTATAATGTATGACAGATAGACAACCTTTGTCATTGTCATGATTGAGTTCAACAACGAAGACTCCCCAACGCCCCGACACAGCACCACTGTCAGAAGCCCTAAGATAATAGGAGCTAATATGTTAATAGACAATGCTCCAAAAACTTGTTCACCATGCCCAACCCAACTTGGAATGTTATGCTTGAAGAATGGAATTAGCTCCACTACAGTAACCAAATAGCTAGCTAAGCTACGTGCTATGCTAGCTGCACCAATATGGTAATCAAGCATCAGCTGAGCAAAGACTAGAAAAGCTGTGAGCTCATTGAAAGCTGAGTAGGTGTAGAGATATGCTCCACCGACAACTGCAGGGAAGCGAGAAGCTAGTTCTGCATAACACAGAGCATTCAGAACACAAGATGCCCCTGCAATGATGAAGCTAAGTGTAACTCCTGCAAAAGCAACAAAGGATTAATTGAAATGATTCATAAGGTTTTCATCTAAGATGATATAAAAGATACTACCTTCTGCTTAGAATGTGAATTAAAATGATAACCAGTTGATCATAAAGCGTAGAAATATCAGATAAGGTACTTCAACAAATTTCAAGTAGGTCTTAGATGCCATGTAACAGACAGTAAGCTCATTTAGATAAAGTCATTATAGTGTACGACAAAAACTTGTATGAGACGGTCTCGTATGACCCATGGACTTATAAGCTCAGGCGGATCAAGATGGAGCTCCGTCTCATGAGACCCTCTCAAACAAGACTTCCTCTAGTTTAACATCCATCACAAAATTTAGACATTTCCCCATGTCTATATGATAGGTCTAACTTATAATTAATCACAATTTAACATATGATCCGTTCATTATTGAACGTTTGATTATCAACTTTGCTTATAATCTTACATCGCCCTAATGATTCTGTAACAACTAAACCCTAGGGTCCAATAAATCCTTCAAACTTGGACCAATTCAATTTAATAACGATTCCTAGCTCATTATCGGAGTCGGAAGTAACATCTCAGTAAAATGCATGGAAATTGTATATGGGAGAGCATAAAGAATTTTTCATCAAAATGAGCGTGTATCAAACAATAAAGCCAAAAACTAAAAAGCAACAGAAATTTAAAATGAGAGATTCAAAACTGACCGGGACCGGCTTCACGGGCGACGGTGCCGGTGATTACGAATATTCCAGAGCCGATGGAAGCCCCAACGCCGATTAGAATAAGATCAAATAGACCTAATCTCCGGACAAGGCCGTCGCCGGAGTTCTCCCGATCGGCCGCCGGAACAATGGGTTTGGACCTGGTGGCCGCCGTCCAGAAACGAGAGTAGCATGACGACGGCTTCGACAATGTCGACGGTGACAGCATCACGTGACCCTGTTCAATTCTCATTCTTCCTGTAAATTTATAAAGGTACACGTAGTGATGCGTGTCGTACGACCGTCTCACCGAATTTCAGTGGCACTACCATTGCAGTAAATGCTGCACATAACAGAAAAATTTGCATTGATTGGGATTTTCCACAATCTGGAAAAAGGTATTATACGTATTATTTAATAGTACTACCTCCATTTCGCGGTAAGTGGAGTAGTTATTATTTAATACTAATTAAAAATATTTTCTATTTTTCTCCGATTAATTCTTCAACCATCTCTCTCAATCTTTTCATGAATCACACTTTTTAGAGAAAAGAATGTCTAAAATTTATATGTTTTCCAATTTTCTTGCAAATCTCTCAAAAAATATTTACTTTTGGAATGTTTTCTCGCTTTAATTTAAGTGAAACGTTGCAATAATGAAATATTAAAAGCAAAGGGTACAATTATGACATTGATATCCACTTACTTTCAATTAAGCAGCACTCATATTTCCTCCATGATTCATGAACATGACCTGATTCCCAACCACATCCATGTGGCCCGCAGTAGTAACTTTTTGCAATTTGAAGAATTTAAATTCTTTGGAATTTTGACTTATGAAACCTCCTAATATTTAGGAAGAATTTTATACATTGCGATAATTCTATAAAATACCAATCGGTTGATATAATTCCCGGGTTATGGTTCTCATCTCTTTTTTATTTCATTTTAATAAAATACATAAAGTGCTCGTTGGAAATTTTGGTTTGGACCGCTTTTTAATTAAATATTAAATGACATTTAATAATTTATTTTGTGGGAATGAATTTAGTGAATTTGAATTTTCAAAAGTCAAAATTAAGTTCGGATGAATGAAAACTTAATGTAATTTAATATGTGGATAAATATATTAATGAATGTATTCATTACGGTAATAGCGATAAATTGTGACTTATGGACATAAAATGTCGTGTCTTCTGATTAAGAAAGATTTTATTTCAAATAATGTTTATTTTAGGAAAATTGACCCATACATTTTGGTGAATGGTTGTCCATTTTTAAAGGTTGCGATTTTTGAAAAAATAAATTTTATGGTGAAGAGTCACGATTATTACCTACGATTTTTGAAAGTCTATATAAGGAACCTCACATTGCTCATTTCAATCATCGATTTGATTAATCAATTATAAAGACAACATTGTGAGTTGTCAAGACATTTAACTACAATATGCAAACACATCATTTTAGAATTGTAGTTTATGCATTAGAGTTGAGTCAGAAAGTTCTGGATACTTAAGTCCGTTCGTCGATAGTTTCAAATTCGTAATGCAGCGGTCGAAAAGCTTTAAAGCCATTATATTTTAGGGGCGGTTGCCATGATGCAGTATTACACCAGAATACGAGACAATATCGTCTTATGAAAAGAGAGTCAAACTCTTGTCTCGGCTTCCCCATGTCAATGTTTGTATACTCACACTAAAATTTCCAACAGTGGTTAATATAAAATTTCGATCTGTACTTCAGTTATAAAGGCAAAAATATTTTCTATATATATTACCATATAATACTAATAAGTCAATTTATTTCCATTAATCAATCACTTCAGAAGGTGTAAAAATACAAGATGGACATGTTACATAACCTAGAAATACAGATAATAACAAGCCCTTTTGAATAATATTGGACAAAACCATCAGAATTTGGGGCCAAAAGGATGATACTAGGGCAAGAAACCATGGAATCATAGTAAATAATTATTTCATTGTGTTTCCATACATTTAATCTCTTTCAATATGAAGCATAGAGATTGATTGTGTTACTCTCCTGCTCGGGTGGGGCCCATAGACGAGATAGCTCCGATGATGTGGCGTTCTCCATCAAGTACGGGAGCACGTATTCTTTCATGTCTCCATACGAAACTTCAAGATGATTCCCGGACACGTTTACGAACTTCACTTTCCCAGCTTCGTCTAAGGCTTTCAGACCGATCCAGTCTTCAGTATAGAGGGGCGTCTACAAGAATAACGTGTGCAGTTAACCAATTGATCAAATGTAATCTATTACAATTTACAGGACAGAAGATGAGAAGACTGCATTTTTCAACGAGGCAATATGGTGAACTCACTAATACTGTTTAGAAGCATCACAATTAGTAATATTTGAGAAGAAGAATACATAAAATCAAACATTTATAAACGTGGTGATACTTCTTATGCTAAACACTATTACTTTCGCATACCAAACAGTATTATTAAAATGCACAAGCATACCATATGATGACAAAAGAAATATACCTCGTGTGCAGGTAAAACAGTGTCGAATGAACCATCGGGATAGGAGCCGAACCAAGAGGTCTCTCTTGGCACCAGTATGCTGTCCTTCTCAAACTGAAGGAAAGTGATGGAACAAAAACTTGAGCTATACTAGAAAGGTAACTTTTTGAGCACAAAGAAACAATTAAATGACATATATTCGTGATTGGCCAAGAAAGAAGAACTTATATACCATGATGAGTACCAAGTTCTCCAAGCTAGAAAACCGGGCCTTGTACGTGGAATTCTTATACAATTCATTATTAATTTTGGGCAGGAATCTGCATCCTTTACAGTAGTCATCTAGGTCCTGGAAATGAGCATTTAATGAGAAACAAAGGCACGGAAGATTAATGTGCAGATATAGTTGCAAAAAAGGATCACTCACTGTTGTAATTCTGATATAATTAGAAGGTGCTAGATGCTCCTGAAACCACATAAATATACTCATTCAACTGGTGAAACGTGCATGTAATCGATTGAAATGTGAAGTGAAGAAAAATGAAAATGGTGAGAGATCAATTGACAGGTACGTAACTGACAAATCACAATGAACGTGTATTAACTGGAGATTATATACATTGAAATAAACAAAAAGCAGAAAGGAAACCAGCAGAATTGAATCGAACAATAGGTGAAGCAAACTCGAACCTGAACATAGTTGCTGTAAACTGCCAACTCAATCAAAAAGTCCACTAGAATGCAAACCAAACCTGACTGTAAATAACTAAATCAGAATCCACCCCATGACACAAGAAGATAGATTTCGATTTATATTTGACATGAGAAAAATAGTAGTACACTTGAATCCCTTTAAATTGTAAGTTCTAAATTAGAGGTGGATTTCAAATCCATATCAGTCCAAATTTATATTTGAATCTAAAAATTAATCGGTGTTGTTACAGTTTTGGTATACATTACAAAAAAAAAAAGAAAAAATAATGAGATTTCTACAGGAAAAACTCACCCCACAGAGGGGAACAGCTGCAATTCCAGCATGTGGACCTGCCAAAGATATGAGATTTCTCACCTGAAAAGAATAATAAATCGAGGAGTCTGTCACAATTATTTGAAAAATTAATTAGAAGTGTGTTCAGTACTTACAGGAGGTCCTCCATCACACAACTCAACGAGTCCTCTTCCCACCATATTACCCTGAAAATGTACAAGATGAACATTCCCATCAAGATGTGGCCACCATGTGAAGAGAACATAATAGAACGACATATGTGGTTTTAGGAACACTTTCCAATTGGAAAGCTCTTTCATCTACGAAGAAGCTTCATCAAAATGTATCCCCGTGTATATGACATACTCAATACAGAATAATGTATAATATAAACTCCTATATTAATAATAAATTCCTTAAAAGGTGAATTTTAGGATGTGCTTTGATTTTCCAAAAAAAATCTCAAATGTTAGCATTTCACAACACCACTGCAGATGAATAGTAATTTCGAAAAAACAGCAAGATCATATATTAGGATTATGTTGTAATGATGAAGGAAAAAAGGCTCATGGTTAATTTGAATATAAATTTCACCTGGGAGAGCCCTATAATGTTGTAACCTTGACTGAGCTCCTTCATTTCCTTGACCTGTAAGTTGGATGCATTCTGTCTGAGAAAGGATATCCGGGATAATAAAGAAACTCGATACGGTACCTTCTCACAAGCAATGGCTGTCTAGATCATTAAAAAAGTTGGATGCATTCTGTCTGAGAAAGGATATCCGGGATAATAAAGAAACTCGCTACGGTACCTTCTCACAAGCAATGGCTGTCTAGATCATTAAAAAAAAGTTAACTGTTATATTTCGGCTCATAGGAATGCATAATCGCTAGTAATTTCATGAAAATTGATTAACCTGTTTCAAGAAGGGCATTGTCCAGGAATCCCATGCACCATTTCCAATTTCGCTAAAGAAAACAGAAGTGAATAAAAGAGTTCAACTAGAATAATTTAAATTGGGAACATAAATCATTATGCAATTGAAGCAGCCGTTCGTACATGCAATATCCTGGTGAACCAGACCAGTTGCTCAGAAGAGTGGTGAAGTGTGTGATCCCTTTGTTCTTGCAATTGTCAGATACTCCTGCAATATTATTTCGCAAGAAAAAACATACAACAGTTACTCGACAAGTATTCAGAAATTAACCACTGGAATGGAAGCACCGGAAAAACAGATTATGCAAAGAAACGAAAACAATATTAAAACGAAACGATAAAGAAGTAACCTGAAAGGACAAGATTATGATTTGTTAATGCTTTCAAATATCAGTTTACTTACATAGTTACATATCAAAAATGATAGATAACACCTTAAAATAGAGCTTTCTATAAAATAAATTTTACCTAAATAATCCATTATAAAATAGAAACCTAAAGCTGGAAGAAGATAACAAAAAAGTTCACACCTTCATCCTAACCAAAAAAGTCAATCTCCTTAAGGGTAAAAACTGGCAACTGAAATCGTTCAACACGCCCAAAAAGTAGTGAAAACAAACCCAACAATAGCAAGATTCTAGCTTTAATCCAACATTTAAAAGAAAAAACAATTTAGTTTGAACAGATTGGAATGCTATATTAACCCATGCTAATAACAGAATTTCATAAAATATGCTAAGATTTGCTCAATAAACAACCTATAAGTACACCCCATTGATGAAATTCGAAATTAAATAAAGCTCAAACAACAACATAGTACCATTTATAATATGGAAAATGAAAACCTAATCTATCAATACAGAGGAAATTACCATGAAAGACGACAAAGGGAATGGAATAGGCAGTTCTTGAAATAGAAAACAACACAAAAACTAGAGTAACTATTATCAATAAATACTTGAAAGATGCCATAAATTCTGAAAACCCAAGTATAAATTCTGGAAAACCCAGGTTGAAAATTGAAATAGCTTGTATCTCAGTTAGTCCATAGAAAATGTGTGTTTATTCGGTTTGAAAATATGAAAGATAGAAACGTGGGGAGAAAACAGAGGATTATTAATATTACAGGAAAGCCTCCTTTGGTAATACAAGTTTAGCGAGACTTCTTCTCTATTTTATTTTTTTTGGTTTTTTTAATATGAAAGCGAGACTTCTTATATTTGCAATTAGCGAGACTTCTTATTAAAAAATAAAAATAAATGAAAAGGTAAAACTCCATTATCTTCAAAATAAATGCTTCATTTTAACAGACGTGTGTACGTATTTATTTATATTTGCCATTTTTTTTATGCACGTGACATGAACGCCGGCACGTGTGGTTCTGTATTGTGTTTGTTTATTTGACTTTTATAAATAGTTAAGACCGTTGTCAATACGATACGTTAATTGTTTATTTTTCTTAATTATACAATTTGAGAATAATGGATGTTGCTTAATTTTTTTTATCAAACCATATTATACTCCCTCCGTTCCGGAAAGACTGTAACACTAAAATCAAACCGCAAACCAAGAAAAATGATGAAAAATGAATTTGAATGTAATAAAGAAGGAGTATTGTGAGTAATTAAAAGTGGATATGTTGATTTTTAATAAGTATTTTGGGAGTGCTGCATTAATGTTGGGACGTCCAAATAAGACAAGTGTTGCAGTAATTATGGGACGGGGTGATTTGTATATTATAAATTTTATTATATGTCGTAAGTGGCTGAGGTGAGGTTGTGACAAAAAAATCTTATAGTGGTAAAATATTGCAATAGAATCGTTTTAAACTGATAGTATTTGATTTATAGATTATCTCCTTATATAAAAAAAATCATCTATCTCAACTTATGCCCAATAAATTCAATGAATATTGATAAAATAATGAGGTATTCTTTTAGATGATCCTTATAATTATGTGGTTTCATTGATAATTTAAATTCATAATCTTACAAAATTACAAAATGGCTGATATTATGACGACGCTTCATTATAACACGACTCGTATTGCATTTACTATTTCTTAAAATCTAAATCTAATTGTTTTCAAAAAAATATTAAATCTTATTTGATCTATTCTAGATTTTTTCTTATATTATTTAGAGATTTTGATGATTTCTTAATTGGGACCCTTTTTAATTTTCCGTTGATTGTAATTATAGACATATGGTTATGAATATTAATTTTGATTAAATTGTCAGAGTAGTTTAAAGAAATATATACAACTATAATAATTTTTCAATGCAGGCACACTTTTAAAAAAATTATAATTTTATAATTGGTTGACTATATCGTTGATGATTTCAGTTAAGTTTATGTTTATACATTGACACTAAAATTAATAAATTACTTATATTTTTAATTAACTATATTTTAACCAAAACTTAAAATCACATTTAAAAAACGAGTATTTGCAACATTTCTAAACGAAGTGAGCTAGATATGAACTTCCAAAATTTTGTACACTTTTCTCGAAAAAAAGCCCCATATATTTGGCCATTTGGGCTTTAATTATTTGCAATAAAATGGTGAAAATCATGCCAGAATTAGTATTTTTGGAAGAGAAAACCAATAGTACAACACAAATGAAATGGGAAAAAACAAATTCAAATTACAGAAACTGAAAAGCAAAAGAAATTCATAAAAGCAGGAAAACACACACAGACACACAACTGGCGGTGGTTGACTGGTTTTGACAACTCAGACATCCATCACAAGAAATAATTATCACGTTCGCTCGGTTATTTATTTATATATTAACGGAAAATCGCCAAAACATTTTGGCTCTCAAAAATCATTACAAGAAAAACCATTTTGCCCCAAAAAAAACCGTTTACATGCACATGTGGTGACACCATACAATTCCGTCGAGGTATCGTTTCTTCTTCGTCTTTCAGTTGTAAATTTCAGGGGCTTTTGATTGGTTTATGAAACCCAGTTTAATTTTTGTTTTAAATTCCGATTTAGTGGAATGGGGGGTTTGAAGGAGTTTTATTGGCAAATCAAGGCTGCATTTTTTGATTCCTGTGAAAAAAGACTGAATTTTTTGGTGGGGGATGGGGGTTTGTTTTCTGGGTGTTTTTTTTTCTTCTTTTGTTGCTTCCTTTTCGTGTGTGTGTGTTTGTTTTAGGAATTTTATCTATGGTTAAAGTTCATTTTGATGATTTTTTCTTAATTTTTTTTTTCTAGGCAAAGGTAACTCCATAGATAGGAATGCCCCCTTTTATAATCAAGAAATGTGTCTATGATATATATGTGTGTTTGGGTGTTGGCGCTTAGGCATTGATTCAAGTTTGAACATTGCAATTTATGACTTGGATCGCTTATTCAAGTGAATTTAAAGTTTATGAGAAGGAAATAACTTGATGGCTTTTGATTGAAGACTAAAAATCACAGCTAAACCCTTGATTGAGACTTTGTTTGGTGCAATTAGCAATGAGGGAAGAGAGGTTTAATAATCTTTGTCAGATTTTATGTACATGGCACTCAGGAACCGGAATTTATTAAATGCGTATAAATGCTTGGATATGTTATCCATATGTTCGAATAGATGAAGTATGATTTACTTGATTGATGGTAACATCCTTTTGTGGCACATGGCACGTGGCACGCTCACGTGACATTTATATGCCTTCTCGGTGAATGCATTGGCACGTGTACGCTAGGATCGCAGTTGTATTTTCTTGAAGCAATTAGAGTAACTATTTGATTGTGTATCATAAATATTTTGCTCGAGTTAATTAATTGGGAAGGATTATATGAGATGTAAAGTTACAACGTGGCAATACAGCCTTGCTGCACCATTTGATTGGAGATTAATTTATTTATTTTTGAATTAGGTGGGGCGTCAGCCATGAATATGATGTTTTACGAGGAAGATGCAAGAATACTTATAGGCAAGCAATGATTGGAAATCGGGAACATCATACTTTTTTTGTTGTCGATTGAGTTTGTTAACCCTATCTTACCACTCATCGATCTGATCTTGCTTTATTTGTATGTGAGTGTGAAGTGTGCTATCTTATGAAAGCACGTTTCTTAGGTTGTTACGAAGGTAATTTTTCATCCTAAACAGTTTCTTTTAATTTTTTTCGAGATTTCTTCAGTCCTGATGACAAAGTGAGATGTATAGATGTAGTAAACTGGGTGAAGATTATTTATTACCATGTGGGCATCTGAAAACTAGGCCTCTTAAGCTTATGGTTTTGGTTATCTTTTTACATTTTTAACATATATCTTGACTGAATTGAGCTTTATTTGCTAAAAGCAAATGGCTGAGTTAATATAAAAACCTGATGAATTTTCTAATATGTGTGTTTTTTTTTTGTGCAACTTTTGAATGCTTGTTCCGTGCTTTGTAACTTCTGAGAGTATCATTTTACTGCAGGTTTTCTCTGTACTCATAGTGAGATGATATAATTGTGGTGATTGACGGGCCATAATATAGCTGCCCGTGATAAACTAGAAAGCTAAGATGGCAGATGCAATTTTTGCAAAAGAACTTGAAGATGAGCTTATGAAATATACGGCAAAGCAGCCTAAGCCGGACTATAAAGTAGAAACAAAATTTGTGGATAAGACTGATGAAGTCCAAACAAATGGTGACTTAGAGGTGAACATCATAGAATGTACTAAATCTTTGGGTAATAATGAGGTGGTTTCAACAGAACTCCAGAACACAACTGAGAGCTCAAGTTCGTTCGGTGACAGTAATTCTGATTCTGAGAATGTCGATGCCTTGGGTGATTCTGAAGCTTCATCAGAATTTCACGGTGATGCCACATCAGCACTTGATGAATTTGGTGAAAGGCTTAGGATGAGGTACTACTATTTTTTTATGCACTCATTTTTCTACAAATCCTTGTTTAGGTTGTGTTTGCAAACAAAAGTAACAGCTTCTAGAATCACTTCTTTTCAAAAGCTGTGGGGAAGTAGCTTTTGAAAATAAGTGATTCTACTCCTCATATGGTTTTCAAACACCCCTTAAATAGGCGAGGGAACAGAACAGCATGCTCCAAGTACACATATATGCTTCTTATTAAGTGCTTATCATAGTGTGCTACTTCTTATTCAAAGGAAGAAAAAGGTGACACCCCAATGGAGGAAGTTTATTCAACCGCTTATGTGGCGCTGTAAATGGGTTGAATTGCAAATTCACCGGTTGCAATCTAAAGCACGACAGTATGACAGAGAACTTGAAGGATACAATAATCAAAAGCAGGCTCAAGTAGACACCACAGTGGTAGATGGTGTGAAATCACTTCCATTTGTACGGGAAAATGCTAGAAGTGACGTCTTTAAGAGGAAGAAGAGAAGAAGGACAGAAGCCACTGAGAACCCAACTGAATATATGTCTCAACATAACCTTTTCGCATGTTATGGTAGAAATGTTTCTCTGTTCCTATAAAACTTTTATCTTTTTTTTTTTTTGTTTCCAGTTCAAATTTTTATACTTCCACTTTGCAGAGAATAAGAAGTTGTTAGCTGAGGGTACCTCCATGAACTATGAGTCGAAAAATACAGGTGAAAAGAGATATTTGTGCTACTTCATTTTCATAATAACTAGATGAAATGATGGTGTAAAAGTGATTAATTGCCTTATATTTGCATAACTACGCATGATTTGTGAATTTTGTCTAGCTCTCTATGCTGCATTGATGCCTATGAGTGACTCCTATGAGTCTCTCTCTCTCTCTCTCTCTATATATATATATATATATATATATATATATGTATATATATCATTTTGTTTACATTTCTCTGACTTTGTTTGCACTAACTGTTAACTTGTGGTAATTGTCGATTCCCCTATAAGCTCTGATTTGACTTAAAGATTAGTAGTAATCTTTAAGTGAGATGATATTTCCTATTTTCATGATAATATCTCTTGTCTGAATAAAAAAATTGGAAAATGGGATTTCATCTACCCTTTTCTTCAAAATATTGAGTCGTATCTTTTCGATGTTCTGACATGGCATGAGATGTGTACAATTGTGTAAAGAAATTATCAATTTGACCTGACAATTGTCTTCATTTTTTTTTTCTTTTTCTGGTTGGAACAGGTGCCCAGATAGTTAAAATTGATGACGAGATTTGGGACAACAATGATCTACTGTCCTTCGAGCCTGGAGATGATGATGATTTGTTGGAAAATGTACTTCGCAAGATCACATCTTTACAGTCACATGTGGGTGATCTGAAGACCAAAGTTAACAAGATAAAGAGCGAAAATGCTGAAAGACTCTCTCTTGCTGAAGGCTTGAACTTATCACCTCCAAACGATGAAAATGGAACAGAAGGAACTTATATTTCATCTCAGACTACAAGCATACTTGCTCCTCAAACTTCACTTACAAATCATGCAGACTTGCCCATTGCTAATGGAAGCATTTCTCACCATAAAAGTGTGAGTTTTTATATAAAATGCTATGGAATTTCTCTTTCCCATTTCGTTACTCTCTAAAACCTATAATATGGTATAACTCTTTATCTTTTGTGAAATGCAAAAAACATTCAGGTGGAAGATGGAGTTCTTCTTGATGATAAGAGGGTTAAGAAAGAGATGGACAATCTTGAGGATGTGAAGATTCACCCTACCCAAATGGCTTTGGAGCCTAAAGATGGGTCTGGCAATACCACCCCTTCCGTTCTATCAGAACCCGACCCGCTCACAGAAGATCAATCACCTCCGAAAATACGTTCTATTGCAAAGCTTACTGCCCCTAGAACCAAGAGAAAGACTGGGAGAAAAAAGGGGTCCACCAGTCGGCGTAGTAGGAGAAGAACCAGTGCCTAGAGTCGGGTGTCGTTTGTCTCCGTTGAGGAGGTAAGGACGATAAATAAAATGAATACTACTGAGAAAATGGGCATGTTGCCTTTAGACCACAGTTTTGTTTATTTTGTGTTTTGGGGGGGAAAAATGTTGATGTGTTTTACCTTTTTTAGGTTTTAGGTTGTTTATTAGGTTTTGTCTTCAAGTTGAAATTGAATACACCATTTATGCCTGATTTTGCATGAAAATTCATGAATATATTACAAGAGTAATGATTTTGATCCCTATGGTTGGTTTCTTATGGAACTCAGCTCCTAACATAAAAGACTTGTACACTGTAGCATAATACAAGTAGTTTATGCTGATGTTGGGCTCCATAAGAACCCACCATCAGGCTTCATATCAAAACCATATATTACAAATCATCATCTTTTAGAAGATGATTGGAGAAAATGGGGGGTGGTTATGAAGCGACATTAGTGAGGAACATCTTGTGGGATAACTTGACAGAAACGAGAGCGATGATGGTGGCGGATGGTACGAAAATGACGTCGGGGATGGTCTTGATTAGCTTTAGCTGAGGGACGCTCTCGCTTGCTCTCTTGGCTGCCATGGCAGCCGGAGGCGTTACTATTCCAGTTATGAGCGTTGAATCGTCTAACTTGCTTAGATTCACCTTCTTCTTCATGAATTCTATGAACACTTTCTTTTTTTCTGGCTCGTTTGCCTCTTTCCATTCGTTAAACCATGCCTGTAATTACCGGTTTCAGTTGGAGAAGAGAGGGAGAGAGAGGGACGGGAGAGAGAAAGAGAGAGAGAGAGAGACCTCGACTTCCTTTGAAGATGGGACGTCGTAGTGTTTTCCAGGCAATGCAGAATTGACAGTGCTGTTTGGAACAGAGATGAGATTAGAAAACAAAGTAATGCAAGATTTTTGGTTGAAATTTGAGGAATGATGATTGAGAATTGTACCTGAAAATATCAAGAATTGCTATATGGAATTCCTGGAAAGTCTTGATGTCTTTTTCTATGAATTGTTTGTGAAGTGTTCCCATCACCAAATTCAGCATTTGGGTCGTGGGTAAACCTGCATACAATAATCATACATCTAACTATTTTGCTAACAAAATAGCCTAAAATTCATCACCAAAACAAGCACATTTCTCACCTTTTCCCATAAAACTCATCATCATCCCCATCTTTGATATATTCTCAATGCATATAACTCGGAATATGTGTGTATATATATGATATGATAAAGAAGGAAAGAGATTTGGAATGGCTTGAAAGAAGAGCTTATCAGTATAAGAAGCAAGGAATCCTTAAATAAGTGCAATATATGCGTATATAATGTGCCTTGATTCTTGACTTTAAACTTTAGTACATGTTTTGAACCACTATTGCTATAGTGAGAAACACTTTTTTTTTTAAGTTGGTGAGGCCCAATATTTTCCAAAAAATAAGTACTTCTTGAGTGCAAGTTGTGTTTTAAAACACCACCTTAGTCTACCGAAAAAGCTCTAGTTTGAGCAACTACACAATTATCTTCAATCTCTTTATTACTTGTACTTATCTTCACTACAAACCTGCCCTAAAAATCCTCAACATTTTAAACAAAAGAAAATGAAGCACTTTTGCAAGAGGCGGTCTCACGGTGAGATGTGTTATAATTTGGACATGGTGCTTTAACACTTTGAAAATGGGATGTGTGTTGATTTGTGTTAGTTTGACGGTCGCTCATTTCAAATTACTCATTTTTCTCTTATAACTACGATTATTATCATGAATCGTGATTACTATTATCTTCTTGTTCTGGGTTTTGTGCATGTAGAAACTAGCAATCACCAAGGATATATTGGAGATGAGGCAATGGCCTCTATTGGAAATTACAACCTTGTATCAAATGATGATTTAGAATATAGCATACTATGTGCATAATATTTACTATTTCTTTACACACAATCGTACATCTTCATATGCATTCTTCATGTATAAATGTTTGATATTATGCCCGGTTTTCATCATAGTAATATCTACAAGCCTAGATTTTGAGGCTACCAATGTTGCTGCAATAAATAATTTAATGTCCAGGGACATTCAGAAATTGAAAAACACCCTCTGAATTCATATTAGTTTTCCCAAGGCAATGAAAAAATTACACACACAAAGCCCTTATGTGAAGGATGCAAAACAGCAATGCCCTAAACTTATTTATACAACAGTAATCCAACGCGGCATGTGCCCGCTTATCAAAACGCCACGAATAGGATGAACTGATCAAAGGCTAGGCATCTCATCATTAAGGAGATGTATTAACTTAAAATTCACAATGCTATATACAAAAAGGGGAAAAAAAGATGTATATAGGTTAGAATGACTTCCATTTAACTGACATCCATGACATCTATAATCTCAAAATGCATCTGCAGATCAGGGAATTTACCAGGAAAGTACAATCTTTCCCGAAGATGTAATTTACCCATATTCTTATGTGCAACTTGTTTGAGGAGTCGAAATAGGGCGTCCTTTTCCTTACGAATCCAAACTCTCCTCTCGTCACACCATTGTCTAGGCGTTCCATGGAAAAGAAAACGGATGCCAAAAGCTCTATCAGTGAGGTGTTGAGAAATTCTGTCAATCACGTCTTTATCGGTGAGATAGGCTCCTTCGACGTTTAAGCCAACGTCCACATAATGAATTTCAGCTATGCTGTTGAAGAGGCTCTCCTTTGACATGGGGGCAATCATGTCATTTTCATTGATAGTGATTCCCCCGTTCACCGTGTTCTTAGTCGTGTGTACTGGTAATTCTGGAGACGGGATTTCTGAGAAGCCAAACTCAGTTACGAGCTGATTGAGAACGGTACCACCCTTGCTGAACCCAAGAATGGCTGTTTTGGGTTTGCATGGAAATGACGAAGAAGGTGCAGATGAGTATGGTTCTTTCTGCTTCCCCAAAATGACATTTTTGGCCTGCAACACATTGCACATTAAGCATTTGTAAAAAGACTGCCGTTTAGATACGAGAATGAAGGAAGAAATCTGTAGGAATTAATATACTAAATTTGCATACCAGGATCACAATTGTAAAAATAAGTTATTATGTTATTTATTTTTTTGTATATTTAGACAATACCAACACTTGTTGCCACATGATCAGGGGCATAGAAGTGAATCGATTTGAAAAAATCATAAACTTTATACAGACGGAGAAGAAAAATTGTAAATCTTGTTGATGATGTTGTTTCATATGGTCCGATGACACAACAAGATTGATGTAAAATTAATTGCAGCAAGTTTTATGATAAAAATTGAAATATTTATTTTGTACTGAAGAAGCAACAAAAACCATGGATCTTCATCAACCAAGTGGCACAATCTTGTAATAAGATATATAGCAAAATAACCAATAAGAATTTGAATATTTCCATAATACTGAAACATTTGATTATCTAACCACAAGGAAATGAATCTTCTACAGCTCCTAAGAAGAAGTTTCAACTCAAGCAATCAGATTTGTGATTCTTTTTACTCTAAAATTAGCTTGAAGTTCTGATAATAAAGAAATAATACAAGTCTTACCTCTGCCAGAAAATTCGACAAGAGCAAGACCAATGATGTAGAAGCTGGAAATCCAGTTGCATCGTAAGATGTTGGCTCTCCATTATCATTTACAGATGGCATAAAATCCTTGTAAACAGCAAAAGGTCCATTGAAAACGGGAGCCTCTACAACAAAAGCATTAATAGATCCCCCGAATTTCGATACTAAAATTTCAGCAATCTTCAGAGGATCAGATAATCTCTCAATCACTGGATTTCCTGTCCCTTCCACTCGATCTCCACTAAAGAATATCACATTTCCAGAAGGCACCTATATCACATAAATTATATGGAAACTTTAATTAACTCTTGATAGAAGTGAATAAACATAATTCCTTTATAACCTTTTAGCTTTCAATTTTTATTTTTTTTCCCTAACTTGTACAAGACACTTACAGCAAGTCTTTTGGGAGAAGAAGAGAGGCCAAGGGATGCTGCAACTCTGTAGAATGTGCTGCTATCTGGATGCAACTGAATTTTCAAGATGCCACTCCAACGGTCCATGATTTACTGAAAGATGTACTTTTCAATGAGATTAAACTCAATCACAGCATTGGACATACATAAGAAAAACTATGTAAATAACGTTAAGAACAGTCAATATGCCAAATGATAGAGTGCAAGGTCTTTCTAATCACACTTCTTTAGAAGCCATTAAATTATTGCCACAAATATCAAAGGCACTTTCTTATAACTACCGAAATTTGCTTAAGTTCACATTCAAACACACCAATGATATAGTGCAAAACTATAATAGATAATGTTTTTAATTAAAAAAGAGCTCCTTAATGCAGCTCTTCACTCTTCTGCTTGTAAAGCTCACTTTTTGAGGCAATGCTATTCGCCAATAATGCAAAAGCTCATCTTTTTGCTTGAAAACAATTAACAAAACACTCCTGAAAAATATTACTTTCAAACAATTTCTTGCCTCCTTGGCACTTTCGACATGGAAGTAAAATATAAGAACTTTAAGCAATTAAAAGAAACAAACAGATGATTAGTTCAAGTTACAATAGTGACCAAATATGTTGAACAAGATAAAGCTGTCTTCCTCAATCAAACAAAAATTAACCTTTCAATGCCTATAGTCAAGAAGAAATTGAATACTGGAAACAGGGACTAACCCCAGGTCAGAATGTAGCACACTAATCAATCCTACTGCAAAATCTCTCCCCCAGAAGTGAAAACACAAGATAAAAATAAGTGGGACTTTTCACAAACAGGTGGTGACACTAGCACAAAATCTCAAAAGCAGCATAGTGCTAATAAATTATCAGAATCAAGCCCAAAAACTAAAGTTTTGCACCCAAAAAACTCAATTTACCCAAGGAGGAGGGGGAATCCTGCCGATTTTGAGAGAAGGCAAGTCCGGTTGGTAGATAATCGGATTCCTGATTGTATCCGCTGGTAGATAATCGGTCAAATTGAAATTACTGCATATAAAAATTTGACCTTTTTTAAGTCGATCTTTTTTTATACCTTTAGTTCTAGTTAGTTCCTAATTGATTTTCTTTAGATTACTGATTACCATATAATTATTTTTGGATTTTCCAACCTTGGTCATATCTATTTTTCTTTTTTTTTTTTTATCGGCACCTCAGTCATATCTATTACCGAATCCTTTAGATTACTAATTATATGTTATTTTGAATTTTTTATTTACTCTATCCACCAATCGTAGGCAAATTTATCTTTTTACACAATATATTATGACATGTATAAAATTTATAATCAATTCATTTAAGATAAAAACTTGTGCGAAACCAAGTTCACCCACTTATGTATAAAACTAACATTGTTATGTATAAAAAATTTGACTATTATGCACAAAAATTATCACTATTTAAAAATTCACTATATTTTTAAACAGTTAAAGTTTTTGTGCATAATATTGATAATTTTTATACGCAATAATGATAAAATTCATGTATAGATTTGGTTCATTGGAGTGTTACTCTTCAATTAATTCATATCAAGTTTTCTCTTTTATTCATATTGACATCAAATTATAAAATTAAATTGGAACACTTTATAAAATACACACAAAATACATTTATTTCTCCTTCATCCTAGTTATATAGACATGTTTGTCTTTTCGCAAAGATTAAAAAAAAGAGTCTCATGTGCATCTATGAGCGTCTTACACTTATAGTGAATTTTAGAAACATACAATTTATTATAATAAAAGATATAATTTATTTATACTTAACTGTGAACTTATTTTTTTTATATTAATAATTACACGATTCATTATAAATAAGTTGCATCTTTCAGTATAACAAGTTGCATGTTTCTGAAATGCATTATGAATATAACTGTACATTGTAATTTGACATAAATATATAAATACCTGCTCGATCTGAAAAGTTGGCGCGATTTTATGGTAGAATTAAAATATTTTAATACATAAAACATTAATCAGTATAAATAATAAAGACAAATAAAGAGCTTGTGATTTAGGAGTGTGCTAGGTAAAGACAAATAAAGACAAACAATTGTATGTGACGATCTTATAAAAAAAATGAGGTACAATGCAACATAAATCAATACTTATTTTTAAAAAAATAGTAAATCGTAATGTCAAATAATGCCACGTCTCATGTAGATGTGTCTTAAGTATAAAATATGTAATCACAAATTCAGAATAAAAATATAATAAACTTTTATTCTTTATTAAAACAAAGCAATGGGCACGCTTATCATATATTTTTCCATGACATAAATTTGTATGAATATTACATACAAGTGATATGTACAATTGAGTTTTTTTTTTCACGGGTCAAGTAATAGCCGGGTTAGGGCAGCTTTCATCTTCACGCTCGCGCAGTCACACAGGGCATATTTCTTCTTCTTCCTCTTCTAACGTTGCAACAAACGCGATCAGATCGCCGTTGATTTTGATGGTGGTGCGTCTATAGGTTTTTCCTCTTCTTCTCTTGTTCTTCCTTTTCTCTTTCTCTTTCATATTTTTTTTTGTTTTCTTCAATTTTCTCATCCTCGCAAATTTACAGGTGATTTCCTATGATTTTGTGAAGCAGTCTTTCAGATCCTTCTGCACTCTTTTCACGCCGTTCTGTAAATCTGTAATTTTATACAGATGATTTTTTTTTTCAGCGTCTGTCTTTGGTTTTTTGTTCATGTAGTAACACTATTTTGCTCATAGGGTAACACTCTTTTGTTCATGTAGTAACACATCAAGTTGTTATGTAAATCTGTAATTTTGGACTGGGAATTTCTTTTCGCGTTTGTTTTGGTTTTGTTTATGTGGTAACACGTTTTTCTTCATATGGTAACACTTTTTGTTCATGTAGTAACACATGTTTTTATAGTAATATGTAACAATGTTCATATATCGTCGTAATACTACGTGAATACTCATGTGTTACCATATGAACAATAATGTGTTACCATGTGACCCATGTTACCTTATGATAAATCTGTAATTTTATACTGATGATTTTTTTCGCGTTTGTACTGATTTTTGTTCATAGGGTAACACTCTTTTGCTCATAGGGTAACACTCTTTTGTTCATGTAGTAACACATCAAGTTGTTATGTAAATCTGTAATTTTGACTGGGGATTTCTTTTCGCATTTGTTCTGGTTTTGTTTATGTAGTAACACGTTTTTCTACATATGGTAACATTTTTTGTTCATATAGTAACACATGTTTTCACACAAAAAATTGACAAAAAAAAAAATATGTGTACAATAGGAATCGAACTTGTGACCAAATTCATTACCAACAAACTTAAACCACTAAGCTACAACACATATTTGATAAAGATGTCATTCTATAAATACATATGCGTCTGCGCCAACCTGAACCCACTACCCACGCCCTGCCCGCGCCCGACCCGTCCTGACCCGACCCGCGACCTGACTCGCGAAATTTAGACAACTTTTATCTTATTTATATTGTATTGCACATAACACTAGTGTGCAATATTTCACACAAGATTTTCTTTTTTCCATATAGTATCTAACATTTCACACAAGTTCACATATTGCGCTTTTGAAAATTGAGATAATTGTATTTATCGGCCTCCCCTCTTGAAATTTGGTACCAACTAAATATTCGTTTTTATCTATATCGCCTTATAAAACAAATTTTAGTCCATTTAATTTGAAGTCCACATCAGGTAATTAATTACTTTAATCCAATTTCTTCTATCTTGACAAGTAACTTTGTGGTTGTGTTCGTTTTACTCAACTTTCAAAATGTATGTACTTTTGTTTTGCTATTCCCTTCCTGAATTACAATTATTTATTCATTCAATCAAAAAAGTCGACATGAATAGTAACAATATTAGAAGTATTAATTTGATTAGTAATAATAAATTAGTATTTAAATTATCATTAGCTTTGACAGGCCTCGTACATATATAACTTATGCTATAACTCGATTATTAATCTTTCAATTAAAAAATATTAAACGGAATACCTTCGAGAGTAGGCCTCGTATTATATATGCTACACAAAGAAAACGACTATTGAAAATTCAAGAATGCAATAATCTACCATAAAATAAATACATAACCTAACATGTGTGGACAAAGAATTAATCTCATTGAAATAATTAACTTATATAAAATAAACAAGTATGAGCAAATAATGATTAAAGCACGTTGCATGCTTTTTTTATATTCACCATTTTCAATTACGTGGAATTCAACTTCATCGTATAACACACTATAAAAATTAGAGATCGAAAACCTTTTAGCCTACTTATTCTTACCCAAAATAGAAAATTTCCTTAATTTTTTTTTTAACAAAATGCATGAAGAAACAATCACAAATTGGGATACCAAAATCTTAGATTCAATACAAAGTTTTCTACTAAATGATTCTGATTTCCCAGATGATTTTTACGAGCTTAATCCTAGTTCAAGCAGCTCAATTTGGGCACAGAGCTATGGAGAGTTGGTGCAGAATCAAGAACATTCTACCGGTACTATTAAATGCAAAAGCCCACAACAAGGGGCGGCGCGTGAGGAGCAGGCGCCGCCAGAATGGAGGCGGTACCGTGGCGTTCGGCGGCGGCCGTGGGGGAGGTTCTCGGCGGAGACCTCCGGCGGACGTACGAGACGCCGGAGGATGCGGCGCTGGCTTACGACCACGCGGCTTACGAGCTGCGCGGCTCACGCGCCAGGCTTAATTTTCCAAACCTTATTGGCTCATCTGGCGCGCCCAAGCCGGTCAAGCTGACCAAACGGCGCCGGTTTTAGCTTCATTAATCGGATTTTGGAATGATCATTCAACTAAGAAAATTGCTAGAGGCCGAAGTTATGAGATTAAACTTGTACATTAGAGAGTGATATTTAAATTTTAAATAATAACAAACTGCATTTTGCAACTACATTTTCATGAATGGTTGCTAAACTCCCTGAATTTGCGTATTGTGTTAAAAATTGGTGCTTAATTTTATATTTTCTTTTATATTATCAAATATTTTTACTGCATATATATTATTCTACATGTCTAAATATAGGATATCAATCAGTATTAAAGATTGTATGTTAACACCGTTAAAAGACAAATTAAAAGACCCAATATTAACACCGTTAATCTATACTTTTGAATGCTCTGGTGTAATAGCTTAATGTTATATCTATGAGCAGGACCGGTTATATGCATGTGCAGTCAGCCCAATCGCATCCGGCCTCATTTTTTTCGAGGCCCCCAGACCCAAAATTTCGAAGTCCATTTACTATGCTTAAAAAAAAATTAAAATCATTAATTCTTCTCAGGTCCGTCGGCAAAAAAAGATGTATTATAAAGATCCTTAATCCTGAAGAAAGAAGACGCGGTCAGCCGATGATAAAATTTTAATTCTTCTCATCCTTAATTTTCTCAACCACCTCCATTAATCTTCCATCAATGTATCTATTTTCCAAAAAAAAATACCGTTGATCTTCGATTCTTCTGTCACTGTATGTGCATATAAATATGTATCGTAAATTAGTTTTATCCAACTCCAATCCTCTTCCTCTTTTATTAGGTTGGAAAAAACAAGCAACAATTTGACGATTTAAACACTATTCACTAACTTGAATCTCTGTGGACTTCTTCGAATTCAAGATAATTTTTGGTACTAATATTCTTCAACAATTTTCATTTATTAAATTTCATAATTGAATTTTCAGAGAAACTAATATCCCGTCACTGGGAGCTTTTCCAAGTTGAAATTGGTGAAATCATATTTACGCACTACAATATCACAAGAACGACTAAACGGGTTGGCGATGATAGCTATTGAGAATGATGTGGCAGAAAAGGTTAGCTATGAAGATTTAATTGATGATTTTGCTTCACAAAACGCTAAAAGAGTTGCACTTTTGAAGTGATTTTTTAATTTTTTATAATATTTTATTAAAAAATAACTTCAATATCTTGTTTAGAATATTTTTTTAAAATATTATTATTATTGCTTCTATAAAAACTAAATTATTTCATATTCATATTTTTATTTGAGCCTTCACTTAAGGCCTCATTTGAGAATTCGCACCAGGTCATCAAATTCTCCCAGACGGCCCTGTCTATGAGTTCAGAATTTGAGGCACGAAAGCTCATACATAGCTTTCTGAATAATAATAACCCGAAAATGCAGATGACTAGTCTCACGCAGAATTTATTAGTCACTGATCTTTAGATTATTTTTTTTTAATCTATTCACACACAACTTATGTTGTTGGAATGGTTTCACACAGGATTACGTATTAAAAAGCAATAAACAAGAAAGACAAAAATCCAACATTCAACAACCACTTCATAAAAGAAATCATAAAACCCTGCTAGTTCATTGATTACTTACGAGAGAAACTAAAAATCTAAAAAAGGTACGGAACAAAAAGACGAAGATCCAGCAGATAAAAAAGAATATCAAGAGGTAATACGGCATTACTACGGCAACCGTTCAGCACATAATAACCTCACCTAGTTGCATACCAAAAAACCCATCGACCTAAATGTTCATCCAAAAAAAACAGTTATACATGATTATCCAAATTTAAAACCAAGATAAGAGAGAACAAAAAACTAAACCGAAACGCCCACATTGCTGCAGATTTAATCAACTTCCTCCATCTTGCTGCCCTCAGCATCAGCATCTCCCTCCTCCTCCAAGGCAGGCATGTCCACATCAGCTTCACCGGCATCTTCGTCAATGCTAAGCCCAAGCTTCAACATCCTGTGAATCCTGTTTCCGAACGTGTTGGGTTCGTCCAGGCTGAACCCAGAAGTGAGAAGAGCGGTCTCAAACAGCAACATGACCAAGTCCTTAACCGACTTGTCATTCTTGTCGGCGTCAGCCCTCTTGCGCAGCTCATCCATGATCGGGTTCTCAGGGTTGATCTCCATGGTCTTCTTGCTGGACATGTACCCAGCCATGCTGGAATCCCTCAATGCTTGTGCCTTCATGATCCTCTCCATGTTGGCAGTCCAACCGTATTCTCCCGTGACCAGACAGCAAGGGGAGTCCACCACACGGTCGGAGACAATCACCTTTTCAACCTTGTCGCCAAGGACATCCTTGATCACCTTGCATAGACCCTCGAATTTCTCCTTCAGCTCTTCCTTCTTTTTCTTCTCGTCCTCGCTCTCTTCAAGCTTCAGACCCTCCTTGGTAGCAGAGACTAGCTTCTTGCCTTCGAATTCCTTCAACTGACCAACAGCATACTCATCGATGGCATCCACCATGAACAGGACTTCATAGCCCTTCTTCTTTAGCCTCTCGAGGAAGGGTGAGTTCTCAACAGCCTTCTTGCTCTCACCAGTGATGTAGTAGATGTCACTCTGGCCTTCCTTCATCCTTGTCACGTAATCCTTCAAGCTGGTCATTTCATCACCACTCTTTGTGGAGTGGTACCTGAGAAGTTCAGCAATCTTGGTCTTGTTCTGAGAATCCTCGTGAATACCAAGCTTGAGGTTCTTGGAGAATGCCTCATAGAATTTGTTGTAGTCCTCCTTGTTCTCAGCTATTTCGAAGAAAAGCTCGATGCACTTCTTCACCAGGTTCTTGCGGATGACCTTCAGGATCTTGTTCTGTTGCAACGTCTCTCTGGAGATGTTGAGAGGAAGATCTTCGGAATCCACAATACCTTTAACAAAGCTCAAATACTCAGGAATCAATTCCTCGCAGTTGTCCATGATGAATACACGGCGGACATAGAGCTTGATGTTGTTAGGCTTCTTCCTGGTGTCAAAGAGATCAAATGGTGCCCTCTTGGGAACAAAGAGGATAGCTTTGAACTCAAGCTGTCCCTCAACTGAAAAGTGCTTGACAGCCAAGTGCTCCTCCCAGTCATTGGTAAGGCTTTTGTAGAAGGCAGAATACTCTTCCTTAGTGATCTCCTCAGGCTTCCTCATCCATATGGGCTTCTGTTTGTTCACCAGGTCCCACTCATGAGACACTTCCTTAATCTTCTTCTTTTTCTTCTCTGCCTTTTCCTTCTCTTCATCAACTTCCTCAACCTTACCTTCCTCGTCCTTCTTGTCTTCCTCATCCTCATCATCAGAGATTTCCTTCTCGGTAGTCTTCTCTACCCACAATGAGATAGGGTAGCTGATAAATTCAGAGTGCTTCTTAACCAAATCCTTCAGCCTACGTTCCTCAAGGTATTCAAGCTGGTCCTCCTTGAGGTAGAGAGTCATCTTCGTACCTCTGCCTAGGCTTTCACCAGACGTATCCCTGGTAACAGTGAACGATCCACCAGCTTGGGACTCCCACACATATTGCTCATCATCGTTGTGCTTTGTTGTGACAATCACCTTCTCAGCAACCAAGTAAGCAGAATAGAAACCAACACCAAACTGCCCAATCATGCTCACATCCGCACCAGCAGCTAGAGCTTCCATGAATTCCTTAGTTCCAGACCTTGCAATCGTACCAAGATTGTTCACCAAATCTGATATCCAAGCAAACATGTAACAAAATCAATATCTAATTAAACACAGCAATAAACAACATCAATAAATAAGTGAAGAGAAGTATAAGTAAGAATACTAACCAGCCTTGGTCATTCCAATACCACTGTCAATGATTGTCAAGCTGTTATTGGTTTTGTCAGGAATAATATGGATAAACAGCTCTGGTTGAGCATCAAGCTTGCTCTTGTCGGTTAAGCTTTCAAAACGAATCTTGTCCAAAGCCTGAATGCATCATTAATCCACATTGAAAAAGACAATTAGCATATACACACTGAGAATTAATAGAAAGAAAAAAAAACAATATACCAAATAAATAAAAATAACATAAAGAAGCAGACAGTCCAGAAACTTCATCAGCACATTGCAACAAAACTTTAACATCACATATTGGGAATCAGATGATATATCAGTGATTTGTCCTTATTACTGCTTAAAATAACCAGCAACAAAATACAGAACAAGCACACTGCATTAAAACATGTTCATTAAATTTAGAATTGATCATCCAATTATAGGTATACACAACCGATTGTTTGTAATGAAGAGCTTAAGTAATGGGGATGAGGATAGTTGTTGACATCCCGAACTCGCTTACACAGAGCTAGTAAATTGCACAAATCGTCTTATAGGTTTTTAAATCAAGGTAAAACCAATAACTTACGAATAAACACTCAGTACCAAAACAGATAAAAGTAAACTAACCCATCATAGTTATAAATTAGGGACAAAAACATTGTACGTTTGAAATGCAGAGCTTAAATAATGAACAAATATAACTTCTTCATATACTTCAATTCGCCAGAAAATAGCAAGAGAAATCCCTCAGTATCTTAACCTAGTCATTCAAAATAATACAGCAATTACTTCAAAACAGAGCACGCCATACCAAAATCGCAACCTTTAAACGTAAATAGATCTAGCCAAATTAACGAATGCTCGCACCTAAAGCGCCACAGCATTAAAAGACTACCATTGCGCCGGTGCTAAAACAAATACATACCAATGACCTAATCAATTGATAGATCCAACTATCTAGTATGAACATATAATAAACCAGAGGATTAGAGGCTTACATCAGATGAATTGCTGATCAATTCACGAAGAAATATCTCCTTGTTGCTGTAGAAAGTGTTGATAATCAAACTCAATAGTTGATTGATTTCTGCCTGGAAGGCAAACGTCTCGGTATCCGCCATCGCGACGATCTCTAACTATAACAAATCTACGATGCAACGATTCTGAGCGATGAGATTTCGAGAGTGAGCAAAAAGAGGCAGAGTGATTAGAACTGGAGTGAGTTTTTATAGTTGTATTAACTAGGGTTTCTAGATCCTTCTCTCTTTTTTTTTTTGGAGATTTTAATTTTCTCGACCTTTTACTTTTTCTTTTCTTTGAATAATGTAATTGGTCCAGAAGTTTCTGTGGACCCCACTTAGAGCATGTTAGCTTAACAACCTACCGAGGTATAGCCGTGTAGATAATCTTCTAATTACCCTGATTTTTTTTTTACATACTCCTATCTTTTGTGTCAGTGGACTCATAGTAATTAGAGATGTAAATAAATTGGAAAAAAAAAATTGTATAGACTTAGTTCATACTATAAATTTATTTTTAATTAATGAATATTTGAATCTATATAGGTTATGATGCCAGATTAGACAGAAAAATAGTGTGAAAATGTTTTTACATTAAAAACCTAAGTTAAGAGTGTGACTTATATTACTAAAAAAAAGTGTGATTTTTTTTTGTAAAAAGTGTGACGTTTTACTATAAAGAAAGATTACTCATAAAAGTAAAGGGTGTGACTTATATTATATCAAAGAAATATCAGAAATAATAATCAAGGGTGTGACTTATATTACTAAAGAGTGTGACTTATATTACTAAAGAGTATGTCTGTAAAAAAAAATCAATTTCACGGTGAATAAATTTCACAGTATATAAACTAATATTAAGTTTAGTGGGTTGCAAAAATGTGTTTGAATGATTGAAATGAATCAAATAATTTATGTTCATAACATAAATCTGATTCATGAGAGATCAACTAAATAAATTACAAATAATTTTAATTTTATTTAGTATTTATTGATATTTGGTTATAAAAAATATTAAATTTGATTCGATATGCATGTAAATACAAACATGCGATTATATCATTCGTTGATATTCACAAATATTTTAAATATATATATTATTATAAATTTATTTATTTTATTTTTTTCAAAATAAAAAATACTTAAATAATTAATTCAGTTGATTGTTTATAAAATTGATCTGAAAACAAATGTTCAGGCTGCAGCTGCGACCCAATGGGCTTTAGGGGTGTGCAAAATTCGGTGAAAATCGAATTAACCGACCGAACCAAACCGAATTTTCAAGTTCGGTTCGGTTATTCGGTTTTCGGTTCGGTTTCGGTTTCAAATTTTAAGAATTTCGGTTTTCGGTTCGGTTCGGTTAATTTTCGGTCGAAAACCGAAAAAAAACGAAAACCGAAAATATTAAATATATAAAATATTAATTATTATATAATTTTTTTATTACTTATTTACTTAGGGGTTAGGGCAGCAGGCGTATGATATTGATATCTCATTCTCCACTTCTCCTCTCCCCTCCCACCTGTAAAAACCCTTGGGCGCTGCTTCCACCACCCGCTGCTCCTACCACCGGCCACCGCCCATCAGCCGCAAGTCGGCGACGTCGCCCTTGCAATTCTTCAAGGTCAAGCCCACCCGCACGTCGCCCCTGCAATTCTGCAACGTGGTGAATCTCTGTCAATTCTATCTTATTTCATTTTTATTTCAGTGGGGATAATAATAATAATACCAAGCAATTACATTATAAATATTTATGACCCATTCCGGCACCATTTCTTCAATCCTTATCCAAATCCTCATCTCCCTATTTATGCCTCTTTTCAGCGGTGCCTTTGTTTTGTAAGAAATTACTTGTTTATTATTCGATTTATTGAGTGTTTGAACTTTGAAGGTATTATGGATTCATCTTTTGGGATCTGATTTTATGGTGGTGAAGCTTTTGATAATTTTTTGTCATTTATTCAAGAAAAAAAAATAGAAAAATTTCGGTTAGTTCGGTTAAAAACCGAAACCGAATCGAAAATTTCGGTTCGGTTAAAGTTCGGTTATCAGGTTCATTTGGTCGGTTCGGTTACCAAATATGAAATTTCGGTTTGGTTCGGTTATAATTTTTCGGTTCGGTTTGGTTACCAAACCGACCGATGCTCACCCCTAGACTGGGCTTTTTCGTCTGTGACTAGGTGGAAGTAGGAGGGTGTATAAAAATTAAATTTGAATGAATTAGATTTGTTTAAATTAAAATAGAGCAGTATTTTAGTTATATAATCCTATGTTTTTTTTTTAGGTGCGAGGGGGTTGATGGATAACCGGGGCCCACCAAATACAAATATTAAATCGCTGGACCGGCCACAAATGAAATAGCCCAACTAAATACAACCCCGATTCACAACTATTAGGCCCAATAGCTTGAATTTCAGAAATGAAATCATAACCGAGATAAAGTTTTCTTTGGCATCCAATATATTTTCAAAATGATGTGATAATAATACATGACGATAGTAAATTTATCTCTCACCCTATTTTTTTTTTAAGGTTTAATTTTTTGGGGGAAATAAACAAGCATCTTTTTTCTTTTTCTTTTTCTTTTTCTTCCTTTTTTGAGAACCAAGCATTAAGATTGCACACAATTTATACAAATTGGTTGGTTAGATATGAAATGAGCCCAAAACCCACTGTCCTATTATAAAAGCCCAATAACTTCAACTTGTATGGACCCGTCAACTCTGGACATGTTAAATAAAGGAAATGGGCTAATTCCAAGAAACCAACTCGTGATTTATGAATATTGCTCCACTCGTGTTCTGAAAATTATATGAAATTTCTTCGATTGTTTATTAAATCAAGCAATTATTCATTAAAAATAAGTTAATAATTTGATCTATTTCTTGTTATGTCCTTCATACTTCATAGTATACTATAGTTTCAAGACTTTATAGATTATTTGAATGTTAATGATAATATATGTGCATGGGGAAATTGAAAGTTCACTTAAAAACACAAGCTAACTATTTATTATGTTAATTAACAAAAGCTTGATAAAGCTTCCAGTATATTATCCAACATCAGGTTCTTGAAACCAGTGAGCACCAACACTCTTATTTAACAAACACACTTGATACAAAATTAGTCACTAAAATTACGCCACCCACTCTTCAATCCCAAAAGCGATCCTGCCATAAATCAAAACCAGTTAAATCAGATATTATATTCAACAATTTAAAACTTCTACACACATATAAATAAATAATAAACAAATGACAAAATTAAAATTTTCCGTCACTAAAGACTTTTAGCTAGCTAGCGATCTCACTTGTCGCAATCGATAGTGCGTGAGATGGGGATATCGAGCTCGACTCCGCACTTCGTCGGAAGAGCCTGAGCGGCGCTGTCCTGCAAGCCGGAAAGGCCGATCGCCGCCGCCTTGACGCAGGCGCACGCCGCCCTCTTATCGGCGGTGGTTTGAGACAACGATTTCACCGTCTTCACTCCGGCACAGCACGGTTCCGATGGTTTGTCGACGCCGGTTCCCTTGAGGTAGCTGATGCACGGTGCCAGGGAGGAGTCCACCACGCCGCAGCTCACCGCCGCCTGCCCCGGCTGCACAACCACCGCTGCCACCGCCATCACCGCCAATAGTACTACACATGCACCCTTCATTTTTATGATTGTGTGATTTGTGTGTGTGGATTAATGCTTGAGGGTGGGGAATGTATTTACAGGCGTTGTTATTTGGTGGCATTATTAGAGGTTGTTATGCTATTATGGCTTCTTGTGTGCAGGCTATACGTAATTTTTGTGCCTAAAATTAGAAAAACAAGAGGAGGCTTTGAAAATGAGATCATCTTTCCTTTTCTGTTTTGGAATTATTTGATCTGCATTAATTTTATTTTGAAAATTTTAGAGATATGTGTTTGATGCATGAACACGATAGAGGTATATGTGGCGGTGGTTTTAATGCATTGTTAGGTGTGGAATTCATTTTTTTGTTAAATTGATTGCCTCTGTTTTTTGGCTGATTGAAAAGGTTCATTCGTGAATTAATTACTGTACGAAAGAAGTCGCAATATTTTTTGTAAGACACGAATTAATTCAGTATTTTTGGTTCCCCATTTTTTAATTTTTAGTTATGATGTAAATTGCGAATGTGTACCACTGAAGTAAAATGGAAAGGTCTATTGTTTAATTGTATCATAAGAGTCCGTTTGTTTCCCTTGAAAATAAGTGATAAGAAAATAATTTTTCACTATTTCAAGTGTTTTTTTAATTGTTAGTGACTTTTCTCCCTGATCCGAAAGTCTATATTAAATTTTCTTATTTTTATTAGATTATTTATACAACCTTATTCATAATACCAAGAACTATCTCTTCAAATACATCATAATATACATTTGAAAAAAATCAAATGTAACATAATTTCATACCCTTCAAATTATATACCACCAAACAAATTGATTGTGATGTAATAACCTAATTTGTGGCGATAAGAACCAATAAGTGATGAAGTAATCATTATTGATTAGTAGTATTAATTAATTATAACGCACAGAAGCTGCATAATAAGAAAATATTATGTCGCTGTTATAGATTATTGTATGCTGTTTGTAATTGTCAATAATGGACATCAGGTGTTAGATTAATAGTGAACTATCGTTTGATGTGGACAGCAAATCTTTGGGGCGAATCTAATTTCTACAGATGAAGTGGGAAAATACATATATATATATATCGTTAAATTCAAACAAATCGCTTGCTTCAATTATTTATATTGAGAATGACGAGGAAAATTTTGTCTTGCAAGTTGCAACCCTAATGCGACAACGATGACACATGTTGCATGCAAGTGCAACTGGTGATTGTAGATTAACTTAAAATTAATTACTAGCCTACTAATTAATTACGAGTCACTAAGTAACAAAAATTTAATTATCTAATAATCAGTCACGTATATATGCTTCCTAATTAGGAAAATATGTCCCTGAAAATATGATCGCTCCCAACACTACTATACATTTGAACAGACAACAAGACTTTCGACAACCCTTTTTTTTCAATAAATTTCCAAGCCTATAAATGAGAATGGTTTTTTTTAAAAAAAAAAAGAAAGAATAGACAGCAGCTTCAATCGCTATCCAAGTTTAACATTTTAGACAATGGCCGGTTGAGAACCGCTAAGAAATTTTAGACAACGGTTTTGAACCGTCCGTCTGTCCAAGGAATAGTTTGGACAAATGGCCCCAAACCGTTGTCCAAGTGTTCGGATAATTTAAATACTACCCAAATCGCGAACCAGACTTATATTTTTCCCCAAATTATATCGCGCATCCTTCTTCCTCTACCCTAAATCGAACTCCGTCGCGCGTCCTCCCCTTCCGCAGCCGCCGTCGTCTTCCCATTATCTCTTATATTTCCCCAAATCGCAATCGCAGAGAAGATAAACAACAAATTCTCACCAAAGCTCAGGAATATTACGAATGTCCTGTTACGTACGCTGCTTCGTATTCCACTCCCTATGTTCCTCAAACCTGGCCAGGTTAATTCCATACAAATCCCTTCTCATAATTTAATTCTGTGTTTTTTCATATGTTTGACTTTGATTTGTGTTAATGTGTGTGTGAAATGCAGTTTAGGAATTAAATCATGGTGTGTATTATATATTGTCGATGTGATGTTTTAGCTATGGGTATAAAACTGTGGAACTTATGATTCATGCGTAATGCAAGATTTGGATTCAAGTCTCTTCTTCTCTATACATTTTGCGTTTTTTCATATATTTGAGTTTGATTTTGTGTTAATGCTGGGTAAATTTGTGTGTGAATTGCAGTTTAGGAATTAAATTGATGGTGAATATGCGATGTTTGAACTATAACTGTTGATTTAGTGTTAATTTATTAGGATTAATGTTGTTAGTGTTAGAGATGAACAACTTGTTAGAGATGAATATATATTGTGTGGCTTGACTTGATTTTTTATGCTAACTTAGATATGAACAATTGATGCACTCAAGGTGTTTGATAATATGCTTGTGTGAGGATTTAAACATAAATTAGGATTAATACATTAAGATATATTTTGGTTATATTAATTTGATGATTTGGTGAATGTATAGTAGTGTGTTGCTTTAGATGATTAATGATGGTATATTAGGTTATATACATTGTTTTGAGATGCAACAAATCCTTAGATACATGCAATATACAAACCTTAGGTACTACCACATTCTATATGCAAGTTTTATACATTAGGATTGTAATACTTTTAGGTTTAATACATTAGGATATATACATTATCTTGAGAAACACTTCATATTGCCTTTTCTATAGGCATCTCTAGTTCTATATGGATCGAAAGTGGATTCGAGCAGATAGATTATCAGATGAGTATAGTAATGGGGTGAAAGAATTTTGTAATCATGCAATTAGACACTGCACCGACCCTCGGTACATTCCATGTCCGTGTTGGAAATGTATGAATGGAAAAACCGTTAGTGGTCGAGAAAGTCTGTTTGACCACTTGATGATTCACGGTATTGATAAAACATACACCGTTTGGACATATCATGGTGAGAGAAGAAATGGATGTAGCTCAAGCAACCTAGAAACTGACTTTAGGTTTGAAGATACAGTGGATGCGGATATTTTCGATGATGTAATCGACCGTTAATACATCGAGTGGGGATGACGATGATCCGCGAGATCACCCTTATATGCCGCAGAAGTTAAGGGATTCTCGCCGATTACCACCGTGGGTCCGTGTAAGAAGGCAACAAAACCGCTTGGGCCAGTGTTGATATTGTTCAACCTAAAAGCAATTTCACCGGGGCTTGTCCGATGAAGTGCTTCACAAGTATGTTGAAAACAAAGAAGTGGTCTATTGTCCGATGGAAATGTATCGCCAAGAGAGCATATGATGCTAAACAAATGCTCAAGTCCATCGGGTTAACACATCGAGAATTCATGCTTGTCCCGTGGTTGTATCTTATTTCGAAAGGAGTATGCAGACCTCAAGGAATGTCCCAAGTGTGGGCTAAAGCGATACAAGAAAAATAAATCTCCCGCCAAGGTGATGTGATACTTTCCAATAATACCAAGATTCAGAGAATGTATAGCAAATACTGTGGATGCTAGAAATTTAACTTGGCATCATGATGATAGGATCAAAGATGGAATGCTAAGACACCCCTACCGATTCACCCCAAAGGAAGACATTCGATGTCGCATCCGCATTTGGCACCGAGCCACCCACACTTAAGGCGTCTTGCACTCTCAACCGACGGAATGAATCCGCTCGGTATCTAAAGTACCAACCACAAAGACATGGCCGCGATTCTGTTAGTTTATAATCTTTCACCCGAAGTGCATGAAGCGCACTTTACATGATGTTGTCTATGTTGATATCGGGACCCAAACAACCCGGTAACGACATAGATGTATATCCGCTCCTTTGATAGAGGACTTGAAGCTCATGTGGGATGAGGGTGTCGGTGTATGATGCTTGTAGAAAGGAGAATTTCAAGTTGAAGGTCATGTTGTTTGAACTATCAATGACTTTCCCGCCACGAATCTATCCGGATATAGTGTGAAAGGGGTCGATGCATGTCCTTGTTGTACCAAGAAGACACATCACATTCGCTGAGTCATTGTAGGAAGACCGCTTATATGGGACATAGGAGGTGGTTGGACTCAACCGATAAGTACGTAACAATGGCCGATGCATTCGATGGCACAATTGAGACAATTGGAAGCACCACGCTTATTGTCGTTCGGATGTATTGAATGAGATGAAGAATATCGACACACAAAGACGGAGAGATCTTCGCAAAGAGTGTCCCCACTAGCGGTTGGAAGAAGGAATCAATTTTCTTTCAATTGCCCTATTGGAAAAAGTTGTATGTTAGACACTTCATTGATCTAATGCACGCTGAGAAGAACGTTTGTGCCACCGCTTTCAACACTCTCCTAGGCGATAAGAAGTCCAAGGATGGTTACAATGCAAGAATGAATATGATTGATATGGGAATAAGAGCGTAATTAAAACCTATGCCTAGAGAAAGGGTAAACCGTTTTACCTCCTTCCGCACACACCTTGTCCAAGAATGAGAGAAAAGAGTTACTTCACCGCTAAAGGATGTGAAAGTACCGTAGGGTTATTCCTCCAACATACAAAGACTTGTATCGATGATGGCGTGAGACCGATGAATCTGAAATCGCATGACTATCATGTCATCATGGAGACTTTCTTGCCCATTGCAATACGCTCTATCTTGCCCGAAAAAATGCGATAACCATAACAAAGTTATGTTGGTTCTTCAAGGCAATGAGTAGCAAGGTCATAGATCCTAGAAAATTGCTTGGTTTTCGTGAGGCAGATTGTAGGGACTCTCTCGTGAGCTTGAGATGTATTTCCCTCCATCATTTTTTTGATATAATGGTTCACCTAACAGTTCATTTGGTACACGAGACAAGGATGTGTGGTTCTCGCTTTCGTGCACGATGGATGTATGTGTAGAGATATATGAAAGTGCTCAAAGGATATGTGATGAGTAAGTCCAGCCGAGGGATGATTGCGTAACGCTATTTAGTAGAAGAAGCAATGAAAGTACCGGGTCTCAATTTATTCCGAATGTCGATGCAATTGACTTCCGGGCCATCCTAAGACACCAATAGGATGGATGGTGAAGACATTACCGGTGGTCAACCCGTAAGTGTTAGCATGGAGGAACTAACACGGATGCACTTGTGCGCATTTCACAACACGGTCGACGTCTTCCTTTTATTGACCTGCACATGCGATCACTTGTTTGAGAGAAATCCCACCGAGATAGATCATGGATTGAAGTTGAGCACAATCGCACGCTTGTTGACCGGTTCAATGGTTATGTAGCAAATATGTTGTCACGGAAACGTAATCGAAATGAAAGAGTTAAGTGGTTATCCGTAATGCCCGATAGACATGTGTATTCATACAAGTGTTATCTTAGCAACGGATACACATTTTATACCGTAGATCATGATGCCACAAGTACTATGCGTAATAGTGGAGTGTCCATTATCGCAATCGCAGTGGATCAATCAAATACTACTTACTTTTGGATGATTGTCAACATTTGGGAACTCGACTATATTGTTCACCGTCAACCAATCTTCGAGTGTAGTTGGGTGAGGATCCCTAACGGGTCCAAGTTGAAAGTTCCGGGTTCGTGACGTTGATTTGAAGAATGTGGGATACAGATGACCCTTACATAATGGCCACCAAGCTCAACAAGTTTTCTATGTCCCCACCCGAGTTAATAAGAAATGGTCCATTGTGGTTCTCACAAACAAATTTAACAATAGTTTCCAGATTAGCGACCATGTCGATGAAGATGTTGACACAATTGATGATCCTTTTCAAAACTTCACTCATTCTCAGACATCTTTCGATGATCCCGCAAATCCACGCCCATACCGTAGAATAATTAGAGATGATGATGAATATGACAATCCGGATCTTGTTAACATTTATGGTCATGAACGAGAAAGGTCAACCAAAAAAATGAAAAAAAAAAACAAAGTGCTAAAAAGAAATGTACGACTTTTATTGAATGTTGTTTTTCTTCGCTATATTAAATGTTGTTTTTTTGATTTATTAAATAAAGTGAACTGGATCAACAGGTTCCGAGGCAACGAGATAATGAACATTGTGGACATTTTGTGTGTTGCTCTATTGAAGATATAATCCGCGCTTCTCTAACGAACATTCCTCTCAATGTAAGTCAATTTATCGATTTATTTAAATTATTATTGATTGAATAAAAATTCATACTATATTGATTGATTCGTTATTTGCAGTTTGTCTATGAACGTGAGCTCAATTCTTACTCTAAGAAAAGACTGGAGAAATTGAAAAACGATTGGACGGGGTACCTTTACAATTGATTCTTATATTCATACGATATTGAGTGAACGTTGTTTGAAATTTTGCTAGCATGTAATTAAATTATATATTTGTGATGATATATATTTCATGTTTTTGGTGTATTGGACGTATATATGTTTATGATTGTATGTTTATTTATTTCATGATGTGTATGTTTATTAATTTATTTGATGTTTTGTTATATATATGTGGTATAAGTTTTGGTTTATGGTTTTATTATAGGATTTTTGGTTTATGGTTTATGGTATTAATTGGACGTATATATAAGTTTTGATTTATAGTTTTATTATAGGATTTTTAAAGTATAAATTAATAATTAAAAAAAAGATATTGGACAGCGGTTTTCAACCCCTGTCTATGTAACATAATAAACGAAATTAAAAAAAATTAAGTTAGACAGGCTTGGACAGCAGTTATCAACCGCTGTCCAAGCAAAATCTTGCACAGCGGTTAAAAACCGCTGTCCAAGTGCGTTTTTTGGACAGCGGTTTTTTATCAGTTGTCCAAGCTTGGACAGCTGATACTTGGAGAGCGGTTATAACCACTCTCCAATGTCATTTTTCACAGCTGTTCAAGCCCAAATGTGTATTAGTGCAAATTAATTCAAGGAAGTAATTACTCAAGTGTGGTATCTCAACTGTAATTTGTAACAAGTTCTGATTAATTTGTCGTGCACGAGTATTGTTTGGTCTAAAATTTGTAATAAGATTGTTGGGAGCTGTATATACTTTGAATATTTGTCAATTCGGTCTAGTGAGAGCCTTTTGTGTATAAATAAATTAATAAAAAATATATTTGTTCAAATTTAGGTAACTTTATTTACAGGCGAGAGCCTTTTGTGAAAAGAAGAAGAAATTAAGAAAAGAAATGGACGAATTGCAAGGACATAGAATTTGTACAACAAATATTTTTTTAAATGACTCATTCAATTGTATATGAGTGCACGGTGTACTTGGGTACACAGGAGACTCATTCTTTATTTAAACGAACAGTAGGCAAAAATGTCCACTCAACTTGCAACACCCCTTTTTTATCCTATGACTTATTCAACTCACTTTTGAGCCATTTTTTTTACCATTCTACCCTTCCCCCTTAATCTCACCCCATCCCATCCGTTAATCTCATCTCAATCCCACCACATTTTCCAACATTCAAACAAGTCCTAAAAACAACCCGACCCGGTCCAGTCCGACCGACTCAGCCCGAACCCGACTCGGCTCGACCCCAACCCGGCCCGAAATGGTTCTTGGTTCAAGGTTCGGGTTCATGATTCAGGGTTTAGGGTTTAAGTTCGTGTTTGGATGGTATAAAAATAAATGATGGAATGAGATAAGGATGAGATAGGGATATGATTAAGAAGGGGGTAGAATGATAAAAAAAATGGCACAATTGTGAGTTGAAAAAGTCTTAGGGCAAAAAAGGGTTATGCAAGTTCAAAAAAGGGAAAAAATAGTTTCTCCCATTATAAAATTTATAGGCAATTCTATAATTATTTTTGTTAGACACTTCATCCTTTATTTTTATTTTTAGTGATTTATATATCATCCTTTTAAGATTAAAAAAAAAATCGTGTATATAGTCTAAGATAATCATGAATAGTACTAAATGGTATTTTATGTCTTTTTTAATTTTCTAAACCTATTTTACTACCACTTTTTTAATTACGTGCAATATATTCTTCTGTTATTCTTTATTTTTTAATATAAAATGTAGTCTCGTTTCGGAACGGATAGTATTTTATTAATTTAATATGCATAGATGTTACATAAGAACAAGCACCAATACTGGTAAATTCAAAATTGGCTAAATTAAAATAATTTATTTTGACGTATTACAAGTTTACAACTACTAGACGAAGCATGGTGCCCATGTGATATATTATTTTAAAAAACAGGAAGATCCACGTGATTATAATTTGAAAATAAAGTATACACTATATACGCTTATATGTGTCTTCAATTCTTCAGTCATCAACTTCAAAATTTTAGAAACTTCAAAGAAGAATCACTGCAAGTTTTCTCTCTCATATATATCTTCTATATATATATATATAAACACTGCAACACAAACACCCACATACAAAGAATTTAAATAGAGATAAATTAATATATTTCCATATCTTATAAACCCCCAAGCCAAGAAATAGTTAATGGAACCCGATCTAGACTGGCTCGATTTCGAATTCACACAAAACCATAATATTGTGAGTGATTTTGAATCCCACGTTGACTTTACGTTGACTGCCACGCATTCGACGGGCGACTTCTCGCCGGAAATGGTTGACGAGTTGTTGTGCGATTATTTATATTAATAACTCCTCGTGGAAAATAGTTGACGAAGTTATTGTGTAGTAGTAATTATAATGATATTAATGTCGGAGTATTTTCGACGCCACCACCACCCCGAAGAAGAAGGTGGCGGCGTCGGCGACGGTGGAGTGGAAGCGGTACAAGGGGGTGAGGCGGCGGCCGTGGGGGAAGTTTGCGGCGGAGATGAGGCATCCCAACAAGAAAGGGTCCAGAATGTGGCTCGGGACTTACGAGACGCCGGAGGAGGCGGCGCTGGCTTACGATCGAGCCGCTTTTAAGGTTCGCGGGTCGCGGGCTCGGGTCAATTTCCCGCACCTTATCGGGTCGGATTCTAATTATGAGCCGGTTAGGGTGACTAAGAAGAGGAAAGTGCACGTGCCGCACGATGATCACTCGTTGTTGACACAATTTAAAATCACATTTGAGCCCTAATTTTATGTCAAGGCTGTTTCGATTCGCTATTCCATTTTACATTTTGTTAATGACGAATATATATTTGGAATGGTAATAACAGTTTAGATTTCAAGTCGTGTTATCGTGTTTTTTTCAATGAGAATAATGGGAAAAATTTCATATTATATTATGTAAGCTTGACTCATTTCAAAATAAATCTTTTATGTTTCTGTTTTATTATTTTTGGTCTTATGTTTACTATTTTCATCATTTTTTGACCAATTTAGGTTTTAGGGTGTACGATTTTCATCCTTTATGTTTCTGCTATATCATTTTTGGTCATAGGTTGTACAATTTTCATAATTTTTTTTACCAATTTAGGTCCTTTTTTGTGTGGCTTTCCCGATATTTTAAAATTTTCCGACGAAAACGGACGAAAATTGGTCAAAAAATGATGAAAATCGTACACCTAAGACAAAAAATGATAAAGCAGAAACATAAAAAATTTATTTTGGAATTGGTCAAACTTACCGGACGTTAAATGAAATATTTCCGGGAATAATGTATTGAATTCGATGAGCAGAAAACACAGGCCAAGTATTTCCAGCAAACACAGTACCGTGGGGAATTAAACTAAAATTATCACATAACTTTGCACTTTTATTGAAATGGTCCAATAATTTTTTTTTTCAATTTAGTCCCATATATATATTCAATTTAGTCTCATATATATTCAATGTGATTCAATTTAGTTCCAAACCGCCGGAGGTCGCTTAAAATTATCCAAAACGATGTCATTTAAGACACATGTCTTACATATTATGGTCAAAATTGAGGGCGCATATAGGACACGCGCCCATGACAACGTTGTTTTGGATAATTTTAAGAGACCTCCGGCAGTTTGAGGTTAAACTGGATCAAATGGAATACATATAAGACTAAATTAGAAAAATTGATAATTATGAGATAATTTCAATAAAAGTGCAAAGTTATAGGGCGATTTTGATTTAAATTCCTAATACCATGATTAATTGGAGCTAGCTAGTTAATTTATTTCAATCTTAAGCAAGAGGTTGCAAAACTCGATTTATATTACATATTCCACTTTAATATTTCATTTTGGCGATGATTTGTGGTGTTACTTTACATGCATATATTAAAAACACCAAAATTTATAGAATAAGAGACTCATGCCTTGCAAAACTGCATATTAATTTAAACTTATATATCTATAGAATTAACATTTTAAAATTTTATGAAACATGAATTTCTGTTTTTGAAACATTTTAGACAGATGGTAATAATGAATATGTATATACATATATTATTATAAAATAAAATATTAGATAAATATATATCTCGGATAATATCTCGATCCAAACATTTTAAAAAAATTAAAATGACAATGTCCTTATTTAGATGAATATCAAATAGTGAAGTTCTAACCATTTGAGCTATCCAAACTAGTTATTTGTATATAATGAAACTATACATCTCATAGAATTAGGTGAATATTAATAGTCCTTTTCCAACTAGATATGGGAATAAGGTCACCTATTTTATAATTGGTGTTCAATTTTTGTATTCCATATGGATAGATATGACACGTGAAATAATAAGAAAATATCAAACGAACCACCATATCCTGAGTGTATGTGTTAAAAATTCAAAAAAGTGAAACACCAATAAATACAAAAATTAAAATAGGGGAATCGAACCGCTAAATATGTAGTAATTCGAAGCAGAAAAAACGATGTTTGTGTTTTCCTTACCCAAAAAAAAACCCTACTACTAATTAAAATATTTTTATTTTCAAAAATGTGTTTTTTTAATACACTACTTTTTCCTCCATAGAGAATCCGCATTCACTGAAAATACATTTCGATCTTTCCAAGCCATGTTTATATTTTCAACTTTCAATAGTCCTACTAATTAATGTAGAGTCATGTCTCCGATTTATAATTAGTTTATCTTTAGTTAATAACACGTGTTAAATATATAAATAATTCAATTTGATTCGAAAATAAAGGAACCTTCGATTTTGTTTATTTGTTCAGTGAGAGATCGATTTTATATTGCAAGAAAAAAAAATGTTTGCATTAATTAAATTGTAAAGGAGCTTATAAAAATACATCTACGCATGCCTTAATTAACTCGTACATTATTGCAGCGGAATATTAGTTCAATTATATCAATATATTCTTAGCATACATGTGGGTCAAGATTCTTTTTGTCTGAGATTGTAAATAGTAACACTTCAATCTTGATGGAACTCATGTATCTCTAGTGCACTGTGTATTTATTGTGCATTTTAAAAATATACAACTTAATTATTTATATTTAATAGTGTAGCTATTTTTCTACATTAATAATTGCATGGTTTTGTGTAAACAAATTGCATATTTCAACATAACAAATTGCATATTTTTAAAATGTATCATGAGTACGTACACACCTGTATGCATACAAGATTTAACCCTTCAATCATTCAAGTAATGGTGTAGATCTATAATCTACACAAATATATGTATATAATGGTAAAATTTTATATGAGACAGTGTCATATATGAGACGAATTATAAATTATCGCATATTAACATTTTTTTTTAGTGTTTAAGTCATGCCATGCTTAAGTTATGCTCATGTCTCACTATGTAAGTTTCTCACACATGTATTGTCCATTTATAATATAGTATTTTTTTTAACTCAATATTCGATTTTAACGATCGATTAATTTGGGAGATCAGAATCCATCGTTCACTAACGAGGTTTCATTTTAAGTCAGAGTAAAATTTTGTATAAACTGAAACTTATTTCAATCACATTTTAAAATTCGAACCTAAAACCTAAAAAGGAGCACACTTCTAACTCTCAAGCTTACACCATTAGCACCTCCATCTATAATATATTGATGGTAGCTTCTGATGAAAAATATTTTGTGGACCCTATGTTTGAATATTTACTTATTTACAAGTTATGCACTTAAAATAATGCAACATTATCATTCAAATTTATCAACATTCTTGAATTTTAAAACTTAGAACTTTTACTAATTTTATTTCAAGTTGACTGGCTTTATTTTACATAGCAACATATTTATCAGACAGTTGCAGTTCACATAAACCAGTTTACTCGCAAAGTCTTACATATGTTTTACGGAGCAACTAATTTGTATTTTTGTATTTATGTTTTTAACAGTATTATTTGTTTTATTATATATCTTAGTCTGTTAATATTATTTGTTTCATTTAAAAAAATACTAGTCAAATTGATGATTTTAATGATACTCCCTATGTCCTAATTTTGATTGTCCACTTTCCTTAAATAGCCGTCCTAATTTTGTTTAGTCATTTCCTAAAAATGAAATAAAACAACTTTTAATATTATTTAATACTATTATTTCTCTCCACCAAACCCACTTTATATCATTTAATACTATTATTTTCTTTCACCAAACTCATTTTACCCGCTTTATACCATTTAATATTATTATCTTCTACTTTTTCTTAATCTTCGTGTCTACAGTAAATGGATAATAAAAAATAGTACGGAGGGAATACTTTTTAAAGTTTTGGCAAATAAATAAAATTACATCTATATATAGATAAATTCACCTGATTTTGGTTACACTATTTGGAATATATTTACGTACTTCCGCGTCCTCATGAGTCATGATCATACGACTTACCTGATTTCCGCAAAAGCATGCTGTCAAAATATTGACCTTCTTCAACTTTCGAAATTAAAACATTTTACGCACCTTCAAAAAATGATATTTTTAGGAAATGACTAAACAATGGAATACTATTTAGATAATGACTATGTCTTGTACGCACTCGGGTGCACCGTGCACTCATAGTGTATTTTAGAAGCGTGCAAGTTCAAAATGGGGAAAAAATAGTTTCTCCCATTATAAAATTTATAGGCAATTCTATAATTATTTTTGTTAGACACTTCATCCTTTATTTTTATTTTTAGTGATTTATATATCATCCTTTTAAGATTAAAAAAAAAAATCGTGTATATAGTCTAAGATAATCATGAATAGTACTAAATGGTATTTTATGTTTTTTTTAATTTTCTAAACCTATTTTACTACCACTTTTTTAATTACGTGCAATATATTCTTCTGTTATTCTTTATTTTTTAATATAAAATGTAGTCTCGTTTCGGAACGGATAGTATTTTATTAATTTAATATGCATAGATGTTACATAAGAACAAGCACCCATACTGGTAAATTCAAAATTGGCTAAATTAAAATAATTTATTTTGACGTATTACAAGTTTACAACTACTAGACGAAGCATGGTGCCCATGTGATATATTATTTTAAAAAACAGGAAGATCCACGTGATTATAATTTGAAAATAAAGTATACACTATATACGCTTATATGTGTCTTCAATTCTTCAGTCATCAACTTCAAAATTTTAGAAACTTCAAAGAAGAATCACTGCAAGTTTTCTCTCTCATATATATCTTCTATATATATATATATAAACACTGCAACACAAACACCCACATACAAAGAATTTAAATAGAGATAAATTAATATATTTCCATATCTTATAAACCCCCAAGCCAAGAAATAGTTAATGGAACCCGATCTAGAATGGCTCGATTTCGAATTCACACAAAACCATAATATTGTGAGTGATTTTGAATCCCACGTTGACTTTCCGTTGACTGCCACGTCATTCGACGGCGACTTCTCGTCGGAAATGGTTGACGAGTTGTTGTGCGATTACGATATTAATAACTCCTCGTGGAAAATAGTTGACGAGTTATTGTGTAGTAGTAATTATAATGATATTAATGTCGGAGTACCCGACGCGCCACCACCTCAGAAGAAGAAGGTGGCGGCGTCGGCGGCGGTGGAGTGGAAGCGGTACAAGGGGGTGAGGCGGCGGCCGTGGGGGAAGTTTGCGGCGGAGATGAGGCATCCCGATAAGAAAGGGTCCAGAATGTGGCTCGGGACTTACGAGACGCCGGAGGAGGCGGCGCTGGCTTACGATCGAGCCGCTTTTAAGGTTCGCGGGTCGCGGGCTCGGGTCAATTTCCCGCACCTTATCGGGTCGGATTCTAATTATGAGCCGGTTAGGGTGACTAAGAAGAGGAAAGTGCACGCGTCGCGATGATGATCACTCGTTGTTGACACAATTTAAAATCACATTTGAGCCCTAATTTTATGTCAAGGCTGTTTCGATTCGCTATTCCATTTTACATTTTGTTAATGACGAATATATATTTGGAATGGTAATAACAGTTTAGATTTCAAGTCGTGTTATCTTGTTTTTTTCAATGAGAATAATGGGGAAAAATTTCATATTATATTATATTATATTATGTGACTCATTTCAAAATAAATCTTTTATGTTTATTTTTTATCATTTTTGGTCTTATGTTTACTATTTTCATCATTTTCTGACCAATTTAGGTTCTAGGGTGTACGATTTTTATCCTTTATGTTTCTGCTATATCATTTTTGGTCATAGGTTGTACAATTTTCATCCTTTTTTTTTCCAATTTAGGTCCTTTTTTTGTGTGGCTTTCCCGATATTTTAAAATTTTCCGATGAAAACGGGCCAAAATTGGTCAAAAAATGATGAAAATCGTAAACCTAAGGCCAAAAATGATAAAACAGAAACATAAAAAATTTATTTTGGAATTGGTCAAACTTACCGGACGTAAAATGAAATATTTCCGAGAATAATGTATTGAATTCGATGAGCAGAAAACATAGGCCAAGTATTTCCAGCAAACACAGTACCGTGGGGAATTAAACTAAAATCATCACATAACTTTGCACTTTTATTGAAATGGTCCAATAATTTTTTTTTCAATTTAGTCCCATATATATATTCAATTTAGTTTCATATATATTCAATGTGATTCAATTTAGTTCCAAACCGCCGGAGGTCACTTAAAATTATCCAAAACGATGTCATTTTAGACACATGTCTTACATATTATGGTCAAAATTGAGGGCGCGTATAGGACACGCGCCAATGACGACGTTGTTTTGGATAATTTTAAGAGACCTCCGGCAGTTTGAGATTAAATTGGATCAAATTGAATACATATAAGACTAAATTAGAAAAATTGATAATTATGAGATAATTTCAATAAAAGTGCAAAATTATAGGGCGATTTTGATTTAAATTCCTAATACCATGATTAATTGGAGCTAGCTAGTTAATTTATTTCAATCTTATGCAAGAGGTTGCAAAACTCGATTTATATTACATATTCCACTTTAATATTTCATTTTGGCGATGATTTGTGGTGTTACTTTACATGCATATATTAAAAACACCAAAATTTATAGAATAAGAGATTCATGCCTTGCAAAACTGCATATTAATTTAAACTTATATATCTATAGTATTAACATTTTAAAATTTTATGAAACGTGAATTTCTGTTTTTGAAACATTTTAGACAGATGGTAATAATGAATATGTATATACATATATTATTATAAAATAAAATACTAGATAAATATATATCTCGGGTAATATCTCGATCCAAACATTTAAAAAAAATTAAAATAACAATGTCCTTATTTAGATGAATATCAAATAGTGAAGTTTTAACCATTTGAGCTATCCAAACTAGTTATTTATATATAATGAAACTATACATCTCATAGAATTACGTGAATATTAATATAGTCCTTTTCCAACTAGATATGGGAATAAGGTCACCTATTTTATAATTGGTGTTTAATTTTTGTATTCCATATGGATAGATATGACACGTGAAATAATAAAAAAATATCAAACGAACCACCATATCCTGAGTGTATGTGTTAAAAATTCAAAAAAGTGAAACACCAATAAATACAAAAATTAAAATAGGGGAATCGAACCGCTAAATATGTAGTAATTCAAAGCAGAAAAAACGATGTTTGTGTTTTCCTTACCCAAAAAAAAAACCCTACTACTAATTAAAATATTTTTATTTTCAAAAATGTGTTTTTTTATTACACTACTTTTTCCTCCATAGAGAATCCGCATTCACTGAAAATACATTTCGATCTTTCCAAGCCATGTTTATATTTTCAACTTTCAATAGTCCTACTAATTAATGTAGAGTCATGTCTCCGATTTATAATTAGTTTATCTTTAGTTAATAACACGTGTTAAATATATAAATAATTCAATTTGATTCGAAAATAAAGGAACCTTCGATTTTGTTTATTTGTTCAGTGAGAGATCGATTTTATATTGCAAGAAAAAAAAATGTTTGCATTAATTAAATTGTAAAGGAGCTTATAAAAATACATCTACGCATGCCTTAATTAACTCGTACATTATTGCAGCGGAATATTAGTTCAATTATATCAATATATTCTTAGCATACATGTGGGTCAAGATTCTTTTTGTCTGAGGTTGTAAATAGTAACACTTCAATCTTGATGGAACTCATCTATCTCTAGTGCACTGTGTATTTATTGTGCATTTTAAAAATATACAACTTAATTATTTATATTTAATCGTGTAGCTATTTTTCTACATTAATAATTGCATGGTTTTGTGTAAACAAATTGCATATTTCAACATAACAAATTGCATATTTTTAAAATGTATCATGAGTACGGTACACCTAGATGCATACAAGATTTAACCCTTCAATCATTCAAGTAATGGTGTAGATCTATAATCTACACAAATATATGTATATAATGGTAAAATTTTATATGAGACAGTGTCATATATGAGACGAATTATAAATTATCGCATATTAACATTTTTTTTTTAGTGTTTAAGTCATGCCAAGCTTAAGTTATGCTCATGTCTCACTATGTAAGTTTCTCACACATGTATTGTCCATTTATAATATAGTATTTTTTTTAACTCAATATTCGATTTTAACGATCGATTAATTTGGGAGATCAGAATCCATCGTTCACTAACGAGGTTTCATTTTAAGTCAGAGTAAAATTTTGTATAAACTGAAACTTATTTCAATCACATTTTAAAATTCGAACCTAAAACCTAAAAAGGAGCACACTTCTAACTCTCAAGCTTACACCATTAGCACCTCCATCTATAATATATTGATGGTAGCTTCTGATGAAAAATATTTTGTGGACCCTATGTTTGAATATTTACTTATTTACAAGTTATGCACTTAATATAATGCAACATTATCATTCAAATTTATCAACATTCTTGAATTTTAAAACTTAGAACTTTTACTAATTTTATTTCAAGTTGACTGGCTTTATTTTACATAGCAACATATTTATCAGACAGTTGCAGTTCACATAAACCAGTTTACTCGCAAAGTCTTACATATGTTTTACGGAGCAACTAATTTGTATTTTTGTATTTATGTTTTTAACAGTATTATTTGTTTTATTATATATCTTAGTCTGTTAATATTATTTGTTTCATTTAAAAAAATACTAGTCAAATTGATGATTTTAATGATACTCCCTATGTCCTAATTTTGATTGTCCACTTTCCTTAAATAGCCGTCCTAATTTTGTTTAGTCATTTCCTAAAAATGAAATAAAACAACTTTTAATATTATTTAATACTATTATTTCTCTCCACCAAACCCACTTTATATCATTTAATACTATTATTTTCTTTCACCAAACTCATTTTACCCGCTTTATACCATTTAATATTATTATTTCTACTTTTTCTTAATCTTCGTGTTACAGTAAATGGATAATAAAAAATAGTACGGAGGGAATACTTTTTAAAGTTTTGGCAAATAAATAAAATTACATCTATATATAGATAAATTCACCTGATTTTGGTTACACTATTTGGAATATATTTACGTACTTCCGCGTCCTCATGAGTCATGATCATACGACTTACCTGATTTCCGCAAAAGCATGCTGTCAAAATATTTACCTTCTTCAACTTTCGAAATTAAAACATTTTACGCACCTTCAAAAAATGATATTTTTAGGAAATGACTAAACAATGGAATACTATTTAGATAATGACTATGTCTTGTACTGCACTGGTGCACCGCAAGACTCATAGTGTATTTTAGAAGCGTGCAAGTTCAAAATGGGGAAAAAATAGTTTCTCCCATTATAAAATTTATAGGCAATTCTATAATTATTTTTGTTAGACACTTCATCCTTTATTTTTATTTTTAGTGATTTATATATCATCCTTTTAAGATTAAAAAAAAAAAATCGTGTATATAGTCTAAGATAATCATGAATAGTACTAAATGGTATTTTATGTCTTTTTTAATTTTCTAAACCTATTTTACTACCACTTTTTTAATTACGTGCAATATATTCTTCTGTTATTCTTTATTTTTTAATATAAAATGTAGTCTCGTTTCGGAACGGATAGTATTTTATTAATTTAATATGCATAGATGTTACATAAGAACAAGCACCCATACTGGTAAATTCAAAATTGGCTAAATTAAAATAATTTATTTTGACGTATTACAAGTTTACAACTACTAGACGAAGCATGGTGCCCATGTGATATATTATTTTAAAAAACAGGAAGATCCACGTGATTATAATTTGAAAATAAAGTATACACTATATACGCTTATATGTGTCTTCAATTCTTCAGTCATCAACTTCAAAATTTTAGAAACTTCAAAGAAGAATCACTGCAAGTTTTCTCTCTCATATATATCTTCTATATATATATATATAAACACTGCAACACAAACACCCACATACAAAGAATTTAAATAGAGATAAATTAATATATTTCCATATCTTATAAACCCCAAGCCAAGAAATAGTTAATGGAACCCGATCTAGAATGGCTCGATTTCGAATTCACACAAAACCATAATATTGTGAGTGATTTTGAATCCCACGTTGACTTTCCGTTGACTGCCACGTCATTCGACGGCGACTTCTCGTCGGAAATGGTTGACGAGTTGTTGTGCGATTACGATATTAATAACTCCTCGTGGAAAATAGTTGACGAGTTATTGTGTAGTAGTAATTATAATGATATTAATGTCGGAGTACCCGACGCGCCACCACCTCAGAAGAAGAAGGTGGCGGCGTCGGCGGCGGTGGAGTGGAAGCGGTACAAGGGGGTGAGGCGGCGGCCGTGGGGGAAGTTTGCGGCGGAGATGAGGCATCCCGATAAGAAAGGGTCCAGAATGTGGCTCGGGACTTACGAGACGCCGGAGGAGGCGGCGCTGGCTTACGATCGAGCCGCTTTTAAGGTTCGCGGGTCGCGGGCTCGGGTCAATTTCCCGCACCTTATCGGGTCGGATTCTAATTATGAGCCGGTTAGGGTGACTAAGAAGAGGAAAGTGCACGTGCCGCGTGATGATCACTCGTTGTTGACACAATTTAAAATCACATTTGAGCCCTAATTTTATGTCAAGGCTGTTTCGATTCGCTATTCCATTTTACATTTTGTTAATGACGAATATATATTTGGAATGGTAATAACAGTTTAGATTTCAAGTCGTGTTATCTTGTTCTTTTCAATGAGAATAATGGGGAAAATTTCATATTATATTACGTAAGCTTGACTCATTTCAAAATAAATCTTTTATGTTTATTTTTTTATCATTTTTGGTCTTATGTTTACTATTTCCATCATTTTCTGACCAATTTAGGCTCTAGGGTGTACGATTTTTATCCTTTATGTTTCTGCTATATCATTTTTGGTCATAGGTTGTACAATTTTCATCCTTTTTTTTTTTACCAATTTAGGTCCTTTTTTGTGTGGCTTTCCCGATATTTTAAAATTTTCCGATGAAAACGGGCCAAAATTGGTCAAAAAATGATGAAAATCGTAAACCTAGGGCCAAAAATGATAAAGCAGAAACATAAAGAATTTATTTTGGAATTTGTCAAACTTACCGGACGTAAAATGAAATATTTCCGAGAATAATGTATTGAATTCGATGAGCAGAAAACACAGGCCAAGTATTTCCAGCAAACACAGTACCGTGGGGAATTAAACTAAAATCATCACATAACTTTGCACTTTTATTGAAATGGTCCAATAATTTATTTTTTTTCAATTTAGTCCCATATATATATATTCAATTTAGTCTCATATATATTCAATTTGATTCAATTTAGTTCCAAACCGCCGGAGGTCGCTTAAAATTATCCAAAACGATGTCATTTTAGACACATGTCTTACATATTATGGTCAAAATTGAGGGAGCGTATAGGACACGCGCCCATGACGACGTTGTTTTGGATAATTTTAAGAGACCTCCGGCAGTTTGAGATTAAATTGGATCAAATGGAATACATATAAGACTAAATTAGAAAAATTGATAATTATGAGATAATTTCAATAAAAGTGCAAATTTATAGGGCGATTTTGATTTAAATTCCTAATACCATGATTAATTGGAGCTAGCTAGTTAATTTATTTCAATCTTATGCAAGAGGTTGCAAAACTCGATTTATATTACATATTCCACTTTAATATTTCATTTTGGCGATGATTTGTGGTGTTACTTTACATGCATATATTAAAAACACCAAAATTTATAGAATAAGAGATTCATGCCTTGCAAAACTGCATATTAATTTAAACTTATATATCTATAGTATTAACATTTTAAAATTTTATGAAACGTGAATTTCTGTTTTTGAAACATTTTAGACAGATGGTAATAATGAATATGTATATACATATATTATTATAAAATAAAATACTAGATAAATATATATCTCGGTAATATCTCGATCCAAACATTTAAAAAAAAATTAAAATAACAATGTCCTTATTTAGATGAATATCAAATAGTGAAGTTTTAACCATTTGAGCTATCCAAACTAGTTATTTGTATATAATGAAACTATACATCTCATAGAATTACGTGAATATTAATATAGTCCTTTTCCAACTAGATATGGGAATAAGGTCACCTATTTTATAATTGGTGTTTAATTTTTGTATTCCATATGGATAGATATGACACGTGAAATAATAAAAAATATCAAACGAACCACCATATCCCGAAAGTGTATGTGTTAAAAATTCAAAAAAAGTAAACACCAATAAATACAAAAATTAAAATAGGGGAATCGAACCGCTAAATATGTAGTAATTCAAAGCAGAAAAAACGATGTTTGTGTTTTCCTTACCCAAAAAAAAAACCCTACTACTAATTAAAATATTTTTATTTTCAAAAATGTGTTTTTTATTACACTACTTTTTTTCCTCCATAGAGAATCCGCATTCACTGAAAATACATTTCGATCTTTCCAAGCCATGTTTATATTTTCAACTTTCAATAGTCCTACTAATTAATGTAGAGTCATGTCTCCGATTTATAATTAGTTTATCTTTAGTTAATAACACGTGTTAAATATATAAATAATTCAATTTGATTCGAAAATAAAGGAACCTTCGATTTTGTTTATTTGTTCAGTGAGAGATCGATTTTATATTGCAAGAAAAAAAAAAAAAATGTTTGCATTAATTAAATTGTAAAGGAGCTTATAAAAATACATCTACGCATGCCTTAATTAACTCGTACATTATTGCAGCGGAATATTAGTTCAATTATATCAATATATTCTTAGCATACATGTGGGTCAAGATTCTTTTTGTCTGAGGTTGTAAATAGTAACACTTCAATCTTGATGGAACTCATCTATCTCTAAATAAGATCAAGCAGATTTATTACAAGATTTTAAAAATATACAACTTAATTATTTATATTTAATCGTGTAGCTATTTTTCTACATTAATAATTGCATGGTTTTGTGTAAACAAATTGCATATTTCAACATAACAAATTGCATATTTTTAAAATGTATCATGAGTACGGTACACCTAGATGCATACAAGATTTAACCCTTCAATCATTCAAGTAATGGTGTAGATCTATAATCTACACAAATATATGTATATAATGGTAAAATTTTATATGAGATAAATATATATATATATTTAATTATAAATTATCGATATTAACATTTTTTTTTTTTTTTTGTTTAAGTCATGCCAAGCTTAAGTTATGCTCATGTCTCACTATGTAAGTTTCTCACACATGTATTGTCCATTTATAATATAGTATTTTTTTAAACTCAATATTCGATTTTAACGATCGACTAATTTGGGAGATCAGAATCCATCGTTCACTAACGAGGTTTCATTTTAAGTCAGAGTAAAATTTTGTATAAACTGAAACTTATTTCAATCACATTTTAAAATTCGAACCTAAAACCTAAAAAGGAAGACACTTCTAACTCTCAAGCTTACACCATTAGCACCTCCATCTATAATATATTGATGGTAGCTTCTGATGAAAAATATTTTGTGGACCCTATGTTTGAATATTTACTTATTTACAAGTTATGCACTTAAAATAATGCAACATTATCATTCAAATTTATCAACATTCTTGAATTTTAAAACTTAGAACTTTTACTAATTTTATTTCAAGTTGACTGGCTTTATTTTACATAGCAACATATTTATCAGACAGTTGCAGTTCACATAAACCAGTTTACTCGCAAAAAGTCTTACATATGTTTTACGGAGCAACTAATTTGTATTTTTGTATTTATGTTTTAACAGTATTATTTGTTTTATTATATATCTTAGTCTGTTAATATTATTTGTTTCATTTAAAAAAATACTAGTCAAATTGATGATTTTAATGATACTCCCTGTGTCCTAATTTTGATTGTCCACTTTCCTTAAATAGCCGTCCTAATTTTGTTTAGTCATTTCCTAAAAATGAAATAAAACAACTTTTAATATTATTTAATACTATTATTTCTCTCCACCAAACCCACTTTATATCATTTAATACTATTATTTTCTTTCACCAAACTCATTTTACCCGCTTTATACCATTTAATATTATTATCTTCTACTTTTTCTTAATCTTCGTGTCTACAGTAAATGGATAATAAAAAATAGTACGGAGGAATATACTTTTAAAGTTTTGGCAAATAAATAAAATTACATCTATATATAGATAAATTCACCTGATTTTGGTTACACTATTTGGAATATATTTACGTACTTCCGCGTCCTCATGAGTCATGATCATACGACTTACCTGATTTCCGCAAAAGCATGCTGTCAAAATATTGACCTTCTTCAACTTTCGAAATTAAAACATTTTACGCACCTTCAAAAAAATGATATTTTTAGGAAATGACTAAACAATGGAATACTATTTAGATAATGACTATGTCTTGACGCACTTTTCCGAAGACCGCAAGACTCATAAATAGTGATTTTAGAAGCGTCTGTTTCAAAAATGGGGAAAAAAAATAGTTTCTCCCATTATAAAATTTATAGGCAATTCTATAATTATTTTTGTTAGACACTTCATCCTTTATTTTTATTTTTAGTGATTTATATATCATCCTTTAAGATTAAAAAAAAAAAAATCGTGTATATAGTCTAAGATAATCATGAATAGTACTAAATGGTATTTTATGTCTTTTTAATTTTCTAAACCTATTTTACTACCACTTTTTTTAATTACGTGCAATATATTCTTCTGTTATTCTTTATTTTTTTAATATAAAATGTAGTCTCGTTTCGGAACGGATAGTATTTTATTAATTTAATATGCATAGATGTTACATAAGAACAAGCACCCATACTGGTAAATTCAAAATTGGCTAAATTAAAATAATTTATTTTGACGTATTACAAGTTTACAACTACTAGACGAAGCATGGTGCCCATGTGATATATTATTTTAAAAAACAGGAAGATCCACGTGATTATAATTTGAAAATAAAGTATACACTATATACGCTTATATGTGTCTTCAATTCTTCAGTCATCAACTTCAAAATTTTAGAAACTTCAAAGAAGAATCACTGCAAGTTTTCTCTCTCATATATATCTTCTATATATATATATAAACACTGCAACACAAACACCCACATACAAAGAATTTAAATAGAGATAAATTAATATATTTCCATATCTTATAAACCCCAAGCCAAGAAATAGTTAATGGAACCCGATCTAGAATGGCTCGATTTCGAATTCACACAAAACCATAATATTGTGAGTGATTTTGAATCCCACGTTGACTTTACCGTTGACTGCCACGTCATTCGACGGCGACTTCTCGCCGGAAATGGTTGACGAGTTGTTGTGCGACATTTATATTAATAACTCCTCGTGGAAAATAGTTGACGAAGTTATTGTGTAGTAGTAATTATAATGATATTAATGTCGGAGAGTCTGACGCCGCCACCACCTCGGAAGAAGAAGGTGGCGGCCGGGCGACGGTGGAGTGGAAGCGGTACAAGGGGGAGAGGCGGCGGTGGGGGGAAGTTTATGGCGGGAGATGAGGCATCCCGATAAGAAAGGGTCCGTAATGTGGCTCGGGACTTACGAGACGCCGGGAGGAGGCGGCTTCTACGATCGAGCCACTTTTAAGGTTCATGGGGTCGCGGGCTCGGGTCAATTTCCCGACCTTATCGGGTCGGATTCTAATTATGAGCCGGTTAGGGTGACTAAGAAGAGGAAAGTGCACGTGCCGCGTGATGATCACTCGTTGTTGACACAATTTAAAATCACATTTGAGCCCTAATTTTATGTCAAGGCTGTTTCGATTCGCTATTCCATTTTACATTTTGTTAATGACGAATATATATTTGGAATGGTAATAACAGTTTAGATTTCAAGTCGTGTTATCTTGTTCTTTTCAATGAGAATAATGGGGAAAATTTCATATTATATTACGTAAAGCTTGACTCATTTCAAAATAAATCTTTTATGTTTATTTTTTTTATTATTTTTGGTCTTATGTTTACTATTTCCATCATTTTCTGACCAATTTAGGCTCTAGGGTGTACGATTTTTATCCTTTATGTTTCTGCTATATCATTTTTGGTCATAGGTTGTACAATTTTCATCCTTTTTTTTTTTACCAATTTAGGTCCTTTTTTGTGTGGCTTTCCCGATATTTTAAAATTTTCCGATGAAAACGGGCCAAAATTGGTCAAAAAATGATGAAAATAGTAAACCTAGGGCCAAAAATGATAAAGCAGAAACATAAAGAATTTATTTTGGAATTTGTCAAACTTACCGGACGTAAAATGAAATATTTCCGAGAATAATGTATTGAATTCGATGAGCGTAAAAACACAGCCAAGTATTTCCGAGAAAACAAGATGCAGTGGGGAATTAAACTAAAATCATCACATAACTTTGCACTTTTATTGAAATGGTCCAATAATTTATTTTTTTTCAATTTAGTCCCATATATATATATTCAATTTAGTCTCATATATATTCAATTTGATTCAATTTAGTTCCAAACCGCCGGAGGTCGCTTAAAATTATCCAAAACGATGTCATTTTAGACACATGTCTTACATATTATGGTCAAAATTGAGGGAGCGTATAGGACACGCGCCCATGACGACGTTGTTTTGGATAATTTTAAGAGACCTCCTCCGGCGGTTTGAGATTAAATTGGATCAAATGGAATACATATAAGACTAAATTAGAAAAATTGATAATTATGAGATAATTTCAATAAAAGTGCAAATTTATAGGGCGATTTTGATTTAAATTCCTAATACCATGATTAATTGGAGCTAGCTAGTTAATTTATTTCAATCTTATGCAAGAGGTTGCAAAACTCGATTTATATTACATATTCCACTTTAATATTTCATTTTATGATGATTTGTGGTGTTACTTTACATGCATATATTAAAAACACCAAAATTTATAGAATAAGAGATTCATGCCTTGCAAAACTGCATATTAATTTAAACTTATATATCTATAGTATTAACATTTTAAAATTTTATGAAACGTGAATTTCTGTTTTTGAAACATTTTAGACAGATGGTAATAATGAATATGTATATACATATATTATTATAAAATAAAATACTAGATAAATATATATCTCGGGTAATATCTCGATCCAAACATTTAAAAAAAATTAAAATAACAATGTCCTTATTTAGATGAATATCAAATAGTGAAGTTTTAACCATTTGAGCTATCCAAACTAGTTATTTATATATAATGAAACTATACATCTCATAGAATTACGTGAATATTAATATAGTCCTTTTCCAACTAGATATGGGAATAAGGTCACCTATTTTATAATTGGTGTTTTCATTTTTTGTATTCCATATGGATAGATATGACACGTGAAATAATAAAAAAATATCAAACGAACCACCATATCCTGAGTGTATGTGTTAAAAATTCAAAAAAGTGAAACACCAATAAATACAAAAATTAAAATAGGGGAATCGAACCGCTAAATATGTAGTAATTCAAAGCAGAAAAAACGATGTTTGTGTTTTCCTTACCCAAAAAAAAAACCCTACTACTAATTAAAATATTTTTATTTTCAAAAATGTGTTTTTTTATTACACTACTTTTTCCTCCATAGAGAATCCGCATTCACTGAAAATACATTTCGATCTTTCCAAGCCATGTTTATATTTTCAACTTTCAATAGTCCTACTAATTAATGTAGAGTCATGTCTCCGATTTATAATTAGTTTATCTTTAGTTAATAACACGTGTTAAATATATAAATAATTCAATTTGATTCGAAAATAAAGGAACCTTCGATTTTGTTTATTTGTTCAGTGAGAGATCGATTTTATATTGCAAGAAAAAAAAATGTTTGCATTAATTAAATTGTAAAGGAGCTTATAAAAATACATCTACGCATGCCTTAATTAACTCGTACATTATTGCAGCGGAATATTAGTTCAATTATATCAATATATTCTTAGCATACATGTGGGTCAAGATTCTTTTTGTCTGAGGTTGTAAATAGTAACACTTCAATCTTGATGGAACTCATCTATCTCTAGTGCAAGATCAAGTATTTTTATTATGCGATTTTAAAAAATATACAACTTAATTATTTATATTTAATCGTAGCTATTTTTCTACATTAATAATTGCATGGTTTTGTGTAAAACAAATTGCATATTTCAACATAACAAATTGCATATTTTTAAAATGTATCATGAGTACTTATACACCTAGATGCATACAAGATTTAACCCTTCAATCATTCAAGTAATGGTGTAGATCTATAATCTACACAAATATATGTATATAATGGTAAAATTTTATATGAGATAAAGGTCATATATATGATTTAATTATAAATTATCGATATTAACATTTTTTTTTTTTTTTAGTGTTTAAGTCATGCCAAGCTTAAGTTATGCTCATGTCTCACTATGTAAGTTTCTCACACATGTATTGTCCATTTATAATATAGTATTTTTTTAAACTCAATATTCGATTTTAACGATCGATTAATTTGGGAGATCAGAATCCATCGTTCACTAACGAGGTTTCATTTTAAGTCAGAGTAAAATTTTGTATAAACCGAAACTTATTTCAATCACATTTTAAAATTCGAACCTAAAACCTAAAAAGGAGCACACTTAACTACTCAAGTTTACACCATTAGCACCTCCATCTATAATATATTGATGGTAGCTTCTGATGAAAAATATTTTGTGGACCCTATGTTTGAATATTTACTTATTTACAAGTTATGCACTTAAAATAATGCAACATTATCATTCAAATTTATCAACATTCTTGAATTTTAAAACTTAGAACTTTTACTAATTTTATTTCAAGTTGACTGGCTTTATTTTACATAGCAACATATTTATCAGACAGTTGCAGTTCACATAAACCAGTTTACTCGCAAAGTCTTACATATGTTTTACGGAGCAACTAATTTGTATTTTTGTATTTATGTTTTTAACAGTATTATTTGTTTTATTATATATCTTAGTCTGTTAATATTATTTGTTTCATTTAAAAAAATACTAGTCAAATTGATGATTTTAATGATACTCCCTATGTCCTAATTTTGATTGTCCACTTTCCTTAAATAGCCGTCCTAATTTTGATTAGTCATTTCCTAAAAATGAAATAAAACAACTTTCAATATTATTTAATACTATTATTTCTCTCCACCAAACCCACTTTATATCATTTAATACTATTATTTTCTTTCACCAAACTCATTTTACCCGCTTTACACCATTTAATATTATTATCTTCTACTTTTTCTTAATATTCGTGTCTACAGTAAATGGATAATAAAAAATAGTACGGAGGGAATACTTTTTAAAGTTTTGGCAAATAAATAAAATTACATCTATATATAGATAAATTCACCTGATTTTGGTTACACTATTTGGAATATATTTACGTACTTCCGCGTCCTCGTGATCAGTCGTACGACTTACCTGATTTCCGCAAAAGCATGCTGTCAAAATATTGACCTTCTTCAACTTTCGAAATTAAAACATTTTACGCACCTTCAAAAAATGATATTTTTAGGAAATGACTAAACAATGGAATACTATTTAGATAATGACTATGTCTTGTACGCACTCGGGTGCACCGTGCACTCATAGTGTATTTTAGAAGCGTGCAAGTTCAAAATGGGGAAAAAATAGTTTCTCCCATTATAAAATTTATAGGCAATTCTATAATTATTTTTGTTAGACACTTCATCCTTTATTTTTATTTTTAGTGATTTATATATCATCCTTTTAAGATTAAAAAAAAAAATCGTGTATATAGTCTAAGATAATCATGAATAGTACTAAATGGTATTTTATGTTTTTTTTAATTTTCTAAACCTATTTTACTACCACTTTTTTAATTACGTGCAATATATTCTTCTGTTATTCTTTATTTTTTAATATAAAATGTAGTCTCGTTTCGGAACGGATAGTATTTTATTAATTTAATATGCATAGATGTTACATAAGAACGAGCACCCATACTGGTAAATTCAAAATTGGCTAAATTAAAATAATTTATTTTGACGTATTACAAGTTTACAACTACTAGACGAAGCATGGTGCCCTTGTGATATATTATTTTAAAAAACAGGAAGATCCACGTGATTATAATTTGAAAATAAAGTACACACTATATACGCTTATATGTGTCTTCAATTCTTCAGTCATCAACTTCAAAATTTTAGAAACTTCAAAGAAGAATCCCTTGGATTCAGCAAGTTTTCTCTCTCATATATATCTTCTATACATATATATATAAACACTGCAACACAAACACCCACATACAAAGAATTTAAATAGAGATAAATTAATATATTTCCATATCTTATAAACCCCCAAGCCAAGAAATAGTTAATGGAACCCGATCTAGACTGGCTCGATTTCGAATTCACACAAAACCATAATATTGTGAGTGATTTTGAATCCCACGTTGACTTTCCGTTGACTGCCACGTCATTCGACGGCGACTTCTCGTCGGAAATGGTTGACGAGTTGTTGTGCGATTACGATATTAATAACTCCTCGTGGAAAATAGTTGACGAGTTATTGTGTAGTAGTAATTATAATGATATTAATGTCGGAGTACCCGACGCGCCACCACCTCAGAAGAAGAAGGTGGCGGCGGCGGCGGTGGAGTGGAAGCGGTACAAGGGGGTGAGGCGGCGGCCGTGGGGGAAGTTTGCGGCGGAGATGAGGCATCCCGACAAGAAAGGGTCCAGAATGTGGCTCGGGACTTACGAGACGCCGGAGGAGGCGGCGCTGGCTTACGATCGAGCCGCTTTTAAGGTTCGCGGGTCGCGGGCTCGGGTCAATTTCCCGCACCTTATCGGGTCGGATTCTAATTATGAGCCGGTTAGGGTGACTAAGAAGAGGAAAGTGCACGTGCCGCGTGATGATCACTCGTTGTTGACACAATTTAAAATCACATTTGAGCCCTAATTTTATGTCAAGGCTGTTTCGATTCGCTATTCCATTTTACATTTTGTTAATGACGAATATATATTTGGAATGGTAATAACAGTTTAGATTTCAAGTCGTGTTATCGTGTTTTTTTCAATGAGAATAATGGGAAAAATTTCATATTATATTATATTATATTATATTATGTAAGCTTGACTCATTTCAAAATAAATCGTTTATGTTTCTGTTTTATCATTTTTGGTCTTATGTTTACTATTTTCATCATTTTTTGACCAATTTAGGTTCTAGGGTGTACGATTTTTATCATTTATGTTTCTGCTATATCATTTTTGGTCATAGGTTGTACAATTTTCATAATTTTTTTTACCAATTTAGGTCTTTTTTTTGTGTGGCTTTCCCGATATTTTAAAATTTTCCGATGAAAACGGACCAAAATTGGTCAAAAAATGATGAAAATCGTACACCTAAGACAAAAAATGATAAAACAGAAACATAAAAAATTTATTTTGGAATTGGTCAAACTTACCGGACGTAAAATGAAATATTTCCGAGAATAATGTATTGAATTCGATGAGCAGAAAACATAGGCCAAGTATTTCCAGCAAACACAGTACCGTGGGGAATTAAACTAAAATCATCACATAACTTTGCACTTTTATTGAAATGGTCCAATAATTTTTTTTTTCAATTTAGTCCCATATATATATTCAATTTAGTCTCATATATATTCAATGTGATTCAATTTAGTTCCAAACCGCCGGAGGTCGCTTAAAATTATACAAAACGATGTCATTTAAGACACATGTCTTACATATTATGGTCAAAATTGAGGGAGCATATAGGACACGCGGCCATGACAACGTTGTTTTGGATAATTTTAAGAGACCTCCGGCAGTTTGAGGTTAAACTGGATCAAATGGAATACATATAAGACTAAATTAGAAAAATTGATAATTATGAGATAATTTCAATAAAAGTGCAAAGTTATAGGGCGATTTTGATTTAAATTCCTAATACCATGATTAATTGGAGCTAGCTAGTTAATTTATTTCAATCTTAAGCAAGAGGTTGCAAAACTCGATTTATATTACATATTCCACTTTAATATTTCATTTTGGCGATGATTTGTGGTGTTACTTTACATGCATATATTAAAAACACCAAAATTTAAAGAATAAGAGATTCATGCCTTGCAAAACTGCATATTAATTTAAACTTATATATCTATAGTATTAACATTTTAAAATTTTATGAAACATGAATTTCTGTTTTTGAAACATTTTAGACAGATGGTAATAATGAATATGTATATACATATATTATTATAAAATAAAATACTAGATAAATATATATCTCGGGTAATATCTCGATCCAAACATTTAAAAAAAATTAAAATAACAATGTCCTTATTAAGATGAATATCAAATAGTGAAGTTTTAACCATTTGAGCTATCAAAACTAGTTATTTGTATATAATAAAACTATACATCTCATAGAATTAGGTGAATATTAATATAGTCCTTTTCCAACTAGATATGGGAATAAGGTCACCTATTTTATAATTGGTGTTCAATTTTTGTATTCCATATGGATAGATATGACACGTGAAATAATAAGAAAATATCAAACGAACCACCATATCCTGGGTGTATGTGTTAAAAATTCAAAAAAGTGAAACACCAATAAATACAAAAATTAAAATAGGGGAATCGAACCGCTAAATATGTAGTAATTCGAAGCTGAAAAAACGATGTTTGTGTTTTCCTTACACAAAAAAAAAAACCTACTACTAATTAAAATATTTTTATTTTCAAAAATGTGTTTTTTATTACACTACTTTTTCCTCCATAGAGAATCCGCATTCACTGAAAATACATTTCGATCTTTCCAAGCCATGTTTATATTTTCAACTTTCAATAGTCCTACTAATTAATGTAGAGTCATGTCTCCGATTTAAATTAGTTTATCTTTAGTTAATAACACGTGTTAAATATATAAATAATTCAATTTGATTCGAAAATAAAGGAACCTTCGATTTTGTTTATTTGTTGAGTGAGAGATCGATTTTATATTGCAAGAAAAAAAATGTTTGCATTAATTAAATTGTAAAGGAGCTTATAAAAATACATCTACGCATGCCTTAATTAACTCGTACATTATTGCAGCGGAATATTAGTTCAATTATATCAATATATTCTTAGCATACATGTGGGTCAAGATTCTTTTTGTCTGAGATTGTAAATAGTAACACTTCAATCTTGATGGAACTCATGTATCTCTAGTGCACTGTGTATTTATTGTGCATTTTAAAAATATACAACTTAATTATTTATATTTAATCGTGTAACTATTTTTCTACATTAATAATTGCATGGTTTTGTGTAAACAAATTGCATATTTCAACATAATAAATTGTATATTTTTAAAATGTATCATAAGTACGGTACACCTAGATGCATACAAGATTTAACCCTTCAATCATTCAAGTAATGGTGTAGATCTATAATCTACACAAATATATGTATATAATGGTAAAATTTTATATGAGACAGTGTCATATATGAGACGAATTATAAATTATCGCATATTAACATTTTTTTTTAGTGTTTAAGCCATGCCATGCTTAAGTAATGCTCATGTCTCACTATGTAAGTTTCTCACACATGTATTGTCCATTTATAATATAGTATTTTTTTTAACTCAATATTCGATTTTAACGATCGACTAATTTGGGAGATCAGAATCCATCGTTCACTAACGAGGTTTCATTTTAAGTCAGAGTAAAATTTTGTATAAACTGAAACTTATTTCAATCACATTTTAAAATTCAACCTAAAACCTAAAAAAAGAAAGACACTTCTAACTCTCAAGCTTACACCATTAGCACCTCCATCTATAATATATTGATGGTAGCTTCTGATGAAAAATATTTTGTGGACCCTATGTTTGAATATTTACTTATTTACAAGTTATGCACTTAATATAATGCAACATTATCATTCAAATTTATCAACATTCTTGAATTTTAAAACTTAGAACTTTTACTAATTTTATTTCAAGTTGACTGGCTTTATTTTACATAGCAACATATTTATCAGACAGTTGCAGTTCACATAAACCAGTTTACTCGCAAAGTCTTACATATGTTTTACGGAGCAACTAATTTGTATTTTTGTATTTATGTTTTTAACAGTATTATTTGTTTTATTATATATCTTAGTCTGTTAATATTATTTGTTTCATTTAAAAAAATACTAGTCAAATTGATGATTTTAATGATACTCCCTATTTCCTAATTTTGATTGTCCACTTTCCTTAAATAGCCGTCCTAATTTTGTTTAGTCATTTCCTAAAAAGGAAATAAAACAACTTTCAATATTATTTAATACTATTATTTCTCTCCACAAAACCCACTTTACATCATTTAATACTATTATTTTCTTTCACCAAACTCATTTTACCCACTTTATACCATTTAATATTATTATTTTCTACTTTTTCTTAATCTTCATGTCTACAGTAAATGAATAATCAAAAATAATACGGAGGGAGTACTTTTTAAAGTTTTGGCAAATAAATAAGATTACATCTATATATAGATAAATTCACCTGATTTTGGTTACACTATTTGGAATATATTTACGTACTTCCGCGTCCTCATGATCAGTCGTACGACTTACCTGATTTCCTCAAAAGCATGCTGTCAAAATATTGACCTTCTTCAACTTTCGAAATTAAAACATTTTACGCACCTTAAAGTAAAATGGTCGGTTACTTTCTTTTTTTTTTTTCAGGTGGATCTCGTGCATCCAGGTGTACTATGTATTCATAATACATTTTAGAATCGTGCAATTTTTTTTATAGTGAAAGATGTTTGTTTACATTGAAGTATGCAACTATTTTTCATATTAACAATTATACGGTTCAGTATAAGTAAATTGTATATTTCAGTATAATAAGTTGCACGATTCTAAAATACACTATAAGTGCACGATATACCTGAATACATACCAGACATAATTTTTTTTGGGGGGAATGGTCGATATATGTTGATGGTAGTTTTACTATATTATAAGAAACTATTCATTAATTAAGGGCATACTTGTCAATATGTACTCCTTTTTAATTCTAAAAAAAATGTTAAAATGTTGTTTATTTATGATCAGATGGAGTAATATTTGAACTTGTACTCCACATGTCCCACAAAAACACATAAATAGACTTACTTTCCTATTTCATTTTGTCCTACAAAAATAGATTTGTACCATATTTATGATATAATTAAACGTTCATTTTTATCTCTTGTCCACAATTAATATATCTTATTACTACTAATAATTGTCTTGAAAAACTAGCAGATGTAAGAGCAAATTGCACTTTAATTTTTTAATCAGTATGAAATTCCTGTGTAATCCTATCTTTGTGGAACGGCGTGACGTGTTTGTCGTGTATGTATATTATGGGATTAGAGTTCCCTTGTACTATGTAATGATATTCATCTTTATTTAAAAAAAAAAAACGGCGTGGCGTGACCATTAATTCAGAGAGTAAAAGATGGAATACTATTTAGATAATGACTAGGTCTTGTACGCACCCGGGTGCACACGAGACCAACTCTTAGAATAAAAGATTGATTAGTAATGCTATGGTAAATTGTCGTGCTACCACGTGATTAGTTTTATTATGTACAACTTTTTTCTATCTGCCAATGAGTATGAGTAGAGTTCAAACTCACATTGTCCCATTTTTTGGTTTCTTGGCCTCTTCGTGGGTGGAATGGGATTGTTATTGTTATTCTGGAATCTCGATTTAATTTTGTCTTTTGAATTACTCAAGCAGCAGTTCAAAGGGTGTTATTTATAATTTAATTTTGTTCTCTGTACTCATTCGTCGAGCAATATTATATTAGTCGAATTTATCGGGAACAATCCATCTATTTTAATTAAATTTTAAAAAACAAGCCCTAAATGTATACAAATTAGGCGGCAGCAAATTTCATCTTCTTTGAAGGTACATTTGCTTGTGTAACTGTAAACAAAGCTGGCTTATCGCTGCGTCGTCGTTTAGCCACTCGGGTCGGCTCCGAAGCACCCGACCCGATTAGGTGCGGGAAATTGACCCGAGCACGTGACCCGTGCAGCTTAAACGCCGCCCTATCATAAGCCACTGCCGCCTCCTCCGCCGTCTCATACGTCCCCAGCCAGAATCTCGACCCTTTCTTTTCCGGATTCCTTATCTCCGCCGCGAACGTCCCCCACCGCCGCTGCCTCACCCCTCTGTACCGCCTCAACTCCGCCGCCGGCGCACCAGCACCACCGCACTGCGGTGGTTCCAGATCTTCTCCTAATTCCGAATCACAGAGTAATTCCTCAATCAATTTCGACGAAAAATCACCGTCGTCATTGCTTATTTCCAGATCTGCCCCTTTCGACTCGCACAGTAATTCCTCAATCATTTGCGACGAAAAATCATCGTCGCTGCTAATTTCTGGAGTTGATGAATTGGATGGGAAATCGATCGCGAAATCGGAATCGCTGAGAAGATAATTTTGTACGGCTTCAAGCCAGGTGAGATTGAACTCTGATACATTTTGTGCATCCATTGATATTTGATTTTTTGCAGAAATGTTTGCTATTTTTCAATTTGTTGGGAATATTTTTTTATGCAATGTGTGATGTGATGTGCAGTGCAGTAATATATAGGGTGATTTAATGATTAAGTGGTGCTGCCATTTCTGTGAAACTTCTTTATTATTTATTTTAGATAATAGAGATGCATAGTATTTTAATCAATTCCATCACGTTTAATTTATCTCTGTTGTTTTATATTCTAAAGCAGTTGGTTTGTTTATCAACAGTGACGTGGTTGTCTAGAAAGAGGCAATTTTTTTATGTAGTGATGGGCGGGGGCATCTAGATTAGATCTGATGCAGAAGAATACATTTTTTAATTACAATAATTAATTCGTTTTCTAAAACCTAATTTGTAGATATAGCCTGATTTAATTACATAAATTTAAAGTTCAAAATTTAAATAACTAGAATAATGTTAAAATATTGATTGGATCTAAAACGGGAAATTAGCAACGAGGTACACTTTTTTGAGATAAATAGCAACCAGGTACAAATGAGATTGCACATGCAGGTAAAATTGCATATACAAATGCAATTGTACCTACGTATATGCAACCGTTTTTTACCTGGTTGTTAATTTTTTTAAAAAAAATATATCTATCAGTAATTTGCCCTACAGTGTATAGGCCCCAAATTACTAATAAAAACGTTTAATTTTTTTTATCACGAATACTGAAATGGAATAAGGACAAGAAGAAAATTTATTGTGACATAGTAATATATAAAATACACCGTTATTACCTAGATTTGGATCCAAATCCTTATTACCTTAATTGGGATAAATCTTATTTGAAGGATTCGAAAAAATACAAGTAAAAATTTTCAAGTTTATGATATTTATTTGATATTTGATCACCCTCATACCAACTCAAACGTGGCCAATTGTTATATATGTTGTTTTTTCTGTTAATTAATTATCACCTTGATGTATGTGTGTGTATATATATATTTAAAGTAATTATTAGTGTTTTTTAAAACAATGGACGGCGTTACGTGCGCAACGGACAAGATTATTTGAGTTATCAATCCAGCGCCAGGGACGACACCTAACCTTAAAATACATACAAACTGACCAATTAAGAAATTGATATATAATTGAGGAATATTCTTTCGAAAAATTATTTACTGGTTGTTGAATTTTTAATGGCAAACAATAATTTTGTTGCATATTTAATAGTCTGACAAAAGGAGAAAAATAATTAATTTAAATTATTAGAAAACATAAATTGTAAGCTTCGTATCAGTGCCATTTAAATATATATACATGTATAACTTTTGATTCGATTGGTTTCGACCAGACTAATTTTATTATTTATATTTGTGTATTTTCCAAATGTTTTTTATATGAATTGAATTTGACATTTGAACAAATTAATTACCAGTAGAAAGGCAAGTTTGATCAACTTTACAATAATAATGAAGGCACTAGTCACACTATAATAATATTGTATGGTTTCTCATATTATTAAAATCATAAGCGACATATACGTGTAAGGGCATGATCAATAAAATTGATCAAAAAACATATGCATCGGGCCTTTCAATATTAAAAATTACATTGATATTATAATTTAATCAAAATTAAAATAAATATGGGCCTCCATCACCACATGCATGTGTCCTCTTCCTGCTTCATTAATTAATCCTGAGAATCCAACAAAAACTGAGAACAATCACCACGCATTATATATACACTAAATAGCATCATGACAAATTAACTTACGTTTAAAAATAATATAATACAAAACAAAATATTGAAATAAAAGATACATAACCAAAAAGAAAAGTGAGACGAGAAAGAAAGTAAATGTTCATAAAGGCAAACTATACCATGAACAAGTTTTACACAAGTGGATCATATAATTGAAGAGTATGGTTTATACTACAAAAATCGTATTAATTTAGTCCGTAATAATTGAACGGTATTAATTGATCTATATTTCAAAATGATATTAGTCGTGAAAACTAAAGGGTAATATCTGTAAATGTAATCAGTTTCATAGTGAACAAACTTTACATGTATATATAAAACTCAACTTTTTCTTTTTCTTTTAAGGTATTACTTGTTTGCTTGAAAAGTATTAGTGACATGAGAAAGAATGAGGCTCATACTTATCACAGTCGACGGTGCGAGAAACGGGGACATCCAATTGAACGCCACACTTGGCGGGCAAATCCTGAGCCGCCCGGTCCTTCAAGTCATCGTAGCGGCTGGCGGCCGCCTTAACGCAGCCGCAGCAAGCCCTCTTGTCCGCCGTCGTTTGTGCCATTGCTTTCACGGCTCTAACCCCGTCGCAACACGCCCCTGATGGCTTACCTTCGTGGCCTCTTAGATAGATTATGCACGCCGCCAATGTGCCGTTAACTTCACCGCAACTTACGCCCTGTGCTGGCGGCACAACGGCTGAGAGTACGGCCAGAATTGCAATCATTGCTACCACGGCGGCCTTCATTTTTATATTTTATTTTTAATTTATAGCAATGTTATGCAGTTATGTGGTTAATATTTTGAATTTGGTTGTGGTGGTATTTATAAGTAGGTTGTAGTATGGAGGAGTCTGTTAAAGTGAAGTAAGATATGTTGCCCTAAATAGCAAAGATGATCGACTGTTGAAACAGATTTATCTTATCCATATACATTTATTGGCAGCGTCTTGATTTGCATGGAGATGTATTATGTATTTGTTTCTTCCAACTTTGGTCATATAGCTATTACTTAATTAGTTAATTATACTTTTAAAAATTGATAATTTGATCTGCTATCTATATTTCTGAAGGGTGAATCACCACTAAATGTTGATGTTAGTAATTGGCCGAGAGTTTATTTCTTTTTGGGCACAGCCACATCAAAATGTATTTATAGTTAATCTATTCAAAATGTATGTATATTTTATACATATATGAAAAATATTATGCATTTTTATTGTATATTAATGTGTTGTAATTGAATACGTGTAGAAAAGACGCCAAAAGAGCATAACAGCTTCTGAAAATTGATTATTTTTCACAAAACATTAATATCCTCAACTTTAGAATATACCAACATCAAACAATGTTAGCTCAATTCACTGGTTTTGATGGTGGCAGAATCGACGCAAGGGAAAAGGGAACGAGGCAGTCAGGCACGGTACCAGTAATATGCCATGGACCAAACATTGTTACAACAAACAAAACAACTGGTATATTTGAGTCACATAGGATAAACAAATGATAATTGGCACATAAGAAACTAAACCAGGAAAATCAACAGATATAATTGGATAGAGAGGCATACGCACATGCATTCATCACAACATTGTTATGGGCGGACAACTTAACAGTAAATTGTTGTTGTACACCATAAACAAGGTCAATTTCAGGACTCACAAAAGTAGATCCGCTTTTTATCAAACCAAAGAGGAAATTACTGAGGTGATGTGAGCTAAATGCTGTAAATTTTCTTGTCTATGGCAGAGTTATAACCCCATTGTTAGAAGCAGCAATATTGCTAGTCGCAATGCCATGAATCCAAAATATGGCAAGCTAGACAGAATCATTCTATCATAGGATCTCCACTTAATCATATCACCTTAACCAATGGGATGTCGCCTCCTGCATATTTTTCAAGTAAGGCATCAGGAGTCTAATGAATCTTGGTAATAGCAATACTCTAATAAATTATATCTATCTAAAATTACTTTCCCCCACTATATAATTCCCCAGGCCCCTCTTTCACTGTTAAGAATAAATAATTTGATAAACATAATGGGGGCATTGACTATGGTGAAAATTGATGGATGTAGGATTCAAGGAGCTGGCAGTGGAGACATTGGCTTCTTGTGTTAAGAGGCAAACGGCATATCAAAACGAAGAACAGACCATGACAGCACAAAATTGTACGGGAAAATGAATGTCATAGCAAAATCATAAAGTGAAATTGTGGATTCCAGATGCTACCTTTTTGAGCGGCTACGATCTTCCTCAAAGTCCATCACTCCGCCATGTTCGGTAAACAAGTCCCCATGCACTCGGTGTTCAAGATCAGCCTGCTTAAAATTGGTAACTTCTGCCACAACGTAAGAAAAATCGACCAACATATCCATACATTGTATGTATAGTAGTTTTTGTAACAGAAAAATATACGTTTCCATACAGTAAAGTCATATACAGGTGGGTTGCATAACCAAGGGTAAACTAGTCACCTTGATAAAATGCCATTCACATTTGAGATCATACAAGCATATACACAACTACTAGGGCTCTCACAGAATTTAATGGAACTGAAAAAGAGTTCAGGCATGCTCTCATTTTCATCTCACACATGCAACATGACTGACATCATAGGAGAACATGCAATGACTAAATAAACACTTTGAAATAGAAATACTTCAAATTTCACAATAACTGACCTTCAAAGATAGAGTTTTCTTTAATTCTTCAACCCTTTCATCTACTTCCTTTTTATGCCTTTTGTCTATGTCACTCATAGTATCAGCCCATCTTATCTTCTCTTGAATTGAGGCAACAAGATTATCAGATGTAGATAGCCTATAAAACGTGAAAACAGAATCCAATCAGATGGTCCACACACAAGAACCTCAAATAGCTTGTGTTGAGTCATTGCATACAAGTAAATGTATCATACTTGGCAACCAGGGCAGGGAAACTGTGTATGCAAACAGTCCAACTGTGCATATAATTGATGATGGTAGCAAGATAAAAGGGAAGGCAAAGGTGGGACATTTCTTTGAATTATCATATAGTCTTGAAAGAAGCTACTGAATCTGAATAAACCACTTCCAGATGGTACTTATTTTTTTATGAATATATTTTTCGCATTTCCTAGTCATAGTAGAAACATCCACAAAAGGAAAAACACTCTAGGAGAACAATCACTTAATAAGTTTTAAAAAAAAATAAATCAAAGCCCTTGGGCAATGCAAGAAGTACTCACCAATTTGATAGTGTTTGAATCATGCTGCCCAACTGTTCAGGTCTAAGATCCCTCCCCGCTGCAAATTGCACCTGCAAGTTCATTGGCAGTTAGAATACTAATTACAAATCAGAGTAGTAGCTAAGCAAACAGAAGTTTTAAACTAGTAGAATATTGAAGAAAGACCTCAAAGCATCTTCGCAACTGATCCAGCTTTCCTCTGACTATACCCTGAGCACAGTTGGGAGAAAAAAAAATCATAGCATATATCATCAAATTTCTTTCAATTCTAGTATCTCCATCAACTTTATACTCATGAACATTAGGCCATTTATTAATATGAAGAAATTAGTAAAAGCAAAAGAAAATAAAAGAATTTCTGCAAAAAAAGAAAAACTCGGTGGACCAACTAGTACAATATCATTATTTACTGCATGTTCATGAATGATTTGAAATTTTGAATCAAGTATTGAACTAGGCAGGTATGAGCATAGAAAACCTTACCACATGCATGCAGTTGTTGATGAGAAAGTCTTCCAACTCGCGGACATTGGTAACATCCAACTCCTGCATCAATGTATCATAGGGCAATACCTAGGCAAATGCCAAGAAAATGATTAAGAAACAGGTACTCTGAGAAGAGGAAATAAAAAACCTCCACAACAATGTGATTGAAAAAAATTAACAAAAGTTTACAAAAGAAGAAGGAAGGCTGCTAAAACAATTAGTTGACTGTGGTATTAATATATTCCAGTTAATGTATACGCCCCCATCTTACTTGATGTTTTAGAGTGAAAATTTTGTCACAAATTACCTGATGTCTAGGAATTCAAGAATAAAATATGCACAATCTTCCAACATTACCCTCATATTAATATTAGGAAAGAGAAAATGTTCATCATAAGGCTCACTTCTCCAAATACTTACTGAAAATGAAATAAGGATAGTATGGTCTTTTTAAAACATTCCTTAATTAATGTGAAATTTTGTAAAACATCAAGTAAAACGGGACGGAGGGAGCACATATATATATACACATCTTTTTTCCATAAATTTTACATTTGAAGAAACAGCACAATAAGCGAATCAGACAGTTTGTACAAAGACAGCACAACATGAACCGGAATTGCAAACTTTGATACTAGCAACCAAAAGGAGAACCAAAAAGAATAAGAGGCTAAGAACAAAGACTTGCCAGTGGAAGATATGTAGATCCTTCAATGAACAATATTTGCAGTTTGTGAGCAAACTATCAAAGGGAAGATCTATTTTGAAAGACCATTTTGCTAACTCAGTTCAAAATTTTACTGGACCAATTTTTATGTCAAATCATCATTGTTCCCGAATTTAACGATACTGTTCCTGCCAATTTTAGGGCAAGGATTTTAAACAAACAAACAAACCAAGCCTTTAATCCCAAATAATAGGGGTAGGCTAACCATAGTAGAATCATGTTGGGTCGCATGCGCAAATTAATCTTCTCCACATGCACGAATTTAAGAGCAAGGACTTTACTTGGGTAAAAATCTCCATTATTATTTTAACTGGACACACAGAATGCTGGAGAATACCTTGTTTGTCTCGGCCAGAGTAAGCACAGTCAACTGCTTCAATTTAAGGACTTGGTCAGGAACCAATTGAGGAAGCTGGCTGGCAGAACCTGTCCAACAACATAGAACATAAAAATCATTGAAGGAGAAAACTCTACTCCATGGGGAACCTAATATCTTTTACAAAAGGGCACATAACATTATATCTTATATGCAAGACACCAAACACACGTAACAAACTAGATGGTATTTTTCAAGCTTAAAAATGTGGACTTCCTATTTTACAGCATCTATGATTGGTTCAAGGAGTTCTCGAACATGCAAAGAGTCATCACTATCAACGATGGCGTACGGACATAAAATTAATCGAGGCTGAGCTTGAGATTGATCTGGGAGCAAAACTGAATTGCAACCCCACGATTAGACAGATTATATTAATCAAACTGGTGTCTAATTATTCAGAAAGGAAACAGGGATTCAGCTTCTAATTAAAACAACAGATTAACTCAATGCTTATCATCATATTCACCCCATGTACTCTGAAGTAAATTTGGTCGACTTACTATCATATTCACCCATATACAATGTCCATGTTTGAAGTAAAAATGGTAAAACAAGAGAAGAATGATAGTTGAAGACTGAATGCTTACTCTTATATTCACTCCATGTGCCATGTGCAAACATGCCAAGCATGTCAAGGAAGACATTGTGCTCAGTACCTTCAAGCTGCACAAAAATCTAAACATTAAATTAAATGAAAAATAAATTATGTACAAATTCTAGTTGTAGCAAAGCAGAGGTGGATATCATCACAGAAGCCCAATATAAATCATAATAAATATAACAAAATGAGAAAGAATTGATAACTAATCTGTAATGCATTCATTCTGTGGTAAATAAATAGTATGACTCATAAGCATCACAAGAAATCAAATTCAACACAATATAGGAAAACTGAAAGCAAGCTAAGGTGAACTTCACGTCCACCCAACACCAGAGCACTACTCTGTATGTGAAATCCTCACAAAAGAAAATCCTAATGATAAAGAGATCCTCCATCAATACATATTATCATATATAGTCCACAAACTAAGAATAATTTGCAACATTACCTAACAGGGATACTTCGTAAGAGGCTTTTCATGGTAGTCAATTAAATTTCATTTATTTAACATCTGACTATTAGTTGCTACGTCTTCAATTGAACAGCATTTAGTTTATTGTTTTTCAAGCTCCACAGCTGAAGCACAACCGCAAGCTAATGATCCAGACCTTAATTTATCAGCGTGCCACTTCTAAGGAAGTACCTTAGCAAAGGTGCAGCTTATATAAAGAATTAGTGAAGACTTCACAAAGCACTTCAGAGTTCAGACCAAATTCCACCTCAGACAATGAAAATGCGACTGATGAGGCCAGTGTCTTGCTCAAAGCCTATACAGCCAAACAAACACCTCACTTCTTATAACCCACAAGCTAGTTGGAAAAATGAAGTTTATACTTGATTCTTAAAACCCCATATCTACAAGCGCCAAATAAACACCTTATTTATCCATCTAATACTCCACACAATATTTATCACATCGTGTAAAGATATTAATCAATAATCCCAGCACAAAAGTAAACACCATAAGGAGTAAATTTTCAAAACCAGGAGCCTAAAGTAGTCTTAAAAAAAAGTTGAAACAATTTAATCTACAATGCGAAACCAAAAAACTACACATGTCAATGAACCTAATTCTAGAACCCGACTGGCCTGCTAAAATAAAGCGACCAAAAACCTTCAAACCCCAAAATAAAACAAAATTCATTATATACTATCCGCGAACTCACTAATACAACAGAAACACACTATTACACCTCAACGACGTTAGGAACGGAGAGAATCTCGGAGAAAGCAAAGAGGGAAGGATGAGAAGTAGCCTCAACGACGACGTTTGAGAGCGCCGCACCCTTGAGCTTGGATGCCTGCTTCACGAAGTAGTCTATATGCTCCGCTTGTTGTTGCTCAATGTCCATATTTAGGATTCCTAAATTATATTGATCGACCCAAAAAATTCAGAGAGTTACGCGTACTAAATCGACTTCAAAAATTAAGAGTCGTTACTGCATATATTCACCAACTCCAGAGCATCGGAATCTAGGGTTTTAATGATCGAAATTAGGGTTTAGAAATTCAGAGAAATTATTGTCCAATTTTTTCGGCATTAATATTGAAAGAAGTTCTCAAACGTTAGGAAAATCTTAAACTATGAGTGCGTGTTGATATTTATAGAGACGGTGCTGCGGTGTGCTCAATTAAGTTGAAGGGGGTCACTTCGTAAATTGATTTGTTTATTGGGTCAATTAGGTAAATATTGTATAAATACGTTCCCCGGGCCCGGGCAAATTCGGATATTTTTGCCCGAGCCCTTGCTTTCTAATTCTTTTATATATGTTACCCAAATATTTTATTTTTATCGACTGTTTACCATTTGATTTATTTTCAACGCGATAAATTCATTTTTTTTAAAATATATATATATAAATAGTCATGTAACTTTGTCTTTATCCACATATAATTTTGAAAATTTAGCCGAAAAATTGTCAGAAATATATTATAGTTTGCAAAATGACACGGAAATTAATATCAAAATAATGGGTTCGGTGAGAGAAAAAATAATTATAAGTCTCTCGCCTTAGCGTAAATTACTCTGTATTAGATATATAAATTAATGTAATTCGTGATTTTGAAATTGTAATTTAGGGGGAGGTATAATCAAAATTGATTAAAAAAATTTCTTCCTTGATGAGAGATAATTCAAATTTCCAATCAAAATAACTATAATTGACAAAAAAAAGACCAAAATTGATTTTAAAAAAATAAATTATGAAGGACATTGTAGGACCAAAGGTGAAAGCATGTCGGGGCGGTCCAGTCGGGCCGAATTGATTTTTCCGGCCCAAATCCATCCCTCTTATAATTCTTGTTGGGCAAAGCAGAGCTGTGTGGATTATTTTGGGCTAGCAGATAGAAGGCTCAATATTTTGTCAAAAAAGCCCTCAAATTGCCACCTCCAGTCTTGGGTCTTGGCGGGCCCATGACATTTTGCTACGCTCATGGGGCCCATCGGTGGGTCCGTATTTTGACCCTAAATAACAAGACCGTTACCTTTTGCTAGCTGGTTAGCAAATAAAACGTGGTAGGGCCCTTGACACCACAAACACAAAAATCTTCATTCCTTTCCAATTCTTATTTTTTGGTTCTCTTTTTTCTCTATGCATTGCCCTTCTCTTTGTTCCTATCTGAATTCAGTTGGATCTTGACGCCACTTGATTGGTAGATGATTATTTAGGGTGTGTTTTGAAACACTTAAAATAACTTTTAGAAGGACTTATTTTCAAAAAAACATGAGAAATTTTGAAAATAAGTCTTCCTTTTTTTTTTAGGGTGTGTTTTGAATGACTTAAAAATTTTTCGAAGACTTATTTTCAAAAAATCATGAGAGGAACTTTGAAAATAAGTCTTACGAAAATTTATTTTAAGAGTTTTAAACATAAAACTAGTGTTTAAACACCCCCTTAATGTTATATCATGACAAATCTTTACTCCTCGCTTTTCTTTTTTCGGTTTAAAATATTGGGGTTGATGGGTAGGGGTGTAAATGAGTCCAGTAGTACAGAACTCAGAACTCACACAATAGCTACTCGAGTAGCTCAAACTCGATTTGATTGTGCTCGAATATAATTTATTTTTTTTTAAGTCGAGCACAAATAGCTCGCGAGTCGGTTTGACTTATATCCGACATACCTTTGAGAGTAGGTTTAGTAGATAAAGATTAAATCAGACTCAAATTAATTGAATTAAATACATAAATAGTCTAATTCGTAATGTTAATTGTGAACATAAAATATGAATAACTAAATAATTATATGAAATATTTTAAGCTTGATAAGGCAGTATGTCTGTGAGCATATTGAGTGGGGTACTATTGATCTCAGTCTAATCAATTTCAAGTCAAGCTTAATTTTTTTTATATTTTATAATTTAATTTAATTTTTTTAGGAGGTAGTTGGACCAATTGGCAACAAATAAATGCTGACAAAAGAAGAATTAATTTGGGGTGGGGGCTTGGGTGGAAGTTCACCTTTTTAGGTGATAAAGAAAGAAATTAGTACCATCATTTTCTATGGGATTGAAGCTTCTGGCTTCCACAATTCTACTGTTTCTTTCTAATCCTTTTTATTAACCCCTACTTCATTTGTTGTGGCATTTTTTCACTAAGGCTCTTTTGGTTCGCGGGATTGATTAGGATGGATTAAAATTAGGATTTTAATCTCAATTAATCTACCGTTTAGTTTATGGAATGAAGACGCATGATATGCTTCAAGCCCGAGTAAAAAATGTATCGAATCTTTCCATAGAGAGATATGTCAATCTCATGTGAAAGGTATGATAAAACATATCCCCAAGAGTGTATATGACATTTCAATACGTATTCCAACTAATCCCTCACTATAATCCTACAATCCAAACGTATATCTTGATTCAAACAAATCAAGTCCAATTAATCCAATCTTACTCAATCCTATCACACCTAATCAATTCAGTCCCGTGAACCAAACGCTGTCTAAATTTAGGGAAATAAATAATACTATGTGTATATTTTAGAATTATTGCAGCTTTTGGTCTTTTGGTCAGAAAATCTACGGGGTTTCTGCACTTTCTGGAATTAATACAGATTTTGATTCAAAGTATGTAGATTTTTTTTTATGATATCTAGACTACTGTAGCTTTGGTGGTTATGTAATATCTCTTTGTCTTAATTGATGCAAGTATTGTATTCAAAAGCTGTACTTTTTTGGATGAATACTCTGCATTTTGGTTGAATTTTGGTCGTGATATTTGTTTTCCGATGAATGCCCGATGTTATATCGGCATAAAGGAGTATTTATTGATAAATACATAGGTACATTTTTTATGAATATTAATGTTACAATTGGCGTTCTGTTTGTATTTCAGATGAATACTAGTATTTGGGATTAAAATCCGGCATTATGTTTGTATTTTGTGGGTGAGGGAAATATTCCTAACTATTATTCAAGTTTTTGGAGATAAAATAGAAATGGTTGTATAATTTTGCATGTGTTTATAAATAGTCATGTGCGTTTTGTTTTATCAATTTTTGTTCTTTTTGTATGAAAATTCAGGTTTTGATCGAAAATTGTCATAATCTTTTATTTTGATCATGTTGACAGTCGTCACTGCTCTCGTTTGAATCGTCTCTTTCAAACAATTTTATATTTTGATTATTCATATCCCGTGAAACATGACTTCAAAATTGCAAATTTCATAATTTTGAGTAATATATGGTGAAGCGAGGGTCAAAGGCTTGTACTATTATCTTCCTCTTTTTGCGCCTATCATTTCAATACTTTTTTGTGCCCTCTTTTGTTGCTACAACACATCTCTGGTCATTTTTCGATACCAACTAAAATTTTTAAAAAAGAAAACTCAAAAGATGACCAATATTGAAAAAAAAGAACAAAAGTTGGTAAAGTAAATATTATAATACTACTTATGGAGACATGAAAAGTTACATGATTATTTGTAATTTTATCGTCAAGATTTTGCGTAGATTTTAAACCATTTTTTTCTTATTTGAAATTATTTATATATTAAATGCGTGTTTATTACTCCTTCCGTCTCATTTCAATTTACACACTTATTTTTTTATCGTGTTTTATTGAGCGAATTGTTTATTAGTATTTAAAATGATAAAGTGATTTTTAAAGAGGGTATGATAGATCTATCTTTCCTCTATTATATGTCTTTTTAAAAATTACTTTATCATTTCAAATACTAATAAAAAATTCGCTCGCTAAAATACGAGAAAACAGTAAATGTGAAGCTTCAAATGAGACGGAGAGAGTATTTAACATGGAGTCATTTGAATCTTTTCCTCATGTTCTCTATTAAAGTAAAACACTCCCCAATTATTGAGTTTTTTATCTTTTCTTTCCCTAATGATAAACATGAACAGGGTTTAGATTGATAATAAAATGTAGTTTAGGTTGTGTACTTAAATAAATACACAAAGAAATAATAAAATAAATAAATTAAATAAAAAATTGATGGACAATGCGTGTGACTTTGATGGCTGGGCCCAGTAAGGGGAGAAAAAGATATAGGGGTGGAAAAGAAATCCTTTCACAAATTCCAACCTTTTACTTTCACCTCCCCTATGTTACCTTTAATTCCTTTTTCCTATAGTTTATAAATAAGAATTTCCCAAACACTAAAAATTAGCATAAAGCCATAAACAGCTTTTTTGGCTTTCAAAATTTGAATATTTTGAAACTTTACTCGTAATTCCTAGGAAAACAAATTGAGGATATAAATTATAAATTTGTTACGGAAATAATAATATCACTTTTCTTCATTAAAATTAACTATCAAAATTAATATTATTGAATTAAAATCTTAACCTCTTTGTCTTGAAAAGTTGAATATATGGCGTAATACAGGATAAAAAAATCTACTTTGTAATAAATTTTTTAAGTGATTCGATTTTCATAATTCACTTTTCGTACTCTATTAATATTACATTATGTCAAATCTTTAAAATATAAATTTAGAATATGATGATTCATTAAATTAATTACAAGATAAAATATGCACTGATACATATATTTGAAATTAAAAACCTAAAGTACTTTTGACCTTAAGGTCAGATGCGCTACTTTTTAAGAGTGAGGTGAAAAATTAGGAAACGTAAAAACCAAAGGAATTTACTATTAAAGGTCACCCACCACAAAATTATCTTTGCTGTCCAACTTTTTCGACCAACTTTCACTTTTTTACGCTTAAAAGCTTCGTCTTTTTTTCCTATTTCTTTTAACCCACTTAAAAGTTTCGTTTAGATCAAGCTTTAGACACTATAATTTCCATACTTGATTTTCTTGATTACAAATATTCCACCACCTCTTTACCAAACTATATATTTGAGAATTTAAAGACATATTTAAAAAGGTCAACAAATTATTTATTGGATTATCCTGTAGATATTGTATTACAGCATCAATCATCAATGCGAAAAATAAATACATAATATGATTGGATAATCATGCAAATTACTCACACGATCTCAAGAAGGGTAAGATTCTTGTGGAACGGTGTGTTGTTGAACAAAAAAAAAATCACTATTTTTTAAGGGAAGTATGGTACTTAAAGATTCAAATTTTATATTCCATGGAATATATTCCAATATTCCATGAGATTTTCATAAAAGTATAGTAAGTACTGGAGTATTACCTTTTGAATAATGTACTATATTATTATTATTAATTAGAACCAACCCCTCAAATCTCATAAAGACTACCAACCCAGAAAACAAAATAGAAACTTCAGTTTAAAAAAAATATATTTATTTAAAAAATTTAAGAATCAAGTCAAATAAATAATTAATTTACTCTACTGATTTTTCAATAAACATTAGTAATGCAAGTGGGAGGCTTATATTTAAATCAGATCATATCGAATCATTTTATTCACGAGAATGGATTAAGTGCACTTTGTGCATCATAAGTAACTGTTACTCCATTGTTTACTCTATAATTTTCTTTTATAAAATGTTAGTAGTAATTTTTACGAGTGAACTACAAAGCCAGAATAATTATTTTAAAAATACAGAAACACTATTTAATTAAAAGTGCAAAAATAGAGAAATGTTTTCTCTTTAAGTAGTGAGAGAGGAGAGTAAAGTGAAGTGACTGAACTCTGAAAAAAAAAAAAAAAAAATGGGACATCCACTGACCAATGTTCCTCCACCACCAATCTATTCATAATCTCCACCCACCTCCGCCCTACGCCGCCGTCACCTCTATCCCAATCAAAGCAGCATAAATCACCGATTGGTCTGAACAATGGGCTGCGCGGCCTCCAAGCTCGACAACGAGGACACCGTCCGGCGATGCAAGGACCGCCGCCGCCTCATGAAGGAGGCCGTCTACGCCCGCCACCACCTCGCCGCCGCCCACGCCGACTACTGCCGCTCCCTCCGGATCACCGGCTCCGCCCTTGTCACCTTCGCCTCCGGCGAACCCCTCGCCGTCTCCCAACACGCCCCCGCCGTCCTCCTCCGCACCCCGTCCTCCGTCTCCGGCGCCGCCGCCGCTAAACCCCCAACTTTCATCCCGCCGCCTCATCGTCCTTCCCCCTCCCCGTCCCTTCACCCGCCCCCTCCGCCGCCGCCTATGTCCACAGCCTCATCCCACCACCACCACCAACACAAACAACAACAACCACCGCCGCCTCCTCCGCCGATTCGCCGGAAAAAACCGGTAAAAGTCCCCCATATCCTCTCCGATTCAAGCTTCACATCCTCCCCACCCCCAAACCACAATTTCACCTACAATGCGAGAGCACATTCGACCTACTCCAGCACTCCTTCCCAAACCTCCTCCGTTTGGAATTGGGACAATTTCTACCCTCCCCCACCCCCTCCCGATTCCGATCACTTCGACCAAATCCGAAAAAACAACCACACATCCCCAATCGACGACGCCAATTCCGTCAATTCCGACGACGATCGCTACACAGAAAACGACGATGACGACCATAAGTCGTCAACATTCACATCGATTTCCCACGCCCGCGACCAAAATCAATACCGCAACCCTTTCGCCGCCGATCAGAGCAAGCAATTCGACGATCGAGCGTCGAATTACTCCTCATATTCGCGGTATTCCGATACCAGTTCCAAAAATTACCCTAGGCCTGCAACGGCGCAGAAGAAGGGGCAGAATTTGAAAAGCTGGGAAAGCGAAGAGGAGGAAACGGAGAGAGAGGAGGTGCAGTGCAGTGAATGGGGAGACCACGATCACTATTCTAGCTCAACAACTTCATCTGATGATGAGAGGGAAGATTTGAAATCGAGATCTGATTTTGGAATTAGGTCGAATTTCGGCTCCGTGAAAAATGAAGCTGCTTCTCCCACTCCTCCTCCTGCTGCTAATGCAGGGTACTCGAAATTCAATATGAATCCGAAGCTTTCGACAAAATCGGAGAAACTATCATTTGAGGATGATGGCAAATCTTCGGTTAGTTGGGGCGATGGGGATACCGGAGGGGCGAATTCGGATAGGCGGATCGTGGTGAGGCACAAAGATTTGGCGGAGATTGTGGCGGCTATCAGGGAGTATTTTGATAAGGCCGCCTCCGCCGGAGATCAGGTCTCCGAGATGCTGGAAACGGGCCGGGCCAGCATGAAGCAATTGAAAAGTATGTTTTTTTCCAGTATTGGTTTCTTGAATCAAGAATTAGTTGAATTAGTTACTATATTTTAAGTTTAGTTTTGATGGAGTATTGTTGGATACATACTGAATTGAAGCGTTGACTTGGTTATTTGATGCAATTGATTACATTTGTGTGTTTTATTTCTGATATTTTGCAGAGACTGTGTATCATTCTAGTGGAATGTTAAGTAACTTGAGCTCTAGCTGGACATCGAAGCCTCCGTTGGCTGTAAAATACCGTTTCGACCCCAGTTCCATCGACGAATCTGCTGGTTCCAAGAGCCTTTGTTCCACTTTGGATCGGCTCTTGGCGTGGGAGAAGAAATTGTACCAAGAAGTAAAGGTAGTTACCTAATTCCAAATCCATAATTGGTTAATTTCAGTTGGTAAGGTAAATTTTGTTGCTTTTCTTGAAAAAACATGAATTCGTGCATATTGGTTTTTTTTCCATAGGCACCATTGTTGACAATTGCATAAAAAGTGATACTTTTTCCTTGGATGTATTCTTAGTAATGAATGATGGCATGTGTCTTTAATTGGATGATGGTGGTGTTATATTGGATGCCTTAGCTTATCCTTGGTGCTTATCATACCTCCTTTCTTATGTAAGCCTGTTTGTTTGCCTGGGATAGCGGAATGTCCAAAATGCCCCCGGTAACTGTTTGTAGTGTGTGTGACATGGACAGCCTGGAATGATATTAGGGTGTCAACTTGGGACATGTTGTAGGGTCTACCTTCTACAACCTTGTCTTTACTTGATGTTTGCTTGTTATCAAGAAAGAACATGAAATATTTCCAATAATATGCTTCGATGCAGTCGATTAGTTATGAGTTACTTTTTACATTTACCTGCAGTTAACCATGTTGGTCCTTATGCATGCCTATAGTTACTTTTGCTGAATATGCTCTTCATTTGGTTTGGGGTATATTTGTCCTTACTGGAATAAAAGCTGTTTTTGATAAACTGGTGATATAATCGATTCAGGCAAGAGAAGGAGTGAAAATCGAGCACGAGAAAAAATTGTCTACACTTCAAAATCAGGAGTACAGAGGGGAAGAGGAAGGGAAGTTGGACAAAACAAAGGCATCAATACAGAGGCTTCAGTCTCTAATTGTGGTTACATCTCAGGCTGTATCAACGACCTCGTCTGCTATTACCAGAACACGTGATTCCGACCTCGTGCCTCAGCTTGTCGAACTTTGTCACGGGTTAGTATACTTTCAAGTAATTTTGTTTTGAGGCAAAAGACGCGACGTTTATAGGTCACTGTTATACGAGATGACATTGTAGAGAAATCAAGCTTTCACTTCCAGCATGTCACCCCTCATATCATAAGAAATCATTTTTGAACTTGGGTCACGAGAATTTCGTTCAATTTCTGACACAAAATGGGTCAAACAAAACTGTATACCGCATACCGTATACAAGATCAATTTAGAATTTGTTGGATAGGATCAATTGAAATCACGGATCTCAAATCTATGAACTAGGATTATAAAAGTTTTTATCACAAAATGGGTCAAACAAAACCCTATATATTTAGAATTTGTTGGGTATTATCAATAGATTTCACAGTTCTCAAATATGTGAACAGAGTCATACAAGTTTTTGTCTAAATGGAGGTTACGACATATAAATGCAGGTTCATGTACATGTGGAGATCGATGAATCAGTTCCACGAGGTCCAGAACGACATAGTGCAGCAAGTACGGGGCCTCGTTTCCCTCACAAATAAAGGCGAATCAACGTCCGATCTGCACAGGCAGGCAACGCGCGACCTCGAATCAGCCGTATCCGCATGGCACTCCAGTTTCTGTCGTCTCATAAAATTTCAACGCGACTTCGTCTGTTCTCTCCACGGCTGGTTCAGACTCACCCTCGTCCCCATTAACAACGAGCCAACCAACGAACTCTCCGAAGTCTTCTCGTTCTGCGACGAGTGGAAACTTGCGCTCGATCGCATCCCTGATACCGTCGCATCAGAAGCCGTTAAAAGCTTCATCAACGTCGTCCATTCGATTTACACGAAACAAACGGACGAGCTCAAGATCAAGAAACGAACCGAAACTGCATCCAAGGAGCTCGAGAAGAAGGCGTCCTCGTTGAGAAACATCGAGAAAAAGTACTACAGCTCGTACTCCATGGTCGGGATAGGGCTTCCTGACACAGGGCCCGAAAACGGGCACGGTCTGGATGCACGGGACCCACTCTCGGAGAAGAAATCGGAGCTCGCGTCTTGCCAGAGGCGCGTGGAAGACGAGATGGTTAAACATTCGAAGGCAGTCGAGGTGACGAGATCGCATACGTTGAATAATATCCAGACAGGGTTGCCTGGAGTTTTCCAAGCTATGACAAGTTTTTCAGCCTTGATGATGGAGGCTCTTGAAACCGTATGCACCAAGTCTTACTCAATTCAAGTATGAACACACCTCAAAATGCGTGCACTTGTGTTATTATTATTACTTAATTAATTTTGCCTAATCTCTTTTTTGGGTTTGAGCAAGTAAGAAATAGAAGAAAAGCAAGCTTCTATTCATTTCTTTCCTTTTGTTGTGCCTCTAATTTTGTTTTCTTAATGTGTATATTTGGAATTTTGAAGCCTCATCACCTCTTTTACCAGTGGGATGAGGAAATCTCTGTATATAAAAGTGCTTGCGTTATTGTATCAGGGATTCACTTTTTCTACCAGATCAATAAATCGATTCTTCTCTCCATTTTTTCCATCATTTATTATATTTACTACGTTTTTTTTTGTTTTTTTTTTAAAGTTTAAGTTTGGTGTAAATGAAGAGGGTAGTGATCTGCTCCAGGTGGCTGCACATGGTAACCTGATTCTTGAAATCAAAACTGCAGATTAGAGATTCACCTCTGATGCCATTCATATCTCAAAATCCATCTACTATTATAATCTATTACCCAATTATTTGCATTCTTACATCTGATGATTTTTTAACAGCTTTCTAACAGTTGTGTAATGCCTAGAGCTCAATTCTGCACATGCCATTTTGCATACAAGAAAACAAGCATTTCTTTGTTGGCACAAGAAAATTATAGCTCATGAGGCCCCACGGTCTAGTAAAATATACAATGAATAATTGCGTAATAAAAGCTTGCTGAAATTGATTTATTGCAAATTCATCAAACAAATTTCCTTTTTTTACCTCAGGTTTCTTCAAAATGACTGGATCCCAGAAACCACGGATGATCTAGCTACTTAGCTAGTGTCATTTTTAAATTGCTATCATTCTACTAATTAAATGGAAGGCTAGGTAAAAAAGTACAAATTATATAAATATATGAATATATTAAAGGTGAGGCAGGTTAAAGACATATTAAAGTACAAACCAAGAAAGATTGTATATTGCATAATATAATTTTCTGTTCTTGATTAAATATTTACTACAATGACAAAAATGGAGAAGAAGACAAAGAAATGAATGAGAAGAAGAAACAAAGAGAGTAAGTGGAAACTGAAGTGCCTAGAAAAGTGGGCTTGACAGACTGCATGTTGGTTGGGTTTGTCTTCCTTAAACCGCGCCTACAAACAAGGATTACAACTAGCTACACACTTGTGTCTTTTTAAAATGTAAATATTAATTAATTTGGTTTAATTAAATGAATTTTTAATTAGCTTTTGTAACTAATCTTGGATCTTGAGCCCTATTGTTAGAGATGTTAAACAGGTCACCTTAACTCATTAGGGTCACAAATTTATACTGCCCACTGTCTAAAAAAAAGTTAGGGCCTTAATGGTTCACTTTTTTAAATCCATTAATTAAGAGTCAGAATCTAACCCTAACCCTAATGGCCTCGGGCTAAATCGGGCTACACCACACCATTTTTTTTAATATCCTACTATAAAAAAATAGTAACACAGTAAAATTTGGAATTGCATATTAAATCCATAATATCAATTGCATCCCCAAAATGAAAATCCCAACATATTACATAACACAAACAAGTAATTACAAGCTATATATAATACATTACAAAAATTGTCCAGGTAGATGAAAAGGGAATCAACACGTCTAAGCATTCCAATCAGCACTCCTATGTCACTAAACTTAATTAATTGACTCACGACTTTCTATAATTATTTGAACAGATTATTTTTCACAAAAAAGTCTTAAAGAAAACCAGTAATAATAACAAAGAAGACCAAATAAATATATTTTATTCTATCAAAGATTGATTGAATTTGTTTTTTTTTTTTTAAATTGTAATTAAATCCAAAGCATTAAATCCAGAATTCAGAAACCCTAACCCCAAAAGAAAATAACTTTGTCCAAAAAAAAATAAAAATTACAAAGGGATCCAGAACCCCCCAAAATCCGAAAATTTAACCAACCTATGTCAATATCAATTTTGCTTCGGCGCGGCGAGGTACGATGGAGGTTGAGCGGCGCGCGGCGAGGCGGAATTGAATTTGTTTTTTTTTTTTTTGAAATTGTAATTAAATCCAAAGCATTAAATCCAGAATTCAGAAACCCTAACCCCAAATGAAAATAACTTTGTCCAAAAAAAATAAAAATTACAAAGGGATCCAGAAACTCCCCAAAATCCGAAAATTTAACCAACCTATGTCAATATCAATTTTGCTTTGGCGCAACGAGGTACGGTGGAGGTTGAGCGGCGCGCGGCGAGGCGGAATTTGAGGCACGCGGTGCGTGGACTTTTAAAAAGGGGCGCGGTGCGATAGGGTTGCGCGGGTGGTTGAAGCAGACAGTGGCGAGTGGCGACGCTGAAATTGCAGGAATGGAATAAGGAGGAGGGGTAAATGGGCAATAGGGAGTTCAAGATGCAGGTGGGGGTGTTCTAATCTAATTAGGGCGAAGCTAAGGGTGTGTTTCCTAATAACCCGAGCCTATTTTTTTCTATTTCGGCCAAAGAAAAGCGCTTTCATGTAAATTAATAACAATAATATAAGATCCGGGCCAGCCCGATAAGTCCGGCGGGTCAGCCGGTTACGGGCCAAAAGGCCCGGTGTTAAACGGGCCATAGATACCTAAGCCCTAACCCTTGAAAAATCACGGTTAGCCCGGCCCGTCGGCCCGACCGTTTAACATCTCTACCTATTGTATGCTTGTTGTTGGTTTAACTTGTTTGATGAACAACAAATAACTCAAGTGATTAGAGCATCATTACCTATATCGTGACTCGTTCTGACAGCTCTAGTCGCGAGGTCATATGCTCGGGTCATCATTTGTTCGATTAAAAAAAAACTTGTTTGATGAACAGAAAATAAGGAAGAGGGCCAAGAAATGTCTCAAGTTTGACTAGGTTTGATGAAGAAGCTATGAATCAATGTTTGGTAAAGTATGAAGTGAAACTTAAAGAAATTATATTTGTGTGTTAAGCTTTTATGAGAATCTAGAAGATTGGAGTTATGTCCACTTCTTTCTAATTATAGTGTACCAATAAGGAGTATTATTTTTCATGTATATTTTGCCGTTACAATTTAATTTGTACACCTAACATTTAACGAACTAACTATATAGGAAATCCCTCGTTATGCAAGTTTAGTTGGTCAAAAAAATAAATAAAATAACAGACGAAGAAATTCTAGCATATATCTTACAATGACAATGAATTAAGTGGTGGAACGTGGAAAGATCACATAATTTGAAAATTAATATTTATACACTAATTTGGGGCCAATATTGATATTTATTCTCCAATCACGAGATACAACCTAATACAAATTACATCCACTCTTCCCAAAGTGTTAAAGCGTCAATGTCCAACTTATGTCTCACCGTGAGACGGTCTCATATAAGTGTGCCTCCACAAATATATATGTGTTTCAAATATGGAGAATGAAAAATTAAAAACGACCACAAAGAGGGGGAAAGGGAAAGGTGAAAAAGACTGAAAGGCAAATCAAATTTAAGAGTGATAATAAATTTGATAATTAAGCATGTCATCATGATGGTACACAAATTTCCAAATGATGAAGCATAAAAAGTTTGATGAGTTCCCTTCATGAGAATGCCTCAAAAAATACAGCTGCTTTATATGGATTCAATCAACACTTTCAAGATCATGCACACATGAATCAGTATGCACATATTATATATGTATGATTACATGATTTAAAAAGAGATGATATAAATTAAAAGAGTATTTATTTATTGTGTATTTCAATGAGAATGGATAAAGCGTTCCATGATAACAATGTAACATACACACAGATGAATGCATGCATGATAATTGGTCTTAGATATTAAAGCAAAGGAAGAGATATGAAGGGGACCATTTTTTTGAAATGAATGCCCATTAAAAATGGCAACATTCAAAGAAACTTTCACCATAGTCCTCAATTTTAAGAAACAAAAGTGATATGACGCGGATAAGTTAGTCAGCCCCACGAGAAAAGTATACCAAATTTCATCAACACTATCTAAAATTGAATTTGATTGTCGTAAATGATATTTTTACACCATTAGTTTAACAAACAAATTTTTATGCGGCCGTGAAATAGAAATATAGAACTACATTATAAAAATTGAGGTCAACCCGCGGACCGTTTAATATTTTGATTTACGCTCAAATTTTTTTCCTCGAATTATCCCATATCTACAATTTTTATAGCATTATGTGTGATTGTATGAAATTATAAAATAGGCGTCGCCCATACTCCATACTTGATAATTTGATGTGATGGAGTATTTTTCATTACCTTTTGGATTATCCAAAGGTAGTGCTCGATTTAACTAACTTTTTAGTTATATTTCACAAGCCTTTCTAATTCTACGAGGGTTTAGGCCTTACATCAGAAGCCCATCTTAATAACTTAAGGCCCACTCTCAAAAAATTGAGACGCGGATGAGGCCACATAATTAGGAACTAAATAAATGGATTAAATTTCAGTATATTATGAAGATATAAATTGATCTTATATAAAACAATATTTATTTTAAATGGAACAATTAATACGCTTTAAACTAACTGATTTGATATGGAAGCTCAACTGTGGGTTATTAATTCTTATGGAGCACAACATCAAGTTATATGAAGCATGATACAACCAAGCATGTTAAAATTGGTTTGCATAAGACTTTATCTTGCGATGTTTTATTTGCATTTATATGGCCATATAATATAAAAGTTCTAACAGAAGTCTGCAGATTACATCAAAAATATATCTGGCTTGATCAAAAGTTGTCTATTACAGCAATTTCTTTCTTCCCAGCTCAACCACAAGGCTTCTCAAAGTTAGCATGCTGACTCTAGCAGGATTAATTCAACGATACCGGTACAAATACTAAATATATGCCTACACTAATACTAATTAAAAGAACTCAAAGTCCAGATATTTACCTTCAGATTTCACCTCTGTTCCTACTGTCTTTTTTGCTCACACCAACAGCATCTACTTGCCTGTACTTTGCCGGAAGTTGAGCCTCCAACGGTCTCAGCACCTCTGGCGGCGTACTGCACCGTATCAGAGCCCAATTCACGCCTTCAAAGAAAGGGTGCTGCTTTATCTCAGTTGCCCCTCTTTTCACCCCAAGCCTGTTTTGTGGCTCCTTAACTAGCAGCCCCCGTATAAGATCCCGACTAGCATAGCTCGTAGCTGGTGAATCCGGGAACTTCAGCTGCTGGCCCCACCACGTTGAAAAGTGTTGCTCGATTTCCCAACCCCTTGAATGGTGTTTTACCGTAGAGCAATTCGTGCAAGAAAATGCCGAAAGTCCACCAGTCCACTGCGCTCCCTGTGGCCTTCACCTTTGATGATTTCGGGGGCTAAGTATTCGTGGGTCCCCACAAATGACATGGACCGAGCAGCAGTTGGTTCAGCTAGTAGTTCAGGTAAAGAGCCTGATGGAATCCCGGGGTCCACTCGGGATTTCCATGGTTTTTTTCTTGAAAATTCGAGGAAGAATGCATGATGATTGAATGCATGCTGATGTAGGTTCGATACAAGATGGTTGGACACAGAATGTAGGGCCTCGTTTGGAAGGATCAGAACCGAAAGCAGCTTTTATTAGGGTTGGTGAAACTGCACATCTGAGGGAAAGGTCAAAGTCTGATAACATTATGTGGCCATCATCACGGACCAAAACGTTTTCTGGTTTCAAGTCACTGTATACCACTCCTAGCATGTGAAGGTACTCGATTGCCAATAGAACTTCAGCTGCATAAAACCTGTACCAGTTGAAAAAATAAGCCAGATAAACTAACACAAGTAGTTATGGTGTTAAATTCATTCAAAAAAATATCAAGCAATTCAACAAGATATCCAAAAAGCCTTTTGTTCGGAATCAAGAAAAAAAAACTTCTATAGTTCTATTTAGTTAGTTCAGCTTCATATACCATGAGTCTAATTGGTATTCGGTCCATAATCTAAATTGATAAACCACATCCTAAGATTCAGAGCTAGAGCTTGTGACCTACTCCAGAAATTCACACCCCTAAGCAAGAGAATCAAATGAATAAGAAACAACATCTAGTAGTATGGTCACTTATTATTCAATTATGGATTGCGAAAGCTAATTGTGTAAAATTAAATCTTTACCTAATATACGAGTAGGTCGGGCTATTGATCAAACCAAGTCATACAATACACTTACAAGGAGACTGAATTCAATGAAGCCATTCAAATTCAGACATTTCACAATTTCAGGACAACCCACAACTAAAGATTTATGACCAACTACATTCACACTGGAGTGGAGCTCTGGATAGATAAGTTCTAAGAGAAAGAAAATGCAGAATCAAAAGGAGGAATACTGAATAATGAGAATAGAAAGGCTTTCATGTATCAAAAATAAATTCAAACTTTAAAACCAGGACATACCGAGCAGCATATTCTGAAAAAAACTTTCCCGGTTGCCGCTGCCTCAGGGTATGCAGATCTCCCCCGGGACAATATTCCATGACCAAACACGAGAATCTATCGGTCTCAAAATGAGTGTACAATGTCGGCAAAAACGGGTGGTCCAGAAGCTGCAAGATTTCTCGTTCTGTCTGAGCCCTGGTCAACTTCTTCCTGTTAGCAAGGCACGCCTTATCCATTACCTTCATTGCAAAGAAGCACCGAGTTGCACTCAGTTCAGAAAGATACACACTCCCAATATCCCCACAGCCTAGTCTTTTCAGTAACCGGAAATGGCTCATGCCTAAAATTCCATCACGCGCTCTGATAGCAAGTATGGCGTTCCATCTAGGATCATTTCCCTTGTGAGGCTTATTTGCACTCCCAGTAGTGTTACTCCAGTTACTCTCATCACTAAGACCACTGCTATCACTTGCTCGACTAAGACTACTTTTTGTACTCTCAAGAGAATCACCTCGAATGCTTCCTTTTGTTTTCTCATAGTTTCTGTCAAAGCTGAGCATGCTGTCACTACGGTAGGTATTAACAACACTCATGGACGTAGCAACACCACTACTGTCGATGCTACTATGAGGACTAACATTGCCACTTGGAGTTAATGAAGCATCCCAGATACATTCTTTCTCAGAATCTGGCAGTGGGCTTGCTACTGTGATTTGTGAAGGACGAGGAACAGAAAATGGGGATGAGACAGTTGTTAAGTCATTGAGCTCTTCAAACAAGCTCCCAGATGGAGAAAGCAATGGTGGACTTGGTTTGATATTTGGTACCCTAATTGAAAGATCCTCCAGAATAGGACCCTTCATCAGGTCTATGTCAACTGGTTCAGGGGGGTGACTCACCTCATGAAATGAAGTAGAGCCAGTTTCTTCAAAGGAATCAACATTGAATTTAAACGAAAGAATATCATCATCATCATCGTCCTCCCCTTTCCATTCTTGAACAGGGGAAGATAATTCGAACTCCAAAGAGACTCTCAAGTTGGATGGTTTCTTGATCAGCTCTTTTACCCATGTGGGCTGGGTTCTTATAACCTTGTGAGCAAGGGGTAATTGCATCGGGGGTGACCGTGATTCCGGGATTCTTTCCATATCCAATCACCATACGACATCAGAAATACCTCTCTTCATTAGACTACACGGAGGAGGAAAAAAGAGACATAGTTAGCAATCATTTTACAACTACTACTTCTAGCCAATCAAAAGAACTTTTATGGATCAACAAACCCAACAAGAACTACGTTTTAAATGCAGATTGGCTTAATCTTAAGAACACTCTGAAATTTGTAGCTAACTTGGTAACAAGAACTAACACAGCATTGCTCCAACATTCAAATATTCCCAACAGAATAAAAATATTCATAAGATGAAAAACTCGTAACTCTTGACTCTTCGGACTTACAGCTGAAAATACAAATTTCAGATACCAGGTTATACATATCATAGCTTATACGCAAGTTAAGCTCCAGAACACGAAAAGGAAATGTACAATAAAATAAAATTAAAATACAGAGCATCAATTCTACATGGAACTACAGAAAAGACATGTGGAAACAAGAACAGTAAATGAGTGATCTATAATTGGATTCCATTAAATTAGGCATAAAATTGACATCCATTACAAAAATTAGGGGTAAAAAAAAAGGTAAAACACAACATTATAGAATAGACATTTCTACCAGCGAAAAAAGAAGACCTATCAAGCCAATCAGCAGCATATACCAAATACTCAAGCAAATATACCTCCTCCGGAGAAAGTCAGTATTATGTACGGAACCGTTAAGATCGTCACCAAAAATTAATACCTCCAAAACTGGCAAAAATTCAAGAAGTGCGCTAAAATGGGACTCCGCTGAGCTAATTTCAGTTGAAAATTTGCAGCAGCAGGGGCTAAATTTCTCGGATGAAGGAAGAAGAATAACAGTGACTAGTTTAGCAAAGAGCAGAAAGAGATTTGTGGTATGAGGAGAATAGGGGAACAGCTTTTGCTCATTTTGTTCGGCATTTTTCTACTATATAGGAGCTATGGCCGCTTTAGCCATGTGTTCCCTGTGATAACTGCTGAAGAAAAGAGTGCAGTGTGTGTTTGTGTGTGAGAGGGAGAGGAGAGAGAGAGAGATGGCTACGGGCAAGTCTAGAGATTGGTGCCGCTCGATTTGTAGCCACGGAGCGAAAGTACGTAAATAGCCTTTGGTTTTATTGCGAAACTGGTGATTTGTTTCTTGGTTCAGTTTTATTTATTAGCATTTGCAGAAATTAAATGCTGGTAATATCATGATACTGATTTTTAAATTCTTTATTTTTTTTCGAGAACTAATTATTTACTATTACCTCCGTCCCGAACTCAATATTACGGTTACTGTATCGCGGGTTTTAAGAAAAAATGATAAAGTGTTGGGGTAGAAAGAATTGTTTATTAGTATTTTATGTGATAAAGTTATAAAGTGATGAATAGTTGGGGATAAAAATAGTTGTTTATTAGTATTTTATGCGATAAAATGATAAAGTGGATATTTCTATTTAAGAAAATGTTCAATTAAGTATAGGACGTCCAAAACGAAATTGTAGGGTAAAGTTTGGGACGAAGGGAGTATCTTTTAAAGGCCGCGAGAATCATTCACCAGCTTTTGAAAAGATCTGAAGATTTAGAAATCATTCAACTAACTCTTTCTTAATGATGAGAGAGGCATAAATTAATAGATCGAAATCACATCATAATGAATCATTTCCGTTTAGACAAAAATTCACATGAGATTGTCTCATGCATGAATAAATTATAATTTAACATAAAATTATATATATCTCTTCTGATGTATTAAAATCTCAATGTCCAATTTATATTACGTCTTATCGTAAAATTATCTTTGTTTCTTTCATTTAATAACAGTAGTATTTTAGTTCGATAATCGTACAAGACATGCAAGTGTTGGCAGACCAACTTTTTATTAAATAAAAACCCAACGACTTACTAATCATTTACCAACTTCTTTAACGTAAAGAGAGCATGTATAGTGTAAGTGAATTAATAGAAATTATTTAATTTCATGACCCTTTGTAAGTACGAATTTTAAAGTGAGATAAAAAAAATTATTGATATCAATGCCAAAAAGACTCAGGCCCACATTTTGAGTTCGAATCTCATTCAACTCCTTCACATTAAATTGTTTACTTGGATTTTTAGATGTGATTACATTTGTTCATATAATAACCTAGAAGTCACATAAAAGGTGTAAATATTTGTGAGATTCAAATTATATGACCTTTAGATTCTTTTTTTTAAATGAAAAATGTAGTGAGAAGTAAATTCATTTGAAAAAAATATATCAATTTTTTAAAAATAAGAGTATTAATTTATAGGTTGAATATTATTAGAATTTTTTCAATATATTGTTAAAATTTTTCTATAAAAAATCATGATTCACGAAAAAGTATAGAATTTTTTAAATTAAAGTTGATTCAAAATTCCACAAGTAATGCTGCTCAGTAAAAAATGTTGTCCTCTTCATATTAAACATGAATGACTTACCTCATGTATGATTGGATATAAATATGTATATATATGCGTAAAATTAAAGTTATGAATACTAATATACATGCACACATTCACAAAAATACATAACTAGACCATAAAATACATAAATAAATCCTAAAAAATAAGGGAATACATTTAATATTTTGAAAAGAAAAAAAAAACATTGTAGGGTAAGGCAAGGGACAATATAATGAGTGACGGTGGCGCAGTCCTATTATAAAGGACAGGACAATTGCGTCTAATTGAATAACAGTGGGAGTGGCAATAGCATAGAGTAGGGCGGGAATTAGAAAATGGTGGAGCCTGGTAAAGCAGATGGGCCCCACTGCTCCTCCGTTGGAGTACACAAGTCTTTTTAGCCCCCCGCTCTTAGTAGTGTAACACTCTTATGAATCAGGTTTATGCATGAACTCTATCACTGTTATGTACAAAAAATTTCACTGTTTAAAAATATAAAGCATTTTCTAAACAATGATTATTTTTATGCATAACAGTGATAGTTTTTATGTATAACGGTGAGAACTTTTGTACATAACAGTGATACTATAAAAACTGAGTTCACTGTGAACTCGGATTCACACATGTTTTTGTCATAACTGCCCCTCTTATTTTTAATAATTATTTTATTTATTCTCCTAGTTTATGATAAATAAGTAAATAATAGTAGGATATGTGCAATTTTTACTCTTATTTAACTTGAAAAATATTCATCTCTCCTGAATTAGATTGAAATTTTATTGTTTACACGGAGTTTATTATGAAAAACTATTTAACGTAAGACTTGCTTATTAATATTATAGTGATGTGAGAGTTGAATGATAAAATAATAACATGCGATGTAGAGATAAAATTACTTTCAGTGTGAGTAAGTAAAGAAAAACAAACATGGACAAAAACGTTAAGCTACAAAGTGGCAAGAGAAATAGCATATTAGTACACTTCCTTTTTTCAATTACATGTAGCTACAAAATCAGTCTATTAATTGACTATGCCCTTCATTTCCCCTTGCCTAAACCGCCTGCAACTGATTGACGGGTTCTGCAACAAAATCAATCAATGAACACTAATCCCCATTTAATATTATATTTTGCCGAAATCGAGGCAAGCTTGTGTAGGTTTCCAATGTTTTTTCCCAATGTATTATTGCACAAGATTGTCTGAAAATCAAATTTATTACACAAAATAATTGGATTTCTCTCTCAAGAAAACCGAATGCGAAGAAAATCTTCAAAATTTCTCCTGAAATCTTCAAAATTTCTCCAGTCCTGGTATTTTCGACTACAACAAGCTTGATGAGTCATGTTTGCTTTTGAAATCTCAAAATATTTCGTAGAGGCCTGTATCTTTGCCTTAATGAATCAATTGCATCTAGTGCCATCAGACAAATCCTCACCACAAACCGCAATTACATACTTGGTATCGTTCCTCTTGTATTTAAAGTCGAATCCCATCTTGGTAGAATACTTAATTAGTGACTTTCTAAATTCAACAACCCCCTAAAGATCGAACCAACACCACCATCCATTAAATGTGCCCATTCATCGGATAATTTCGGCTTCTTTGAAATGGATGGACACACATCAAATGATGGTCTTATTTCTAATAGTGATTCACTTCCTAAAGAGCCACTAGCTACACCATCATGGTCACTGCAATCAGAATCTAACACTTCACTATCATTTGACCCATGCCCACCAACATTACTAAAAACATGATCACTACTCGATGGATCATTTGCAGAAAACTGAACCACAATTATATTCTTAGATAACATCTCACAAATTGAAACCAAATTCCTAAGATCATCATCACTACTCAGTGCAACATTTTTCTGAAATCCCCAACAAAAGCAGAAAATTAGAGCTCTTGTAATAGGAATTGGGGCCAACAAAGACATACCTGATTTTTGAAATCGATGAAGGATGAAACTGTTTGTAGTGATAAAAACTTGCATCGATCACCATGATTCACGCTAATGATGATTGTTGAGTTCAACGTTGCGAATTTGCTGGACTGCACCGAATTCTTCGCAAATCTGATTTTCTCAAAAAGATTCAAAGAAAACCGAAAATTGACCCTCAAATTAGGAAAATTCGTCCCCAATATGAGGAACCCAACACACAGTATTTTCGAAATTTTCTGAAATTAGTCCCCAATCTGTAAAATTCTATTAAATTTTTTGCATAAATCCCCAAAACCCACAAGAAAATGGTATCTGTGGGTAAAACTTAACTTACCTTCATAAAATGACACATGAAATGTATCATATACCCTAAAATTTGAATTTCAAATTCCGATGGATGAGCAATGCTTGACGGGACAGTTTGAGGTGACGAAATCATCTGCAGTTTTCGGCGACAATTTGAGCTTGGAGTTCGCGCAGAGAGGTAAGCTTTGAGGGATGTAATTAAAGGGTAATATCGTCTTTCATTAATAGCCTTTGTAGTTTAATGTAATTGTTAAAAGAAAGTGTATCTAGTAGTTAATGTACTACAAATCATGTACCTATCCGTAATTTTCTCAAACAAATATACTCATATTAATAACAAAAAAAAATATATTCATTTTAATATGAAAAAAAAGAAATATATTCATTTTACTTTTTCCATCCAAAAGTACCCTTAGAATTGTAAATAGATCTCATCACTGTCCCATCTATTTACCCCAACCACTATACACCTCCTCCCCCATCTTGCACTCCACTACACACATATATACATAAATAAATTTATAATAATGTGTTAATTAAATATTTACATAAAAATGAATATTGTATATTTTAAAATATAAATATTACAGTTAAAGGTTTGAGGTCAATAAAAATATAATTATTAAATTTAATAAAAATCAATAGTGAAAAATATATATTCAATATGGGAATGAATTTTTTTTTTTGACAGGATCAATTTGGGAATGAATTAATGGTATTTACAATTGTAAAGAATAAAAAGAGATAATTGGTTCACAGGCCATTTTGAAATATTGATAGGCCTTTATTTTCAATAAGAGTATTTATGGATTTTTATCATAAAATGAGTTGATTTTTTTTTTTTTTATAAAAAATGGGTAGAAATTTTTTATTCTTAATTGTAAGTGGGTATATATATTTTTCTCTCATGAAAAAAATGTGGAGTATGACATATGATGTGACATTGAGATGTTTTGAAGGGGTGGTTTAAATTGATTAAACTGTATTATTATCATTTTTTAAGACAAAAAAACTCCTATATGAGGCGGTGCCTCACGACGGCAGGGCAGTGACATTTTAACACAAATTACACCCACTACTCTTTTAAAAAGTTAAAAAACGTCGACGCCCAACTTACGCCTGCCTCATCGCGAAACGATCTCACGCAAAGTGTCTTTTTTTTTTTAAAAAATACTCAATCAGATTTTAATATTATTAATAGGGAGCTCTTCTTAAAGAAATTCGTAGAAAATAAATTTCTGTTATAAGTTAGTAAAAGGACATTATAATTATACAAATCAGATTTTAATATATAAAATTAACTCGATTAGATATATGTCGCGGGAAGTCATTTATTTACCATCAATCATAGGGTCCACAACCAGCTAATTGAATTAATATTTATCAAACTTCTAATTGATTAATAACAAACCTTTTATTTTTTGTTGAGACAATAGCGTCTAATTGGATAATGATTCATAATTTATCCCAAAAGTAGATATTTTTATTTTGACTTCGATAATAGTTAATTACTCCTGTGAATAAAGAAAGCACCTTTTAGATGCTGAAAGTTGAAAATCATAGTCACATTTACACATTATAGTATTAGGATATGTAAAAATGTGTAGTTTATAGTAATTCGCATCTTACCATTAATTACTTACTCTATTTATCGCTAAAATTTTCCTTCGTTCAAAATAGAAATCACGGTTTTCTTTTTCATAGAGAGTTTGAATTAAAATTTAAATAATATTCTTACCAAAAAAAAAAAAAAAGCTTGAAAGTATATATGATCTTTTTTTCTTTATATGAACGGGGTTGAATAAGAAACTCTTTTTAATTTTATTATCATTATTCTACTAGACATTTAATTTAAATTTTATTATTTGCGTGTTGCATATTTTTATTTATTTATTTAGATGACGATTCCAATCCAGTTCAAGAAATTTGACACTATATATAGCTAGTCTGATACTATTCAAATGGCTAACGATGAGCTAGTAATGCGACATGTCACATGAGCTTTTGCCCTAATTCCAAGTTAAGAAAATAAAATTTGTGCAAGTAAATATAGTATTCATTAGTTATATAAAATTTAGAAAATGCATATAGGATAAGTAATAAATGATAAACAATTCGGACTTGTTAAAAGGTCTGCCCCTTCGACTTGAAAGACTTTGTTAACACTCATCAATTACTCAAATAATACTTGTTAAAGTAAACGATTTCTTAAAAAAGTCTTACTTTGACCCATTTATCAAACAAGTTATGTAGAATATAGAATAAATAGACCCATATATATATTTAAGAGAATCTTTCAATAGAAGTTTGAAATTAACCAAATTCTAGCAAAAAAAATTCTAAGCCAGGTAATAAATGTTGACGGTTTGATCATGTGATATATGGTCTTACAAGAGAGGTATCTCTTATTTAATTATTTATTTTTATTTGTGTTTTAAAATTTTATTTTCTCAAAAAAAAATCCTAGCTAATTTGTGGGGTGGGGCTTGGAAAAAGACGTGATGGGGCGTGCATGCATGGTCAATCAGTGACCAAAACAAATGATGATCATGCATGCAAACCATTAACCAAAACTGCATATCATAAGTCATAACAGAAGCTGCACAAATTCTGGTCTGAATTTCTTAATTTACCCTTGCCCCAATTTGATTGACGCTATTTCACGACGTTTTACCCAAGTATCTTTCATTTCCACAATTTCACCAAAAAACACATCTACAACTTTGTCTTCAAGTGTTTGATAATTTGTATAAAAATTGGCATTTTCTATATTGGTAATCCAAGTTTCACGTTCCCTTCCCTGTGATGCTGTACTGTCTTCCACATGCTAAGAGTATAGAAAAAAAAAAAATATCAATAGGTACAATTTTTTTATACAAATTACTAATAGATATAAATAAAATTGCATATATAATTAACATTGCACGAGAAAGTGAAAAAAAATATTAATAGGTACAATTTTTTTATACAAATTACTAATAGATATAAATAAAATTGCATATATAGTTAACATTGCACGAGAAAGTGCAAATATATATACATATAACATTTATTTTGTATTTATTAATAAATTATAATTCTAACGGGGTGAATTAATTCGTCAGATTATCCATTTTTATGATGTTTGTGAAAGTAGGCAAAAATTTATAAGCCTCTTGCAATTGGTGTATCTTTAAGTTATTTTAATGAATTATAAGACCAATAATAAAATAAAATGAAGAGTATTAAAATAAAAATCAAATAAAAGATAAATATTCATTTAAAATAGACGTATTTTAGAATTACATTGCTATCAACTAGTGGGCCACTTATTGTTTTTTTTGGAAACAGGGAAGCTTTTGCGTTCGGCCCACGTTATAAGCACCCCCACAATTAGGAAATGCACCCCCTCATTCAATTTTATGATTTTAATATACAAATAAAATATCAAAATTACCTTTTTTCTTCTTTTTCTCTATTGTGATAACATACACTCCTAATTCTAGTATAATTCGAACAATTTCTTCAGAATATATGTTATAGTGCGATTTTTTCGGCCATAAACATCTGACAATTAGGATATGTTATACCCTCATTCATGGTTTCGCACCTGATTTTCTGAATTTTTTGAAATTTCAAAAAATAAATTCGAAGTTTTAAGTAATTTTTGAAAAAATATTCCGAAAATCGATTTTTTTTCAAAAAATTATTCAAAAAACTCTTAATTTTCTTTGAAATATTTTTCCGAAAGTTTTGTTCGAAAATCCTTGACAATTTCATATATATTTTTTAAAAACATGGAATTTTTGAAAAAAAAATCGAAAATTGAATTTTTTTTCGGAAAACCAGTTCAGAATTTTTAAATCGCAATTTTTTTTACTTAATGGATATCTGGAGTAAATTCGTTCGTTTTAAGCAAAAACCAAGAAATTTCATCATATATATCAAACATTTGAATATAAAATCTTAAATACCCTAAACCTAACTAACAACAAAAAAATTAAAACTATTAATACTAATCACTTGCCTTGTTTGGGTGGAATAGACACAAGCTAATTTTGTGAATGCAGCAGCAACAACGATGGCGGCAGAGGGCTTGGGCAGGAGACGAGAGCAACTGTATTTTTTTGTGGGGTGTATGGTTTTTTTTAATCACAGATTGAATGAGGGTTAAGAAGAAGAAGGGTAGTTCAAGAAATTTGTTGGTGATGTACTAATCTTATGAGAGGTAAACTCATCTAAGTGGTGTATTTCCTAAAAATGGGGTGCTAATAACCTGCGCCTTTGCGTTCAAAGGTGGATTATTTATGATTTCTTTCTCACTTGGGATTAGGCCCACAAAAGACCTTTATTCCGTGGCTAATATTTTTCCACACAAAAATCTGCATTGTATCTGTATGAAGTGTAAATGAGCCGAGTCGAGTCGAGTATTGCTGAGCTCAAGCTCGACTCGACTGCACTACTAGAAACTCGAAACTCGACTCGAACTCGGTCGAGCTCAAAATTTCAAGCTCGAGCTCGACTTGGACAAAAACTCGATAGACTCGAGCTCAACTCGAAAACTCGATTACCTGTAAAAATTTTTAAAATTAAATAATTAAAAATATATTTTTCCCAAACTTTCGATTTCAAACAGACAAATACAATGAAATATTTAAATAACTCAAAGTCTCAAATATTCACCGTCATTAACCACATCAAAATAACTTAAGAACATAGTTTATGTTTCAAGCTAGAAAAGGAAAAAAATTAACAATAAAGTGATTTACATTCTAGTTCCTCCAACAAAAACTCGACCTCTCGGCCTCCACCCAACACATTCCTCCAACAAAGTTTACTTCATTCCAGGTTGTCCCAACAAGATGGCTCGCCAACACCTTTATAATATAACGAATAAGTAATACAATTATGTTTAATAGAAAATAAAAAATTGAATGAACACGCTTTCATTTGTGTAATAAATATAAAACTTCAATATTCAAAAGATAATTATGCTTGTTTGAAATTACAGATTATGATTATTTCTACGGTTGAAGCTGATATCTAGCTTAGAGAGATAACTTTTCTTCCCTGCCTAAAGTTTCAAAAGTTGTACTGGCATTTCTCGGTTTCTATCACCATACAGCATGATAGTTTTTTTTTGTATAGGTATTGTGTATGATAATGTTTGGTATAGGTATTGATCAAGAATTGAACATGGCAGTGTTTGTGTCGAGGGTTTAATGCCATGACCAATTACACTATGTATCCCCACAAAAAGCATTTAATATTTAATTCAAATTATCGTCTCTTTAGGAAGTTTCGAATGCCCTAGAATTCACTCAATATTCTTCAAATTGCTTATCCCCAGTTCTGCCTGCATACACAGTTTATTAGTACATCCGTTATGATTTTTAGAACTCAAAAACATAATGGATGTACAAATATCCAGACAGGTTTTTTCTGAACGGATGTCCCAAAAAGAAGAAAAAAAAATGGTAATTCACTCCCTCTCCACCAAAAATAGAAGGGTCAGGTAATAAAGTCACACTAGATCTAATCAGCTCTGAACCTTTTCTGAGGGTGTTCATAATTCTTCTTACCCAAAATCATAGGCAACCCGTAGCTTACCCAAAATCCTCTGTTTCTCGACAATTTGGTGGACTCAATTCTGGTTTGAAACATGTGTCTAATTCTCGTTATTTCTAAAGAATTCCCACATTACCAATCCAACGAGCGATTATACGTGATTTATCACTATCACTAATTAATTCTCATGTTGGAGCATAAATATTAAAGCATACAATACGGGGAGCACAAATAAAAAATCGCAGTGAAGCACAAATCAAATATTAAGTTCATTCACACGGTGAAACATAAATCAAATATGGTAGACTGGTAGTGCCGTAGTGAGACAAAAACAAAAAGTAATCTAAGAAAAAACGCAGAACATCGACGGGAGGTGCTCACGGGGAGAGAACCGAGAAAGGAGCTAAAAAGTGAGAACTAACCTTATTGTAACTCCTTCCTAATCTGCGAGATAAAAATAAAAAATAGCTCTCGCTAGATGATGGAGAGAATGTCGGCGACCATGGAGTGGAATGGAAGTGAATCTGAGAAGAAGTGAGGAGAAGAGAATGGTGGACGAAAGCGGCGTGCGGCGAATTCTATTCTTAGAATTAGGGCACATATTTTTTACTTTATAATTTTATTTAAGTATAATATTATTAATATAAATATATATTATATATTAGTAATAATAGTAATGGCATAATAGTAATTACCATATAAGCTCGATTAGGCTCGCGAGCCCATCGAGCCGAGTATTTAGGAACTCGAACTCGAGTAACTTGAACTCGACTCGACTCGATTATACTCGAGTCGAGCCCGAGTAGCTCGCGAGTTGGCTCGACTCACTTACACCCCCCATGTATGAGGGTAAATGGGTTTTGAATTTTGATTAACGCATTCTTGATTAATTAAATGGATAATTTGGGTTCCTGGCATACAAGAAATCTATTAATATTTTGGAGTTTGTTTTTATTAAAGGTCAAATTAAAATGTCCCAACCCCTCCCATAATTTAAACTTATGACTTTACTACATAAATAGTGATCCTTTAAACCCTTCAGTTATTTTACTTTCTCAACATTTGGAATCAGTTTATTATGGGTAGCTTGAGAAATAATTTCCGAGGATGATTTATCTTCCTCTAAATTGAAACACCTCTAATTAAGTATGTATATAGTTATGTCTTGATATTAGACATTATTTTTTTAATTCGTTCTATATTTTACATTCACCTTTTTTTCCTTTTGGAAACATAAAATTTTCATTAAAGAGCTTTCATCATAGTCTATACTGTATTTATTAAACAAGGATATTTTAGGAAATTAGTTTGTATAAACCATTTTTAACTTGTGTGAATAATCAAATTGATTTTTATTAAAAGATTGCTTTCTTATCCTGTTGCTCCTTTCGTGAGAGAGAGCATCGTATCAAGCAACTGGGCCCGCTGAGAAATTGAGAAGCCCATTACAATGATTAGTCTTGCTACCCACTAAAATTATTGGGCTTTACCAGCCCATTAGATGTCCTCTGTAAGTTGTGAAAATTAAACTTGCATTAGGAAATTCATTGTTTATGACTTGAAAAATAATAAAATTATTTATTAGAGACGTAAGATCGATTATGGGTTGTTTGAAAAAAAATATATTTCTTTTGAAGAAAAAGTGGTTAAAATTAGTGATTATGAGAAAATTGATTAATGGTGAAAGTTGATGGTGTTTGTAAAAAAATTCAAAAAAAATTGATAGTGTTTAAAAAAAAGTTAATAATACTTAAAAAATACTCATAAACTACCAAAAGCACTCTCCTTTTAAAATCTTATTTAATCTAATAAAAAAGAAATAAAATACTTTAAATTGTTCATGCACACAATTGTAGATAACTATAATCATTTATATTTTTTTACAAACACCCCCTATAAGACCTGAAAAATAAGAAATTATAAATCAAAACTTAAAACATTGGAATTATAAATGTAAGACTCATATATGTTTTAGGGTAATTCTTGGTTGACAAATTCTGTCCCGGGTAGAAAAAATTATTTTAGACCTTACAAATTTTATTTAAACTTTAAATGATTATTATACCCTTATTAGGAAAAAATATCTGAAATAAGTTATAAAAAATAAAAAGAATTGAACCACAGCCGTCATGAGTGCTGACTGCTGACGCCTTCGCTAAGTTATAAAATTTATAGAATCTAATTTGACCCTATCACAATCACTCCACCACTAACCCACTCAAAATATTACACTTGGACAAAGTAATAATTATGTAATATTAATAACATTAAACTTAAACTTAACTTTCTTTTTAACGATTCTGCCCATTTAGCATCTCCCTATTTTTTAATACTCCTTCTATCCTATTTTTAATTGATCAAAGCTAAAATGACACAGATTTTAATATAGAGAGTTGTTTATTAAAAATACAATCAATTCTACTTACCATAAAATACACCAATTCTACCTACCAATAAAGATGATGTATGTATTTTGACAAATAAAAAATACACCAATTCTACTTACCAATTTAACCTTGATTCTCACTTATTTTAATTTTGGGATGATTGATAAATTTTTATTTACATAATAAAACTAAATAGTAGCCAATAATGTTAATTGTATGTCGACGACGACTGCAAGTGCAAAGAAGACTTAATTGTGAAGCAATGGTAAGACTCGGACTCCACTTCACCAAATTACCAAACTTCCCAAAAAGCCGATCACCATCACCCCCAACCGACACTCTCGCTAACCGTTACACCACCAACCACCGCCGTGCCCTTCAATTCTCACCCGCCGCCGAACAATATACCTACGCAGTGCGCATATGTGCATTTAACTATTGCAAACCATGGCGGCTATGGTCGACCCTACCCCAATATCCGCTCCTCCAATTTCACAATCCATGGCTGCTCATGATTCTCCCGGACGGTTCTCCGGCGACTCTCCGTCTAGCTCACCTGCGCCAGAAGCACCCGATCGCTCTCGCTCTTCTACTCCCAGCCCTTCCAGGCAGCTGGATCCACAGGTATATGTTCAATTTCAATTGTAATTTTTGGTATTACTGAATTTTGATGATGGAAGAATGTTGCTGAGGTAGAAAGGGGAAGTACGGGTGTTGTTATGAGTTGAGAGTGATTTTGTAGGAGGATGTCTTCAATTTATTTTGTGGAAATATGATCATTCAACGTACAATTATATTCTCTGAGTTATTGTTGAATACGGAGTATAGATTAATTTTCGCTGTTTTGTTCTGTCTTTCATATCTTCCAATTAAAGAGAAACTAGGCATTGAAATTTTGGAACATGGTGAGATTATTTGTATATTCTGAATGGAAATAATTTGGAGTGCATTAGATATATTTTGTTTCACCGATTATACTTGCTTGGAAGATCGAACAAGCATAACTAGTAACTACGTAAACACTTTCCTTGACTGATGGCGAAAAAATAGAAGAAATTTTTTATGTTGGTGGTGGAAGCGCTAAATGCTACTCTACAAAATGTTGTTCAATAAACAAACATATTTCTTTGAATTTATGCTATGTGAGGCCAACCTTTACTTGAATATAAAGGAAATGTTTTATATTGGTGATAATTTGAGTGCATTGGTGAGTGATGGCTAAGTACTGTGTCTTCCTACAGAGCCAACCTCCTACAAGAGTTGAAGAATTACGACAGCTGTTTCACCTTCCACATGAAGAAGTAAGTAAATTTAGTTTTCGAATTAGTATCATGTTTCCCTATGCACGATCATATGCATAGGCTGTGTAAGATGAGTGATGTTGGGTAACAAAATTTCATCAGTGTCATATAATCTCATGTTGGAATTGGTTGTTTATTGTCTGACCATATCTTGCTTCATGGTTGAGATTTCTGGTCGATATATTTCAAACTCTACTGAAAATAGTTGGTGGAATAAGCACAGAGGCTTACTTTTTTTGTTAATTAAATAAGTATCAAAACATTAGAGGCAAAAAGGAAAGGAATTGTGCTCGCTGATGATGTCATTGGCTTCAATGAAGATTTTGTATCTTCATGATCTTTACTCTTTAGAAGACATGCTTTTTCATGGAAATGCTTGAAGAGTGTTATGTTGCTCGCATTGCTTTCCTGTTCACAACTAACATTTGAGAGTCTCCCTTTATCATTATTTTGTATAAGGGGTAATTTTTGTGGGGAAAAAACCATTATAGAGATTAAGTCTTATTTGGGACATCCTATACAGAAAATATAGTGATAAATTTAGGGCTGAGAGTGTATTATGAATTGGTTTATTCCTAAATTTAAAGTTCAAACAACCTCTATAATGAGGGTCGCGTAATAACCCTACATCATTTATAGCAACAGTAGCCCCCCCACAAAAAAGAAAAGAAAAAGGGAAGATAAAGGGGCAAGTAATTATTAGAGGCACTAAAATATGTCATATTAAGATTTTGATTATTGCAATGTAATGAGATTCGTTGTCTGTTGGACCATCAATAGTTATTATTAAAATATTTAATGTGTCCAAATACCTAGCAGCAAATTCCTATGTTCCTTACATTGCTATTAGTTCTGAACAAGTTTCTGGATAACAAAAGCCTAAAGGTTTCTTATTTGTACTTTGTGGCATATAAGATTTTGCTGTGCGTCATACTTCTGACCATGTAATTTTAAAACTCTGTTATGTAATCTGTGAATATGGTTCCTGTCATGAGAAGGAGCTGAATGGGGCTTCCCTTGCTGTAGCTAGATAGAGCTCAGGCACCATTGGCTACTTTTTGCATTGTCAATTTTGAGCTAAATTTCATTGATAATGAACTCAAATTAGTTTAGATTGCTATCATCTGAGATATCCATATAATATGAGCCTAACTGGCACATAATTTTGTTCATCTTCCCTGAAACATTATAGGTTCTCATCCAAGATTTCAACTGTGCCCTGCAAGAGAATTTTCTTCTTCAGGTAAATTGTTACTTTTGATTTGCTTCTTATCTCACTTTTCCTAAATATCTCCAATCTCAATAGCTGCTTGCACAAATTATAGTTTGTTATCATAGAATCCAATATTTGTTTCGTCATTTATTTCACAATTATAAAGCTAGTGTTTTCCTTGTGATGCATTTCATTTTTATTCCTTGCAGGGGCATATCTACCTATTTGTCCACCATGTCTGCTTCTACTCGAACCTATTTGGATATGAGACGAAGGTCTGTTCTTAAATTTATATGTTTCCTTTCTCTTTTGAAACTTATTATAAATTTTAAGGCACAATATCTGTATCTGATTTGGCTGAACTGAAATAACTTAGGCAATATTATTTTTATCAATATGACATAGTATCATAACCTCAATGCGGTAATGCTAAAGTTACCATAGTTTGAGGTTAATTATCTACAGAAAAAGTATATTTGGTTTTGGTACGATAACAAGATTGAGGTATTCATATTGCTTCGCTACTAAGCCTTTAGTTCATCATAGAAAACACAAGTCAAAGCACATACATGACATATTTCTGTCTGTATACTGATGACTGCATACATATTAATGGATATGTTTGTGGTTGTATTGATTTCCGATTTGATGAAATTGCGATTCTCCACTATTAGAGGATGCTCTAGGCAGCTACTATATTATGAGTGGATGGTACTTATACTGCTTGATGTTATTCCTGTGTTTGCTGACTCTGATTGACTTGAACTTTTAGAAAATTATTCCATTCCAAGAAATCACAGCAGTACGGAGAGCGAAAGCAGTAGCTGTTTTTCCAACTGCTATAGAAGTAATAGCTGGTGGGAAGAAGGTATGATGATCATCAAAGTAATGATTTTTCTGCATATATTACTGTGTTACCGCTTAAGAACACAGTCATTTTTTTTTTTTTGCAGTACTTCTTCACATCTTTTTTATTCCGTGACGAAGCTTTTAAGCTCATTAATGAAGGTTGGTTGCAGCACACTGGTGAATCTTATGAAATTGCAGATCAGCAGGTTGGTTTGATCATTAATGATGGATTGTCATGTTCAGACTCATGATCTGTTCCGGATTTAGTTTGTGAGCTAGCTTTCTTAAGTGGCATCTACTTCTCTCTCTTTAGTTTTTGCATGTATTCTTGATGAGCACTTGTTTCCTTTTACTTACTGTATATGATTATTTTTACCATTCAGTTAGTTTTTTCTTTTGGATATGACATATGAACTGAATGGTTTTGAGCATTTTGTTAATGTGAATGCAGAGTTCTTTAGGTCACTGTCTTAAAATATTCTATTATTTCCAATATCATGAGACTTAACCAGTGAATAAGGAATGATTGATATTGAGGTCTGCTTATCATCTTTCCATCATAGTCAGCATATCATGCAGAAATCTTTCTCAGTTCCTTAGATTTCATTTCTCTTTTGCTTCTAGTGAATAAGGAATGATTGAAAGGCATATCTTGTCGGGATATGGATGGATATCAATTGGTACTCATTTCTTAGATTTCATTTCTCTTTTGCTTCTAGTATGAAAATCTTATTAGCTTTATAAGTGTGCCATGTCAAATGAAGCTTGAGTTTGTATATGTTGGAATATTATCTTTTGGATAGTACACAATGGGAATCATTGCTTAAGGCTGGTTTACATTTCCTTTTTTCCATGTAACGTAGGAGCCGAAGCCTGATGTGAGCAGCCAGGAGAATGGCAGTTATATAGTTGAAGAAACAGGTAGCGCAAGACAATCGTTGGATGAGCTGGATATCATGGAAAGGTATCACTTTTAACCATTCAGCTTCATAATATTCAATTAAATTGTAATTGTTATATCTGGAAGTAAGTTCCCTAATCAGTAATATATCATCACCTAAGAAGTCAACTGCAGCATGTTTTTGAAATTGAGTGGGATTAATTTAAGTAATTACCAGTATTCTTTAGCAAATTGGTAACAGATGAGACTTGCGAAAAACTATATATCTGAAATAGATCTGCTTATGCTGCTATGATAAATGTAAAATTTAGGTGATCTTGTTAAGCAGAAATATGTGGAAGATGGGAAGCTGATGAAATGATAGAATGACTTCCAAAAGACAACCTAAGAACAATAGATAAAAGAGTGATGATATAGGATAAGAATTTGGCGTGCAGATTAGTGAGCGTGTTTGCTGACTCACTAGATAATCTAAGCTTGGAAATTAAGATGTTTGCCTAATAGAGTTGGGGTACACGCCACGAGCTTTGACTTTTGACCTGCATCATTTGTCCTTCCATAGACATACTTAATGCCTATTAACAAACGTAGCACACATGTGATCTCCATGTAAGTTGTGCATATTTAAACTAATAAGATTATAGTGCCCTCTGAAATTAAAGATATCACTGCAGATATGGTATGACACTGTCATAGTAGTTGTCAGACATAACATTCATCTGCATTTAAAAAAAAAAATATACCAAAGGAGTTTGCTCTTTCTTAGTACACTGAGCAGTCAGATTCAATTTATGTAGTTCTGTACACAGTGATGAGAAAGCCCCCACATTAGAGGAACCCAAATGTATTGCCGATGGTGAACCTAAAATTGTCTCAAAAAACCCAGCTGTGGAAGTTAGAGAAGAAGTGAATGCAGCAAATGTTCCTGTTATTGATGGTTCATCATCGCCAGAATGTTCAACTTGGAAGCCCGAGAGTTCTAATGCACCTGGTGGTTAGTCAATATTCTTTTCTAGTTTTCCCACATTTATTTCTATCAGGTTTTTTCCAAATATTGCTATTTATCTTCTTATGGATTGGCAAATGTCCTTTTCCCACACATTGTCCAAAACTTTGCTAATACTTTTTTCACTCTTACCACTTTGTCCTGAAATGAGTTTCCATGATGCAGTTCCTGAAGGCTTCACCAAAGTTGCAGAAACAAAGTTTTCGGTAGTAAAATATTTTTTTTGTTTGTTGTATCAAGTTGACTATATGATTTCATTTTTAAGAATGGATTAGCTGTGAGCAACAGAGCAAGCTCCATCCAATTATTGAACCCTGTTTAATTTTATTTTTTAATGCAGATACGGGCAGAGGAGTTTTTTAATTTGTTCTTTTCTGACAATAGTGTCAATTTCCATGAATATTTTCACAAGAAGTGTGGCGATAAAGGTATTGGGACTCTGGCTTATTATGTTCTTGTTGTTTCCTCATCACCTATAAGTAGGGATCTTTACATATGTTCTTTAACCATTCTATTTGATATGGTTTATGATTGGCCTTTACAGATTTCAAGTGTACAAAATGGCATCCTCATGCAAAATTTGGCCAGACCCGCGAAGTATCATTTCAGCATCCAATTAAAATCTATTTCGGTATGCTTTTGTTCATGGCATATTGATGTTAGAAATGGCTTTTTCCGCTTCAAGTGATGCTCAGCTGCTCATTTCGGACTTTTTATATTTGGCAGGTGCAAGATTTGGTAGCTGTCAAGAGGTTCAAAAATATAGAGTCTATAGAAATGGGCAAGTTTCTTTATCATAAACTCAATCGTTAGGTGTTGATTATTATTGCTGGTGCAACTAAAGTTCTCACCATTCTGACTTCTATCACTAAGTTGACAATGGCCTTATGGCATCTACTATCATTATGAATACGTACATGAATCATATTATCATGCTCCTTATGATATCATATTTGGGAGTATTAGCACTTCTAAGAAAACTACAGTTGCGAACAATATAAGAGTTGATTTTTTGAAAATGATCATTTGATCTATATTGACCAAAGAAGTGAAGAAATTGAGAAAATTTGCTACCTATGTTTTAGATATTTACAAATCTAAGACAAATTACCTTAATTTAAATCTGGGTTCCTGGTGTCACTTCTCATGTCATTTGAGTTGCTTGCTTTGATTGTTGTGTTGGATCCTGAGACAGACCTTATTATCTTTTACTGTAAAGGCATCCAGTATATATGATGATGAGATAATAGAATGATGGTTAACTTCATGGAGACATCTCTCTAAGTTGATAATTTGATGGGATGCTGCAATGTTGCACTCTGGTCTGAGGAAAAAGAAAGGGGTAAAAAATAAAGAGTCTTGGATCTTACAGATCCATCTAGATCTATCCTTCAGATCTATCTAAATCTTTAAATATCCATTGACATCTTCTCTGTTTTGCAAATTCATGTATTTGTAATACAAGCACAAACTTTGAGCAGGTATTCATGGTACCTAAAAGTGTGTTTCAATTTTTTATTTTTTCTTGAAGCGAATTCTTTATGAGGTCAATTTTATGGAAAAAATTATGTTCCGACATTGTGGAGGCTGTCATTGTTAATTGATATTGCCTCCAACCTGAACACCCAGTCATGTAGACATAAAATTTAGTAGTTTCAATATCTAAATATGGTTGTTGTGAAGTCCTCCTGCACTCGTCGTCAACCTATGTTTGTCTTATTATGTATCTTAGTACAAATTAATTACTGTCTTACTTGAGATTATTTAGTATTAATTCTCTTAGCTCCTTAACCTTTGTGTTTGAATGCCAATAATGACAATTGGTTGGTGCTATCTGTTGTTAAATCTTCCTTATATAAAGTTTTTGGTGATCTTCATATAATGTTTGCCTATTAAATACATTATTGTTTTCCTTACCGGCTTAGTTTTTTCATGCCAGTCATTTGATCGTTGATACTTCACAAGATATTAGTGACGTACCGTATGGGGACTACTTCAGTGTGGAGGTAATTTTTTTTTTTTGATGTATTGATGGGTATACTTGGACCAACTTGTAACGTACTTTGTTGGAAGTACACCTATTCTATTTTTCAACTCATCGTCCCCCTTTACCTCTCTATCCTCATCCACTCTCTTGCCCTGCCACTCTTCCCTTGCTGGCTGCTGCCAATTGTTGATTTTGGATCTATTTCCTTCTTTTTAATTAGCATAGAAATGGGATCTTGTTCTGTTTCTCCTGATGATCTTTCATGAACTTACATTTCGATCATACTTATTTTACAGGGGCGCTGGGATCTAGAACCAGAGGGAGATGATTCAAAGCCTGGCTGCAGGTTGAGGGTTTACACCAACGTTGCCTTTTCAAAGAAAACCATGTGGAAAGGTTTGACTATGTTCCTCATTTAACTATATGGTATCTTAGCTGCTTCTGATTGTTCTGGATTTATGGTTTCTGAGGATTTTTTTGTTATGGGTATTTGAGGCTTTGCATTAAAGGTTTTGGAAGAGCTTTACTCAACAATTAGTTTTAATGCTGACAAGCGTTCCTATTTTTTACAGGGAAAATTGTGCAGTCTACAATAGAAGAGTGCCGCGAAGCTTATTCAATTTGGATAGAACTGGTATCCTTCTTGTCATTTCTTGATTAGATTATAAAATTTCTGTTTTAATTTTCCCTCCCTATATCTGAAGATTGTATGGACTAATGTTTCAGGCACATGAATTGTTGAAACAGAAGAACCTGGAGAAGGAAGATGGTATTTCTCTTTTGTATAAGTGCCACACATGTATAATCTAATAATATAGTTCTTAGTTTGTTTGGTAATTTCATAAGATTTACTTTGCTTTACTATGGTCATCTAACCCACTGTGCTAGGTTCTGATGCTATGCATCTTAAACTATTTTTCACAGGAATTACTGCGTCTAACTTGATTTCAAATGAGCAAGTTCGACTGGAAACCCTAGCAATTAATCAGCAACACGTGGAACCTACTAAAATCATACCAGGTGTGACAGTTATAAACCAACGAGTCAATGACACTCCACGGGTCAACGTTGGGGAGGCATCAGTTGGATCCCTGTTTACAGATACCTTCGCCAAATTCTTTACATCTTTAAGAAATCTGAGCACTCCATCCTTACTCCTGGTCATTACAATTGCTGTAATTCTCGTTCTAATGCAGGTATGTTTATATTGCTGGAATATATCCCGCATTTTTGAGTAAATATTAATGTTCTCTGTGCATTCCCCTACTCTGAATTTCTGTAGTTGGGTGCTTCTTGCCCTCTAGAAAAAAACTTGTATGTACTAGGTGCACCGTGCAATTCAAGTGTATTTTTAAATGGTATTAGTTGTTTTCACTAAAGCGTATTAGTTGTTTCCACCGATATATATTAATTGTGTGGAGTTGGACCATACAACTGGTGTACAAGAGTGTTACTCTTTGCTTTAAGGATGTATATTTTTCTCTCTCATGTCTAATACTCTTCAGGTTCTCATTTTTCATTGTTTTATCATGGCATATGATAGGACATCCATTAATAAATTGTGCAACTGCATTGAAATTTTATTTCTTGGATTTTGCAGATGACCATCCTGGTGTTATTAAGTAGACCCCAGCGGATCCACGTGATCCCTCAGGCAGGCTGCATGCAAGGATTGACCGAGAACAGGCTGGAAGTGCTGGAGTCGGTGAATAGGCAAATAAAGTATATGAAGGAGGAGATGCATTTTATGAAAACTTTGCTGGACAAGATGCAAAATGAGCATGCTCAACTCAAAGGTAAGTTGAAGGAGTTGGAGCTCTTCAGAAACCAACGAATCTGACAAAATAATGTACATCTACATTCATGTGCCCAAAAAAAAAAAAAAAAAAAAGGAGAGTTGTAAATCAGTGAAGGGCTCTGTAGGTAGCTTATTTCTGATATTCTTGACCGCCTCTGCCATTTTCTTGAATTGATCCGTCTACCTTGCTTGGTGCTGCCCGTCTGGTACGTTTTACAACATTGGACATAACTTGCATTGTATAATAAAGATGGTAGATTTTTCAGAAACTGTACGTTATTTATATGATATACATAGTTACCTTGTTAGTTCAAAGGCAATATTTTACGTTCTAAAATATAAGGAAAAAGGATTTAATTTTAATACATTAAGCGATGGGTGAAATCACTCAAAATAACAAAATATTAAGCGTTTTTATGCCTATGTAGGAACATATGTTAATTGATCCCTCTGCACTTCTGATTATGATTTATGAGTTAAATCAGAAGTTAATATAGAAGTTATTTATATGATTTATGAGGATGTTTTCTAAAAGTTTCTCCAGCAAAAAATATGAGTATTACTAACTAATATCATTTAATGCACGTGATGTATATTAAAAATAAAATAATGAAAAAGAAGGTGAGATACCAAGAAGCAGGTCTGTTTATGTTAAAATGCTTGGTTGAAGACTCGAGGTTTGGTCTCTTCAACTTGATTCTAAGAGTTAATAATCTGCACACTATTTACTTGGGAAAAGGTGTGTTATTTAATCTTTTTTATTTATTTTATATGAACACATTTTAAACGATAAAACTAGGCATTTGTATATACTTTATTGTCAGTAGGGGAAGTGCAACACTTTCAAAAGATATTTGAATCTATAAAAAAGCTGTACCTTGATTGGAGGATACTTGAGGCTATATACTAAAACAATGATTCAAGATTTCGACATAATTTTTTGCCTTTTTACAATTTTACATGAATCCTTAATTGTACATAAAAGTTAATACTTGATGAATGTCATATGACTCATAAAAAAAGGGATACGAGAATTGATATAAAATGTATCAGAATAGGGAAAATACTTGTTTTTTAGTCACTTCACTTTCATGTTGTTTGAATTATATGTCCTTATACATTTATTTATAAGCATTAGCATGTCTTTTTTACATTTTCATTTTTTTAACGGACTCGTAGACATCTATTTACTAATACCGAGTAATGATAAATCCCGTTGCATTAAAATCTGGTAACTCTCAAACCCATATGATGTAATCGTGTAAGGTCAATTTATAGAAGTGTAATAATTCAATTGACCTTACACAATATATAAAAGTGGTCCAGCGCAATACAAATATGTATTTTTCATTAAAAATAAACATTCAAATAAATTGTCCGAATATATATATTTTTTTTATAGAAATGCAAGATGGGGTTTTTTATGAATTCCTTAAATTCTTCAATCTTAGAAGCAATACTGCACATGATTATAATGATTTAAGTTACATATCCCCACAATATAGGCATGGAGTTCGTGGAGATTTTGAGTGATGTAGCTATTTAATTACTTGTATTGACTACATACAGTATTCACACGATAGATTCATCGAACTAGGATTCTTTTTGTGTTTTTTTTTATGGAAGTGGTTTAGTTGATGGTTGTTTTCATTCATCACTCTTGTTTTCGCTATCAAATGGAACCCCTTGTCCTTATTTGTAATTAATTGGATGGATATACACACGATTAATTCTTCTTCCTCAATATATTTAAACTATACAATTAAATTTGGACCCTTTTATGTCCTCAACCAAGTGTCATTTTTAAGGGTAAAGTTGGGTGGGTCTCTTGTCTTGTAGAAGTCTTGACCGTCTTATTTTCGGGATAAGAGGCCGAATTAAAAAAAAAAATGAAGACATAACCATTAGTATAAAGGAGAATCCATAATAAAATGGGTAGGGTTCAAAAGTAAGTCTTGGATTTAGAATCAGGTCTTGTAGTATATATAGACTCACGCTTGGGTAAAGTTTTGTATGAAATTGATGCACCATGCAACTCAAGTATATTTTTAAAACGATATGTTTTTTTCTGGAACGTTCAATTTGTTTTACACCGAATAAGTTGAGTGTTTCAGAAAAATAAAATTCTGGTGCACATAAAATCTACGGGATTTAAATCGATTTGGTCCCATAACTTTGGATCTTTATTGAAATGGTCCCGTATATATCACATGTTTCAATTTAGTCCCGTATGTTTTCAATTTGTGTCGATTTAGTCCCAAGGCCGGAGGCCGGTCAAACCAGCCAAACGACGTCGTTTTTTGGGCGTGTTTTGCACGCCGCCCTAATTTCGATCGAAATCTTGACTTTGTCGATTTGAATGGCGTGGCGCCATACGCGTGTTTTTGCCAATTAAAAAAATAAAAAAAGAAAATAAAATTACACGGCGGTAAAAAAAAACAAAATGAAACACTCTCTCTTCCTCCCTACTCATCTTCCTCGGCCATCTCACGGCGGCGGCACGGCGCCGCCGCCGTCATGGCCGGAAATTTATCCTCTTTTTTTCTTTACACACCGCACATCAAAACGACCCCCCCCTCGATTCACACGTCACGAATACACCATCTATTTTCTGATCCAACCAGTCCCGTCGCTGGATAATCGGAGCCAAAGTTTCGGCTCCGTTGCCGCCGTCGCCGGCGCATCCGGTCTCGCCCCCGGTACCGTCGTGAAGCTCTCGACGAGGGGAGCAAAACCCCTCTGTGAAATTCACAATCGGACACCGGGAGACCCTTCGATTTAAGGCTTAAAGCCAAAATAAAATCTATTTTTGTGTTGTTATTGTATACTTTCTGAAACCACCCACTCTTTGTGTACATGAAGATTCTATGATATAGTTTATATTTCAATTCATTATTTTACTCATGGTATAGTTAAGGTTGGTGTTGCTTTGAGGGAGAAGGAAAAAGAAAAACATTTTTTTGTAAAATGAAATAGAAGACGGCCGTCGCGTTTTACGGGATGCCGGAGGCCGACGAAGGTCGCCGGAGGTGCGCTACCCCAGTCCTGGCCGGCGGCCACCACCCGGCGACGATGGAAGGGTTGAAGGACTTCTTGGTTAAAATTCAGAAAACAGAGGGGAGGCTAAAGAGAATTAGATTGATTCTAGGGGTCAATTTGCAAATTCGAATTCTTGGAAAAGATTTATTTTATTTTTATTTAATGATGTGTAATTTTATTTTCTTTTTTCATTTTTTTAATTGGCAAAATACACATGTAGCGTGCCACGTGTCCAAATCGATGCAAGTCAGCATTTACCGATCGAAATTAGGGGCGCGTGCAAAACATGCCCCAAAAAATGACGTTGTTTTGGCTAGTTTAACCGGTCTCCGACGCCTTGGGACTAAATTGACACAAATTGAAAACATAAGGAACTAAATTAAAACATGTGATATATACGAGACCATTTCAATAAAGATACAAAGTTATGAGACCAAATCAATTTAAATCCCCTAAAATCTACTCATTTTAAAAAAGTATAAGTTATTTTATTAAAAGGTATTTGTCGAAGTATTAATGTTTTCATTTAATTATAGTAACATACATGTGCACTAGTTACCCGGTATACCCAGTGCATCCAATTGCTATTGTAGTATTATATAAGACCCCATTAATTTTTAGTGATAAACTTTTTATAGATTCGCTTTCTACTATAAATATGTTTGATATTCCACATCATGCATGTGCTAATTGATACTCGCACATTGTAATAAGACGAAACTTAAATATTAGAAGAATATTCTACGTGCTGCCTCATGGAAACCGGTAGTAATAAACATGGAACTCATGTTGCATGTCCTCAAGCTTACTTTGACATTGCTTTTCATGCAAATATTCAATAAATTAATCTAATAGTAGAACTACGTACTCATGACTATTTTAATTGGATCAAATAATCTCCAAAGAATATATTAAAAAATAAACAAATTGCAGCCGCTTCTTCAATTAAATATGCATGAAAGAGGGCTTTGGGAGCCAATTCTTAAATATGGCCTTAGCTCCCATGATTACACCAATTAATGATATGATCATATATACAAATTAATGAATCAAATGAATATTTTGAATAAAAAATCTATCCAAACAAAACCTGTTGATTTTCCAAAACCCTCTTGGCCGTTGCTCTTAGAGGACAATTTGAGCTCACAACATTATCAACCAAATGTAGATACGTCTTCAGATCGTGACACGTGGCAACACTCCCTTTGCTTAAATCAGGGCAATCTTTACTACTCAATTTAAGCTCCTCCCCTATCTCCGCATACACCCACTGCGTGTCCTCCACGCGCTTTTGAAGCCAATTTAAAAGCCCCGCCGCGTTGCGGGGCTTGTCTCCGTTGATGCCCGCCGCTTCCTCGTTTATGACGAAGCCGGGAACCTTCGTGATCGGATCGTCCGAGTTCACGATTCTCAAAACCTTCGTTCCGCTCTTTTCGAGCTGGCTACGGAAGTTTTTGTTCCCCACTCTGGGCCCCCCGAACGACACCACGGTCACTAACGGCGTGTGTTTGAACGTCGTCGTGATGTCGTGGGCCGTCAAGGTGGCCAATGCTGCCCCCAGGCTGTGCCCCGTCACCGTGATGCTCAACGGCTCGTCCGCGTATTTCTCGAGAATTTTCCCGATCTCGTCTCGTATCGAATCCCGTAAACTCTTACGTGTCTCCGTACTCGATGTGTACATGCTCAAAAACCCGCTTTGTACCATCGATTCGTCGGACGCCACGTCATCACCAGGTAAACTAGTCAACGCGACACGTAGATTCTCGAGCCACTCCATACACGTGGCGGTCCCCCGGTACGCGATCACCACGTCGCGTCTACCCAACCTCGCAATTTCATTCTTGTCATTACACACCGCCACGTACCCAATCCAGCTGGACTGGGTGGAGGCCCAGTCCGGGACCCGTTGGTCGGTCCAGCTAGGGAGCTGGACCCCACACGTGGCGTGCAAACTTTTTGTCACTTTGTACCCGGAGTTGCCAAGTCCGCATTGAGTCAGCATCGAGCTTCTCGGGTAGCGACACGTGGCGTAACCCGGCGATGACGTGTCAAAATCGAAGCATCGGTAGGTCGCCTCGACAAACTCGCCGTACCGTAAAATTTCGTGGCGTAGGTCGTCATCAAGAGGGTTGAGCAAGCCTTCCCAATTCTTGATCCCTTGAAATTCCATCCAATTTTCTCGGATTTTTTTGGCTTTAGATACAATTGATTGACTAGTTGTACTAATACTCATTTTTTGGCTCGAAGTGTTCATGATTTTCAAACTCAAACTATTTGAATTGCATTTTTTGGGATGTAATCGAGTCGAGCCGATCATCATGTGACTTGAGACATGCAAATTGGACTGTTTTACAGTCCCAGAGGTAAAATTCATGCTAATAACTATTGTATATGTGGATAGTGAGGAGAGAGAAAATGTTGAAAGTTTAGAGAGAGAAAAAAAGAGGTCGGTGGAATTAGGACTTAGGGGAGCAACTTGATTTATGCAATGTTGTCGTGGGGAAATAAAGAATTTATAGGCATGTTTTTAGAGAGTGAAGAATGAGAAGGAAGTTTCTTAGATTTGCGGCTGACAAGGTAGTTTTTAACAGGGGATTCAGATTTGTGGGGGCCACTAAACTAGTCTTTGAAATCGCAGGTTGGAAAACGTTTTTCGATTTGGGATTGTGTTACGCGTCCCTCATTTTATAAGTAACCTCTTTACTATCATACTATGAATTTTCTTTAAATATTAAAGAATACAATAGTATTATATACTACTGATAAAAAAAAAAAAATTATATACACACACTATGGTTCTATGACTTACTGAAAAAAAAAATACAGATTTAGTAAAAATAATGAGGTCTTCAATATGTTAGTGTATGGTGCAATTTAAGTATATTTTAAAAAATATAATTTATATGTGTTTGTATATTTTATTATGAACAAATTGGATATTGCTCGATATACATCGTTAAATCTATGAATCTTTTGTATTTTATTAAAAAAAATTGATTAAAAATATAATTAAATCAAATGTTTTTATTTATTTATTGCACAGGTCAGCAAGTCAAAATGATGTCGTTAATATCTGAAGTGTCCAACCTGGGTGCACCAGTTGCACCGTCCAATGATACACAATTAATATTATTTAATGAAAATAATTAATATTGATAAGGTAATACCATTTAAGTAAAATTAATAATCTATCTATACTATATTAAAAAGTGACAAGAGTGTGGAAATCATTTTTTGACCAATTTACCTTTGCTCTTTTTAATCTTGATCATTTACACCCCATATTTTAAATTATTATTTATTTTGTTATTAATTTTCATTATCCCCTTTTACAATTGATGTCTTTTCATTTTTCCATTTCATTTATAATTCTTATCAATTACTACCTCCATCCCGAAAAAACGTGAACACCACTTTTATTATCGAGTTTTTGTGAGCGAGTTGTTTATTAGTATTTCAAATGATAAAGTGATTTTTAAAGAGGGGTATTATAGATCTACCTCTCATCTATTGCATGCATCTTTAAAAAATATTTTATCATTTCAAATACTAATAAAAAAACTCGCTCGCAAAAATACGTGAAAACAGTAAACATGCACGTTTCATTGGGATGGAAGGGGTATTTTTCAACTGATATTTTATTATTATTTTTTATCTATCTATATCTATATTATATTAAAAAATGACAAGAGTGTGGAAATTATTTTTGGACCAATTTACGCTTGCTCAAACTATATTAGTTAGACAAATTGTTAGGGATTTCTAAATGATTTGAGATATGTAAGTTGTTAAAAAGATAATATGAAAAAATAAAAAAATAAAGACTTCAATGCTTAAATTTTATAATATTGTGCTCATTCAAGGAAACCACTAAATTAAAATTGTCCATGGAATATGACTATGTAGAAAATTAGGTGGAAATAAAAAATAAAAAAAGCTACCTCCATCCCATTTTAATTGTCATTGAAGAAAAAAAAATTTGCACCAAATTAAAGGAATAGTAGAACATTGTTTCTGAGACCAGACAAGTTACAAAGACATTAATTTTGTCATTACGAATTTGGGACTACATAAAGAGTAGTAACAAACTATAATATTAAGAATAGAAATGTCTTACATGATAATCATAAAAATTAATAGGATGATCCAGTTGACCGGAAATACCATCACAATTTTATATCATTTAGATGATTAGATATGAGCTTAATAATTCCACCACTGTACTCTAAAAAAACTCCAAAGATCAACTTCTTTCATTGTAGAAATTTAAACTTTGTTTGATAAACAACAAGAGTGTGGAAATTATTTTTGGACCAATTTACGCTTGCTCAAACTATATTAGTTAGACAGATTGTCAGAGATTTCTAAATGATTTGGGATATGTAAGTTGTTAAAAAGATAATATGAAAAAATAAAAAATAAAGACTTTAATGCTTAAATTTTACAATATTGTACTCATCCAAGGAAACCACTAAATTAAAATTGTCCATGGAATATGACTATACAGAAAATTAGGTGGAAATAAAAAATAAAAAAAGCTACCTCCATCCCATTTTAATTGTCATTGAAGAAAAAAAAATTGCACCAAATTAAAGGAATAGTGGAACATTGTTTCTGAGACCAGCACGAGTTACAAAGACATTATTTTGTCATTACGAATTTGGGACTACAGAAAGAGCAGTAATAAGCTATAATATTAAGAATAGAAAGGTCTTACATGTTAACCATAAAAATTAATAGGATGATCCAGTTGATCGAAAATACCATCACAATTTCATATCATTTTGATGATTAGATATGAGCTCAATAATTTGACCACTGTACTCTAAAAAAAAACTCCAAAGATCAACTTCTTTCTTTGTAGAAATTTGAACTTTATTTGATAAACAACATATACCACTAAACATGAAAAATTGTAACACGATTGCACGGACCACGTGCAATGCAAGTGTCGAAAAACCTATTACCAACTAAAAGTGCATTTGAATTAAACATGCTACTAGTGCATAAAAATATTTAGATGTCATAAGTGAATATTACATGAAATTTAATTCTAGCTTCAGCTGCCAACTCATAAACCTTACCTACACCTTCCCACATTCTATATTTCTGTTACGCCTCAAGCATAAGATTCATGGAGGTTAGAGAGTATATTTCTGCTACGCCGATAAAGTGATACTTTCGTCTCTTTAGAAATGTTTGTATTGATATAATATACTCTCCAACCTCCGTGAATCTTATGCTTGATTGATGTAGTGCATGTTTAAAAAAAATAAATACATAAAGTAAAAATATTATGGGGTCCATTTATAAATAAAAAGATTGTTTATAGGTGAAGTATAATGACATTTAAAATAATTAAGTGATAGTTAAGAGATAAAGATAAAATATTTTTTTTTCATAAAAGGAGTGTGCATAATATTGATGGATGACAAAATAAATGTGGGAAAAAATTTTCTTGAATTAAAATTAATATATCTCGGATATTCTATATAATTAAAATATTCCACAAAATCCCACCTCATATGTATTATAGATTTTCACCATTGCATTTTAAAACAATTCAACTTTTGGTATATTGAAAGATATTCTTGTAATTTATTTTCCACATTTCAAGAAAATCAAGAAAATATTTTTAGAACTATATTAATAGTTGTATGATTTAGTGTAAATAAATTTATTTTTAATGAGATAATCAAATACATATTCATTCCATAACAAAATTCAAAAGAAAATCTTTGATCTCTTTTATCCATGGATTTGAGACTCAACCAAGTACCATTAATATCGCGATTTTAAACCTCCATGTTTACGCTTTCCTATTGTGCATACCACTTTTACTCGCTCTTTTTTTTTGAAGGGAATATTCACTTCACTTAGAATAAATTACATATCATCTTCGTTAACTGTTCTATATTTATTTTAAGATTATTTAATATAGATTTGGAACTTGGAAATAGCTTTCTAATTAATTAAAATAATCTTGGAATGAACGGTTCAACATTATTTCCATAAACCGTTTATTAATTCCACTTGCAAGTTTTGGTATGATAAAAAAAACCTCCCGAGGGCCAACCGTCAAGAATAATACGTGCTTTACTTCTTCTTCAATGATTTTTAACAATCACATGTGACCAATAATATTGCCCAAGATAAAAAGATTTGATCTCATTTTCAACCACCATGATAAGTCAAAGCAATATACACTTCCCACGCGATCCTATTTAAGGAACGAAGATTAAGAAATAACGAACCACTCTCAATTCTTTTTTTTTAAAAAAAATTGATTTTTTTAGGCACGAAACCCACCAAAGATCTCTTATATATAAGCCAATCTCGAGCCTTACACTTAATTTTAAGCAATTATTCATTTCCATCTGGGGGGAATAACACGGACCTTTTAGCCGAGGATCAATTTAATCTTCTCGGGATAGGTATCACTAAATTAACTTTACTTAATGAAATTAATTTTATATGTCCTATATGTAATTTCGATTTTTAAAATTCTTTTTTATTTTGAAATTTTTTTATTCAATTATCTTATTTATTAATTCAATCACACTTTTATATAATAATAATTTTTTTTATATAAATTTAAATTAAATTATATTAAAATTATATTTTTTACTTGTTTTTTAAAATGTTTTTTTTCCATAAAAAAGTGTGCATTTTTTTTTAAACTTGTAATATTTTTAAATTCTAAACAAGTAATATACTTTTTTTATCTTAATAAGTAATATTTTTTTTTAAACAAGTAATTATTTTCTTCTAAACAAGTAATATATATTTTTCTTTAAACAAGTTATACCTTTCTATCTAAACAAGCTAGTAATACTTTTCTATTTAAACAAGTAATACTTTTCTTTAAACAAGTTTATTTAATGAAATTAATTATATATGTTCTAAAAATTGTTTTTTTTTAATTTTTTTTTTAAATATTCTTTTATTTCAATTATCTTATTTATTAATTCAATCACATTTTTATATAATATTTTTTTTATATAATTTAAATTTAAATTAAAAAACCAAGCCAATTAAATTAAATTAAATTATTTTTTATTTGTACTTTTTTTTTAAAAAAAAACCTTTTTTTTAAACTTGTAATAATTTTCCTTCTAAACAAGTAATAATTTTCTATCTAAATAAGTAATACTTTTTCATCTAAACAAGTAATATTTTTCTTTAAACAAGTTATACCTTTCTATCTAAACAAATAATACTTTTCTATTTAAACAAGTAATATTATGAACAAATTTTACATAAGAGTTTGTGTTAATCTCATTATATAAGACAAATATTAAAAAGAAATAAATTAAATTAGAATTTAAAGAATAAAATATTTTTTTGTTTTTTTACTACACGCCTTTCTTTTTAAACTTGAATTTTTTTTCCTTCAAATTAAAATAAAAAAAAAAACAAAAATACAAACTTTAATAAAAAAAACAAAAATATATATTTTTTTTTAAACAAGTTATAACTTTCTATCTAAACAAGCTAGTAATACTTTTTCTATTTAAACAAGTAATTATTTTTCTTTAAACAAGTTCTCTTTTTTCTTCTTTTATTTAATTTAAATGAATTCTATATGTTCTAAAAATCATTTTTTTCTTACTTTTTTTTTAATTCTTTTTTTTAATTTATTAATTCTTTTTTTTTTATAATAATTTTTTATATAAATTTAAATTAAATTTATTAAAATTATATTAAAATTATATTTTTTACTTGTACTTTTTTAAAAAAAAAAGTACTACCTTTCTTTTAAAACTTGTAATAATTTTGTTTAAAACAAAAATGAACTAGTATAATCCTTTTTAAGACTCAATTTGGACTGTGTTAGTCAATTAATGAATAAGACAAGAACAACAAAAAAGATGTTGCACGTGTAAACATAAATATAGAGTACCGTCCAATCCAATATTAATTAATATTTGTTGAATTTATAATTATTTAATTTCCCTGGACAAAAATAAAAAAATAAAACAAAAAATCAACATCAAAAAAAAAAATGATAGTTGACTGTTGCGAGGCTTTGACTGGGCCCCATCAACTCAGATGTGTAATTCTCACAATCTTTCCGTCCACAAAACACGTATGCGCTTCACATCCTCTCCGTAGAGCGGTAGAGTTTAAAACAAAAATGAACTAGTATATAAATTAAGTTTTATTACTCAATTTGGATTTTATTATTTTTGAATTTATAAAAAAAGATGTTGCATATTTTAAAAATATTCTATTTATTAAATAATTAATATTTGTTGAATTTATAATTATTTAATTTCCATGTGATAATTTTTATAAAATAATAATAATAATAATATAAAAAATTAAATTTATGGAGAATTCAAGTTCATTTTTTATCCCCCACAGATGTCTTTTTAATTTCCTTTTATTTTTTTTAAAAGATTAATTATACTTAAAATTTAGGTGCTGCTCGATTTCTTATAAAGAATAGAAATAACATGATAATTGAAATAAGAAAAATTATGGTATGTATTATTGTATTGTTTGGATTTGAACTTGTAAATCCGTCTTCAATTTTATTTTATATCTATTAAAAAATATATCTAATTCCCTAGTCAATTTTATTTCTGTTAAAGTGAAAAGCCAACTCATAACATCAATAAAACAGTATTAATTTTGATGTATAGCTAGGCTAATTCTAACCAGGTTTTTCCTTTTCTTGAGATTTTAGTATTAATAATATCTATTCTGAGAATAACAAAAAAACGTGTTGGGTGAGTTGGAAAAAAGTTTGCAAATCTAAATTAATGGGGGGTCAAGGGGTTAGAAACTTGGGAGTTTTTAATAGAGTCCTAGTTGGGAAATGGGTTTGAAGATTCCTTGTTGAAAGAAATAAGAATTTATGGGGTAGAGTTCTACGCTCTTTATATGGAAATATTGATGTGGGAGAGTCGGGTCTTATTGTAAAGGGAGTTGGAATATGATGTCAAATTGGTGGAAAGTTGTTTTAAACAATATGTCTGGGGAAGGGGGGAAGTGGTTGTGGGGTCATTTAGAAAGGTGTTTAGGAAATGGGGATAACACAAGCTTTTGGGAAAGTCCGTGGACGGAAGTTGGGCCTCTAAAGGCTAAGTTTCCTAGGTTATATAATTTAAGTGCTGTGAAAGAGTCAAAAATTAGTGAGATGGGTAAATGGGTTAATGGGTCATGAAGTTGGGATCTAGTGTGGAATAGGCCCTTATTTGATCGCGAATTACACTCTGTTAACGAGCTTCTTTGTGTGCTAAACAGGTGCAACATGGTGGAAGATTTGGAAGATACTTGGAAGTGGAAGTTGTCCCCGGACAATCAATTCAAGACAAAATGGGCGTACGAAGCTATCAGAAATCCATCGGCTTCAGTCATCACAAATTCAGGAGGGACTTCGATCTTGAGCCGCGTTTGGAGTAAGATACCTCCTCTCAAAACTTCAACAATGGCTTGGAGGCTTCTTCAAGATCGTCTGCCTACCCGGGAGAATCTCAGGAAGCGCAATATACTTCCTCAAAATAGTTGTACAAGCTGTCCTCTTTGCAACTCGCAACCGGAAAACGCTCCTCATCTCTTCTTCGGTTGCCCCGTAACGAATAAAATCTAGTACGCCTGTTACAATTGGTTAGGAATTCTGGGTGTGAGTCATAATCAGATTACTCAACATTTCCTTGCTTTCTCTGGAATTTTTGCGGGAAAGAAAGGCAAACTTTTGGCGACGAGTCTTTGGATATGTGTTGTTTGGGTTATTTGGAAAGAAAGGAACATTTTGATTTTTGACGGCAAATGCTTTGAAACGGAAAAAGTGTTGGATGAAGTTAAAGGATGATTTTGGAGTTGGTGCTCGGTTAAATACACCACTTTTTGTAATTTTCAATTTTCGAATTGGCTAGTGAATCCTAAGATAATACTCGAGAGTTAAGGCTCTCCTTTACATTGTATATCATTGTACAGTGTCACTCTTTGTTCTATGTTACTATGGAATAAAAGAACTTTACTTACAAAAAAAAAAATTAATAATATCTATTCTATCCTTCATAGTTTTTTTCTGTTAAAAAAAAAGGTAGTTTGACCTCCTATTCAAATTAGTACTATAATGACACAGTCAAAATTCTTGTCCGTAAAACTAGATTTGAAAAATAATTATTTATTTAAAATCAATACTTAATATTATATTATATAATGCATGAGAATTAGAGATAAATACTATAGTGCATGCTTGTAATCAGTGATATGTAGCCTATTACAATATAATATATGCATCCTTTAAAAAAAAATGCATGTAACAATGTAACATATGTAGAAAAAAATTGTAATAAAAAAATTCAATTGAATATAAGAGGCGCTTGAGATTGGATATTTGGAATATATGAGGTTGAAAAAGAGGATTGAAGCTGCTAAATATGAATATTACGAAGTGGAGTTATACCAACTATGATTATTCTTAATAGAGATGCTTAAAGAGACTAAGGGAGCTAGCTTTATTTTAAAATTAATTATTTGATCAACTATTGTGAATTGCCTAAATAATGTAGAGAGACGAATGATTTCAGTTAACCAACTTTATAAATTTTCCTGTATTAGGTGCCCTACATAAAAGCATGTCAACTATGGGGAAAGGGAGTCATTTGACAATAAGAAAAGGAAAAAGATCAACTTGGTCGTGAAAAACTATTTTTCCCTACTCATATTAATTATATCCCATATTTTAAAGTATTAATTTTAATAGGCACTTGAGACATTTCCAATGAATAATTAATATCTTGACACATGTGATCACCTTATAAGTATGGAGTGGAATAAGGATTTGATGACAAATTTGAATTTCGTAATGTCAAATTCATATACAAATATATTATTGCATGGATTCATCTTTTTTTTTTAAAAAAAGCAATATTTGAGTTATTTGGGAGGATATTAAGTTATCCATCTTAACCCAAAGGCCACTCATCTACAACCTCATAGTTAATTTTCCCCGTCATACCTCTACATATAACTAAAATTAGTGTAAGGTATAATTTTTTTTCCCCATATAACTTTAAGTTACAAATTCTTTTTGAACTTATAATCGAATTTGCACATTGTGCAGTCGAATGTGCACACATGTGAAGTGCAATTGTATCTTAGAGTAATATAACAAAAAAATATATTTTATAGAGTAATAATTTGAAAAAAATTATACCTTAGTGTAATTTTTTCTTTATTTTATCAAACTACTTGTTCACTAATAAATGTGTTAAAGTTTGAGATATGTTATATGCACTATTCAAGGAATAAAGTCTATGTACCAACTATAACTTTTAAATTTCATTCTCATTTTCTACCTTTTAATCCCCAGGCCAAGCATATCCGGCCCTTGTATTATTAGATTTTCTTACTATAAAAATTATATGTACTTGAGTTTATGGTGAACTCTAATTTTTTTAAATAAAATATTTTTTAAACATCGACAATGCATAAATACAACAATGATAATGTATATGTATATGTATATGTATAAGATTAATACTTCCTCTGTCCTACTTAGGGGTGGACGGTATGACATACCAAAAAATTTCTCGTCATACCGTTACAGTACCGAAATTTTCAATACCGAAAAATGTCGTACCGAAAATTCGGTATACCAAAATTTCGGCATATCAAAATTTTCGGTATGTCAATATTACATACCGATACCGTACCTATATTTCGGTATATACTGAAATACCGAAAAAATTTCGGTATACCGAATTTTTTTTTTCGAAATACCGAAATTATTTCGCTATACCGAAATTTTCTATATTTTCATACCGTTATCGTACCAAAATTTTCGGTACGATTGATACCGTACCATACCGAAAATTTTGGTATACCAAAAATTTCAATAAAATCGATATTTTTCGGTACGGTAAGTGCGATATACCAGTATTTTCGATATTTCCTACATCCCTAGTCCTACTATAAGTTTCTCCCTTTTTTTTCACGCTCCACAATAAGTTTCATATTTCTATAAATGGAAAAAATAACTAAACTATCGATAATTTTTATCCCTACTTTTTACATAATATTACAAAGAATGTCACTCACTTCTCCACTCATTACTCCACATATCTTTTTCTCACTCCCAATACCCACAACTACCCTTTATTTTTATTATTTTATTATTATTCTTTAAGCAAAACAATAAAAAAAAACATAAAACTTATATCAGGATAGAGGGAGTAGAATTTAACTTGAACTCGGCTTCGAGAGATTTTGTTATTTTCATACTACATGTATGTACCCTGAAAAAGTTTGCTATAAACACATAAACGGCCTACTTTATGGCTGCTAAAATTGGTCATCCAATCCCAGAAATGATTAGGTTCAGAGTATTGGCGTACTACCATTGTCAATTTTTAACCTTTCCGTTTTCTTTTCTCATTCTCTTCGTCTTCGGTCATCATTTTGAAAAATCTCTCTTTTTTCTTCATTAATTCTAATTCCAGTTTGAACTTTGAATAGGTTATTTTGAGGTTGCCAACTAATATCTTTTGAATCCACCGACCAATTACATGAAAGATCCCATCATCAGCACCAATTTGACATATATTATTATTTTCTTGCAAGAAAAGTAATATTACAAGTTGAAGCTTCAAATATTTAATTTTCTGTGAGATGAGCATAATTTATAATAATCAGATAATGATTTAGAGACTATGCTTAATTCTACCCAATCTACTACTTACTCTTCATAATTTCAATTTTTTTGTAAAGTGTGGATAGGTCAACGGTTTAGAGCTCCATTACCTGAAATCTCGATGTATTTGGTTCGAAACACGAAAAGGGAATATTTATTCTCTTGTGGTGGTCCACCTCTTATAGGCTGGTGGTCCTTCTCTTGTGGGGTTGCGGTTCCAAGTTGCAGTTTTGAGTGGTCCCCTTCTTGTAGTGGTTGTGGTTACGGTCTATATCGAGATGAAATGATGTTACCATGTGCCCGGTAGTGAAATAAATTATTGTAATTGATTATTTTAAAAAACTGATATACTTGATTATCTTTAAAAACAACTTACTAACACTCAATTTTAATAAAAATAAATTGCATGTTTTAAAATACATTTAAATTGCACAGTGCTCATGTACGTACAATTTGTCTATTCTAAAATATTTCCTTTTATATATAGATTCCAATTCACATCAATAATTTTTCATTTTTAAGCGTGAGCCTAGACATTATTCCAATTGAGTGATGTAAGCCGGATCGTTGAATAAAGTAACATATATATAGTAGTATAATTTATTTTACATCTTATAATAGAAATTATCTCCTTTAAGATGATAGTCATCTGCTTCAAAGTTTCTAGCGTTAGAGCTTATCCAGATTCCTAATTTATACTTAAAAAGGAACATTTTAAATTCCGTTTCCAGATGTACATGACCTCTATAATCCATTACGTGCCAATTATACATAATCATTATCATCAATTACTCGAGTACTATAAATAAAATAGGCGGTTATTTTTGTTGATAATTAATTGTTTAATGCTAATTACCATGATGCTTGCCTCTCCAATTAACATTAATTAGAGGCATGATTATCTCGTATATATTCCGATGCATGGCTATAGGCCTGTAACATGAAGACACCATTTTTGGCTTGGTTCCACATATCAGTTTTTTTTATTAGTTGTCCTCACCTTTTTTTTTTGCTTCAATAATTACTCCTTTTTTCCCTTTTTATTTATTTTTTAAAGATTTTTTTGTCCCAAAATAATAGTAATTGTTTTGCATTAATTTAAAAAATTAAATGTCATATATTAATTTTGTACTTTTATTTATTTTTGTAATAATATGAATTAAATGATTATATAGATAAATAAAAAAAATGACAAAAAAAATGATATATTATTATTTACTACTCCCTCCGTCCCGGAAAAACGTGCACACCTACTTTATTATCGAGTTTTTGTGAGCGAGTTGTTTATTAGTATTTCAAATGATAAAGTAATTTTTAAAGAGAGGTATTATAGATCTACCTCTCATCTATTCAAGGGTGCAGAAGTCGGAAATCGGTAGTCGGGCGGATATGGACCGCTTAGCGCCTAGGCCGTCTAGGCGGGGACTAATCGGGGACTAGTCGGTTCGGTTTTCTTTTGTTTTTTTTCATCTAAATGAGTTTTATTTACTACTTATCAATATATTATAACAAAAATACACTTCAAAATTAATTAACAAATTCATTATACAACCGTCTAAATCTAGATAACAATTGAAACACATTTTCTTATATCTATTATCCATTATAGAGTAGAAGAAAATTAATTTAACATAAAAAAACTAAACAAATTTGTGTTTTAGAATTTTAGTATAGTGAAAATTATCAATTTTTGTCTTACCATCAATTTTTTCTAAGAACAAAGTCTCTCATTATCAAATAATACCTTAGTGTTGAACACCTAGCTCCCGACTTAGCTGTCTAGCTCCCGACTCGGTCTCCTAGGCGGCGCCTAGCCAAAATCGGGTCTCTGATTTTTATGAAATTCTGGTTCGATTTCACAAGTTTGTCTCCAATCAGTTTAATTGATCTATTAAGACATTTCAAAGTGATGGTGGAACTGAGTTCACAAACAGAAAGGTGCAGACTTTCTTTCAGGATATTGGTATTAGGCATACTATCTCTTGTCCTTACACTCCATCACAAAATGGAAGAAATTTGACGTAAACCTGAGACATGTCACTGAAATCGGACTTGCTATGCTTTTTCATGCAAACGTTCCATCTAAATTTTGGGTTGAAGCATTCAGCAGTGCAGTATATACTATAAATCGTCTTCCATCAAGAGTTCTGCATGGAAAATCTCCATTTGAAATGTTATTCAACGTTTCTTCTGACTATGGGATTTTTCATTCTTTTGGTTGTCGAGTTTTCCCTTGTCTTCGAGATTACGTGGCAAATAAATTTGAACCTCGCAGCTTACCTTGCATTTTTATGGGATATAGCAGCATTCATAAAGGGTTTCGGTGTCTCGATCCTCACTCTTTCCGCATTTATATTACTAGACATGCAAAGTTTAATGAGCTATGTTTTCCTTTTTCTACTGACTCTTGCAGACCTTCAAAATTGTCTCCTTCTTTATTTGAGTATACTGAGTCTTTACCACTTACTCATACAGTCTTACCACCCTCAAATGTCTTGCCACTTAAAGACAATTTCAAATCGCCTTGTACTTTATGTGAGTGTCCAGATCCAACTCCGTAAGTGCAACCCACACCGAATCCCCCCTCCCCGCCTCTTGTTTGATCGTGTCTCGACTACTCCTCGGCCTCTAATGATGTCCAACCGCCTCAAGTCACAAATATTCCACCACCACCGCGTCTCATCCTATGGTCACTTTCGAGCCAAAAGCTATATATTCAAACCCAAACATCTCACTTATTATGCGAAACATCTTTGTTCACATCTCTTATTTCTACTCGTGAGCCAAAGGGGTTTAAATCACCGCAAAGCATCCTAATGGTCGGGTCTTTATGGATGAGGAGCTTTCTGCTCTTCACTTGAATAAGACCTGGGATCTTGTACCTCGTCCACCCAATACTAATGTTGTTGGTTCAAAATGGGTGTTTCGTACAAATATTTGGCTGATGGCTCCATTGATCGGCATAAGGCTCGCTCGCTTGTGGCTCGGGGTTTCACTTCGGTTACTGGTTTTGATTACTCCCACACTTTCAGTCTGGTTGTTCGGGCATCCACAGTTCGGGTTGTTCTCGCTTTAGCAGTAATGCATAATTGGCCTCTCCATCAACTCGATGTTAAAAATGACTTTCTGAATGGAATTCTTCCTAAACCTGTCTATATGGAACAACCGCCTGGGTATGCAGATCCTAAGTTTCCAAATCATGTCTGCCGACTGAAGAAAGCTCTTTACGGACTTAAACAAGCCCCTCGTGACTGGTTTCAACGATTGAATGATTTCTTACTGAGTATTGGCTTCACTTGTAGTCGGTCGGATTCTTCCATGTTCATATATATCATGGGCAAGTCTATTCTTTATTTACTTGTCTATGTTGATGATTTTATTCTAACAGGGAATTCTTCAGAGTTATTGTCATCTTTTATTTCTCGTCTTCAACGAGAGTTTGCTATCAAGGATCTTGGGAAGCTTAGCTATTTTTTGGGTCTTGAAGTTACATATCTTTAAAACGGTTTATTTCTAATCAAGCTAAGTACGCTCGAGATATTCTCAAACGGGCTAATTTTGAAGATGCTAAGCCTGTTTCTACTCCATTGGCGGATGGTTTTCAATTGTCCTCGAGTGGTGCTCCTTTTGAAGATCCAACTTTGTATCGTTCTTTGGTTGGAGCTCTTCAGTATTTAACTATCACTCGCCCAGATCTCTCTTTTTGTTGAATATGGTGAGTCAGTTTCTTCAGCAGCCTACTATTGATCACTTTCAAGCAGTGAAACGTATTCTTCGATATGTGAAAGCCACTCCTTCCTTTGGTCTCTCTTTTACACAAGGGTCATCTACTTCCTTGGTGGCTTACTCTGATGCCGACTGGGCTCGTTGTCTTGAGACTCGTCAATCTACATATGACTACTCTATTTTTCTTGGTGACAATTTGGTTTCTTGGAGTGCCAAGAAGCAACCCACTGTTTCACGCTCTAGTTGTGAGTCGGAATATAGAGCTCTTGCAAACACTGCTTCAGAGGTTGTCTCGTTACTAAACTTGCTCAAGGAACTGCACATCACTCCATCAGACCAACCTACTCTCTATTGTGACAACAACAGTGTCGTGTTCTTAAGCCAAAATCCTGTTGCTCACAAGCGGGCAAAGCATATCGACATTGACTATCACTTTGTTCGAGAGCTTGTATCCTCTGGTCAACTTTCCACAGCCCATGTCTCAACCGATTTGCAGTTGGCAGACATCTTCACCAAAGGCCTACCTCGTCCGTCGTTTGAGTTCTTCAGATCCAAGCTACGAGTTGGGCCTCACCCCACGTCTAGCTTGAGGGGGGATGATAGCATATATTAAGGATTAGTCATTGTTTGTAATTATAAATTGTGCATAATTAGTGGACCGGTTTAATTGTATAGTTGACTGAGATTTACTACCTTCCTTGTATAGCTTGTAATTAACCTTATTTATAGAGCTAATCCTTAATCACTCATCATCAAGAGTGATATTCAAAATATCTTTACACCAACTATTTTTGAAGTTTATTAATCATTAAATAGGGATCTGGTTAAATCATTAGTGTAATTTAGATTGGTCATGCATGACCATGATTATAATTGAAGAACCGGGTAAACATGTAATTAGAATAACTTTCCAAACTTTGAAATTGATTTTGTTCAAGCCTTCAAGGTTAACTTTCAAAAGTTTGGCCAAATTTTTATTCTAACTTTGTGGCCAAGAACGATGAATTTTGACAAAGTAATGACAACAAATATATATAGAGTATAGGTGTATTTTGAAACACTTAAAAATAACTTTTAGAAACACTTATTTTAAAATTTGTGAGAGATATCTTTAAAAATAAGTGTTTCTATAAGCTGTGTTTCAAAACACATCTATACTCTATACATACTCTCCTGTGAAACTGGTTCATAATGTGAAATTTATACCAGTACACTTATAAATTAATACAATAACATTTATCAATTGATACCACTACATTTGTAAATTGAGATCATAGCATTAAAAATGCTATATGTATTAGTTTATAAATATAGTGATATCAATTAATAAGTGTAATAATATTAATTTTATAGTATAAACAACTTTCATAATAGAAGAAGAGTTTGTTTTCAAATCCAAATTACGTGTGTGTGACTATAATTTGTTTTCCTAATTATTCCAAAACAAGGCCTGGTTTGGGGGTGAACATAAGCCCATATCGTCATATAGCGATTACAGGCTGAATCAACGACGGGCCAAAGATGGGCTTTCTTTTGGAGCTATGGCCCATAATTATCCATAACAAGACATATTTAGAAACCGTTTACTTTGAAATTTGTGTCTAGCAATAATCTTACGTTGACAATCAAGATTCGACTCTTGACATGATTATAAGATCATGAATAATATATTTAATTGATTCGTAGTTTATTTTATTCTATTCGATGTGAATTTTCGAATATTTATTTTCTAACATTTATTTGTCTTTTGTTACTGTCTGATTAAATTATAATATGGACAAGTTCCATATGTTTCAATGCGATTGAAATTCCACTTATATTTTTTAGTGGATTTCGGGAGAAGGCATAGTCTACATGTCTATTTCAACTTGAAACTTTTTGTGGAATTCGGAAATCGTTTGTGTTTTTTAGTTCTTATTGTTTACATTCAAACATGGGTCAACCGAACACGCTGCACTTTATTGATGATTCATAAAGTATAAACGTAATTATATTTTTATTTTAATAGATCATTGACAAATAAACTAAGAAATAGTTGAATTTTGGATTTTTTTTTTATAATAGACCATTGACAAATAAATTTTTTTAACTTTTTTTTTTACACCTCATTGACAAATTTGAAATAATCGACTAGGAAATAGTTGAATTTGGAAACTCTTCTTTTAATTAGACCGGAACAATCATCAACTATCTTAATGAGGGCTCTTTTTCTCCGAAAATGATAAATTGTTATAGTCCAAACTTTATTCCTTTTAAAAAATAGAACTAAACACAAGTAAAAGTGGAATTTTTCGATTCGCGTTTAACTTATTTATAGAAAATAATTGAATTTCATTTAACATTGGAAATTTTCATGTTTATACCCGTGGACACCAACAATTATATGTCCACCATTTACGTTGTGATGTTACATAAACAAATAATTAAGTAATGGTGGATTTTTCTACTTATGTAACATTACAATATAATTGACGAACATATAAATTGATGTCCACCGAAATAGTATTTAGCAACAGTACTTTGACCGTGAATATTTAAATAATTAAAAAAAATCCAACTTTTATTAATCGTCATCATTTTATAGTTCTTCATGATTGGATTGGGATTGATCTCTAATTATTTCCATTGGGGGTGGGCATGGGGTGGGGGTCGTTTTACATGCTACGACTTGAAACATGCATCTTTTGGGGGAGGCATTTTAATTCCTCCTGTCTTTCTATGGGCTGACTGATTTTAAATATAAATTTACTTAAATAATTAAAGAAATATTTGGAAGAGTATAAAATATAAATCTAACTTATCGTTGCTCAAATTGAAATTATTATTTTTAGTGACAATTGTATTTTGATAATATTTGGATTCTTTATATTTATTTATTGTTGAATATATTGTCTAACGTCATATGTCAAAATTCAAATGATGAATTAGAATATGTGATATCGAGATCTTGATGACTATGATAAGCTGATTTTGAAACCAAAATAATTAAGTCCAGATTGTTTTAAAATGGGAGGGAGTGGTTAAAGTATTTTTGACTACCGACCCAGCTGCACCACGCAATACATGTGTGTAATATTAAAAGAAAAGCTTGATTTCTCGCATGTTACTATATTTTTACTATGAGTTATATTCAATTTTAATTTGGATGAATTATGCCCTTTAAACTCTAACCCCTAAACAATAAATTCTAAATTATATATGAATTATTCAAGCCGGCCAGTCGGGTGGACCATGAATCACTCGGGTCGGGTTAAGGTCCGGGTCGCGAAAAAAAATTTAAAATTAAAATTAAAGTTAAAAAAAACTAAAATTAAAAAAAGTTTTAAAAAAAAACTCCTAAAATTATATTGCACAAATTTTATTAGTGCATGTAGTGCACATGAGAATTTGTCTTTTATTATACGTACTAAATAATTTCGGTTTAGTTAACTTACCTCAAGGCTAGCTCAAACAAAGTGTTAAAAAAAATACTGTTATTGGGTGGATCTATTGAGTGGACAATTTAATACGAGTGACTTTGATTTTAGCGGGATTTGGATCAAGATTGTGGACAAGCTTAAGTTCTAATACCATTAATTTTTTTATTTTATTTAAAAATTTGAATTATAGAAAATTGTGGAATCATTTCATTATATTATATTAATTCTCATATTTAATAGTAGCTCATGATGTAATTAAGAACTCGATCAGATAGCTAATTCAATGAATAATCGAATATTTGTTTGCTTTCCTTCAGGTATAATTCGAGTCTTTTAAAGACCCTTCATTTTTATTCAATAAAATATATATTCAGTAGGCCTACGTCCCAAAATATATATAAAGAGTTGGTGAGATGTGAAATTGCTTCCTTCCTTTCTACAGGCACGATCCTTTAATTATCACGAATTATACCTTTTTATAACATAGGTTACACCCTTCAGTTATTACTACTAATACACTCAATTGAAATATAAGTCACACCCTTCAATGTTATGAATATATCCTTTACAATAAAAAGTCACATCCTTCAATTATCACAACTAATACCCTTTCGTATTATAAGTCATACTCCTTACTCAATTTTACAGATTGTTGTATGAAACTTATACATCCTATACTTTATCAATTATCATATATAAATAGAGGGGAAAGTGACTGATAACTATAATTGAGACACCCTCTCTTACTACTAGGTACAAAGGTACAAAAAGATTGCACATAAGCAGGTCCAATTGCATAGTCGGTGCAACTTCAACTGCATATATGCAATTATTTTGCATCTGGTAGTAAGTTTTTTATGCAATTGTACCTATTAGTAAGTTTTTTCAAAATTTTATACCTAATAGTAATTATTCCAATAGAGTACCTATCACCATTAGGCATGCTCACGGTTCCGGAACCGCCGGTTCCAAAATTCTGGGAGGGGGAACCGGAACCGAACCGTGGCCAAGGCGGTTTCGGTTCGGTTCTCGAACCGGCGGTTTCGGTTCTGAACCGCCGGTTCGGCAGGTTTTTTTTTTTTTTCTTTTTTTTTCATATATTTTTTCTTGTGTTTCTTAGTTTTTTGGATCTAAAATTTGAAGGAATGTATAGATAGATCATGAAATTGGACATTGTTATTGTTAATATGAGGATTTAAATTGAAGATTACATTAATAATTGAACTATTATAAATTAGTAGCCTATTACAAAGTAATTGAACTATTACAAAATAGTAATTCTAACTTAAAATAAGCTAGTAATCTACTATTACAAATTAATTGAACTATTACAAATTTACAAATTACAAAGTGAACTATATCGAATTAGTAATTACAATTACAACTTAAAATTTTAAACTTTACAAAATAAATTTGGGGGAGGGGGGGATTTAAAGAAATTGGACTTGAGCTTAAATTTAAGAAATAAACTTAGAAATTCTAAGTTTGAAACTTAAAATTAAGTTGTCTACGTATCCAAATAGGAATCAACGTCCACGTAGTTCTCTTACCTCAAACTTACCTCGTTGATATGGATCGATTCGATTCTTCATGCATCACTTCCGGTGGTAGTTTCTTCGGAGCTATCTTGATCATCATTATCAACAAATTCTTGACTTCTCTTTTCGGCTCTTACCCAATCATCAAGCAAGCATTGGTTTTCCACGTTTTCAACGGTCATATTCGATCTCGTTGCATCCAAAGTGTAGCCTCCCAAACTAAAAGCTTGTTCAACGGCAGCGGTTGAGGCGGGGAGATGCAAAAATTTCTCTTCTTAGCATTGACAATATTGGATAGATATTTTTCATCCTCGACCACCACTTTAGTATATTAAAAGTAGCATTGTCTTCATCTTCATCAAGCCGAACAAATGAAGAGGATAAATAATGATCAAGTTCGTAATAAGGGTTAGAAGTAGACCTTGGACGTTTTCGAGAACGTTCATCATAAAAACGTGTTAATATATCTTCTTCTTGACTCATAGAAGAGCCACCACCACCAAAATTTTCTTCAAAATCGGGACCACTATATTCTCTAAATAAAGACATTAAAGTAACTTTAATCCGATTACCAATCTCTTCCGGATTAGGATATACATCATCTTCACCCATGACCATATGTCTATTAGGAAATAAATAATTATAATACATATTTAACATCATTATTAATCCATCCAATCTTACTCTAGGATCAAACACTTTAGCAACCAAGAATAGATTGGGAATATTTGTAAAATATTTTTTCCATTTTTGCGTCATAGAGAAAGTAGCACCACTTAATAAAGGATTTGTAATATTTTCATTTAACACATGAGCAACTTTAATACAATAATCAAGAGCTAAATTACATGTAGGATAATAAACACCGGATAACACTTTTGTGGAATCATTAAAAATTCCCAAAATTTTACACAAAGAAGTGCATGAATCCCAATATTGAGGATATAAACGAATACCACAATTTTCTTGAGTAAAAAATGTACATAAAGCGTCTTTATAATCCATAGACTCATTTAACAACTTATACGTGAAATTCCAACAAGTTGACACATCAAGAGAAATTTTTTTGGGATGCATATTGTATGTTCTACAAAAAACTTTCCATTTTTTCAACACTTTTGAATGTCTCGACATATAATAAATAGCGGATATAATAGGACCAACTTGTTCTTTCAAAGCATCTAAACCATCTTGAACACATAAATTTAAAATATGACACATACATCTAACATGAAATTTTTTTCCACCAAGATATGGTTGACAAATATTTGTAAGATCTTCAATAGTAGCCGTATTTGCACTAGCATTATCAAAACCAATAGAAAATATTTTTTTAGTAAGAGCATACTCATTTAAAATATCATGCAATTTATCTCTAATATTAACGGTATTGTGTTCCGTATCAAAATCTCTATAAGCAATCAATCTTTTGTTAAGAGTCCACGAATCATCAATCCAAGTGCATGTAACTCCTATATAACTATGCTTTTGAAAATTATCACTCCAAATATCCGCACATATACAAACTTTAACATTTAAATCGGCAAATAGATTAATCAAAACATATTTATACTCATAAACAACTTTAGCAACATCACGAGTAGTAGTATGACGTGAAACTTTTTTTGCCGCGGGTTGAAGACCAAGGTTAACAAAATCATTCCAATACGAATTATCGGCAAATTGAAAAGGAAGGTGTTGTGTGCACACAAATTTAGCTAACAATTTTCTATATTTCATTTGATCAAATGTAAATAGAGAAGTGGGGTTACTTACCTCGCCTTGAACTCCACCACCGCCACCGGTTGACGTAAATCCATGAAGTTGTGCTTGGTTTGAACTAATTTCAACTCTATCCGGATGATTTTTTTTCAAATGCTTCTCGAATGTTCCATATCCTCCTCCTTTGACAAAAGAATATATTTTGTCACAATAGTTGCAATGAACTTTAATAGTACCATCCTCGTTGATCACTTTATTAAAGTGACGTGCAAAAATATCCGACTTAAGTTGAGCTCGACTTGGAGTTGGCTCGGCATTGGACTCGGTTGGGTGGTTTTGACTTTCTTGAGTAGGACGTCGTGGACCTTGTGGTATAGCATCATCTTCAAGAGGATTCTCATAACCGGGACCAAGTGTGGCCTCAATATCATCTAAACTCCACTCGATTGGTGCGGTGGATGTGGAAAGATTTAACGGAAGAGGTGGAAGAAGCTTTGCCTTTACCCTTACCCTTGCTTTGATGGCTTGCCATAATAATAATATGTATGTAAGTGTATATGTAAATAATATATGTATGTAAGTGTAGTGTAATATAATATGTATGTAACTATGTAAGTGTAGTGTAATATACTAATATGTAGTATAGTACTATAGTAGTATACTAGTATTAGTATAGTGTAATATATAGTGTATATAATATATAGTGTAGTATAAATATAATATGTAGTGTATAGTATGATATATAGTTTAGTGATGTAATATGTAACTATGTAAGTAATGTAAATAATATGTAAATAATAAACTTTGAGAATTGAGTGAGAGTTGAGACTTGAGAGTTGAGAGAGAGATGAATAAACTTTGGTGTGAATTTTGGAGTGGAATGAGTTGGTATTTATAGATGAAATATTGAAAAAAAAAAAACGGTCAAAACCGCCGGTTCGAACCGGAACCGGCGGTTCCACGATTCGAACCGGCAGTTCCTTCAACGACTCTTTGATCTCAGCCGTTGGATCTCAACGGCTCTTTAATCTGGGCCGTTGGATCTCAACGACTATAATTTTCAAATTTTGGGGCGGTTCCGGTTCGAACCGGCGGTTCCCGGTTCTGGTTTTGCTAGAACCGGAACCGAACCGTGGGATTTACGGTTTCGGTTCGATTCCAGAACCGGAACCGTGGAACCGGCGGTTCCGATTTTTTTTTAGCATGCCTAATCACCATTTTATGTATAACGAATTTTCTCTACTGATATTACAAATATTTATGTGAAACGAGTTGTGAGACGAATTTAAATAAAATGTATATATATTTTTATCTTGTCTATGTATATATTCTAGACATGTGTAGCTTCTCCTTTAAAATTGGTTAGCAGATTATAGGAAGATATTAGACTGTTAAAGTTGTGTAATTATATCCTTTTTTTAATTTACTACAGCTATTTGGACACTTATTTCTTAATGAAATAAATTTTCCTGATAAAAAAAAAAAAATTCATTGACGAAACTTGAATACTGTCTCATCAATACGTCACACACAAAACTACACTCTCTACATATATGGTCAAATTGCGGTTTTAGTTCTATAAGATTTTTTTACATTCCATCATTAATTGGTGATGTGCGTGTGAATGTCAGTTTGTCATAAATGAAAATTGTCAATTGAATATGATAACTATCATTTTACATGATGCCAAATCAAAAGATTTTGGACCCAGAGGTTGCCTAATATAATACAAGAGGTGTACGACTTTTCAGATTTTAGTCGGACTTTTTCTTATCTTTCTCATATTCTTTTCAAAGCTTTTATTTTGACTATATGAAATTTTACAATTTCAGTGCAAACGTTTCAATAAAAGGAACTTGAATCTTTCAATTTGTTTAAACAAGTTGTATATATTAAAAATACGTACACTTGAATTACACATTAAAATTAATCTTAAGTTAAATTAATACTCCCTCCGTCCCGCGATTACTTGAACATTCCAAAAATGAAAACAAATATATTATTAATACACCCACAATACTCTTATTTTATTTCACTCAAACTCACTTTACTTGGTATGCGTCTCATGGGATGGAGCGAGTACTAATTTTACATACTTTTGACTAATGATTATTGAATTTTGATTATCACATATGTCACAAGGTGAGAGTTATTGAATCCATGTATGGGAGAGTGGAATTAGATAAACTTGGTGGGTGGGGGGGGCATTGAAGGAGGAAAAACTAGTTGGTGGAGGTGGATGGTGGAGAATGTGAGTGGTGAGGGCGGGAAATGATTTTGGGAGAACTTTGAAAAACAGATGGGTGACGGGGGAAAATTCTTTTTTTGGGGGAAAAATGGGCTGGGGATGAGATCCTATTCTCGAGACTCTTTAATCTATGCACTTACAGGGAAAGGAGTGTTAGGGACATGGGGAATTGGGTTGGTGAAAGGTGGGAGTGGAGTGGAATGTGGAGGAGGGAGTTGTTAGAAAGGGAGTTAGATATGGTTAATAATTTTTCAAACTTGATAAACAGGTATCCGCTACAAAGAGGAGTCAAGGATAGGTGGAAGCGGAAGGCGGAGAAGGACGACACTTACAAAACAAGGACATCTTACACTCTAATGTCCAATGGCGTTGCTGATATTGTAGCATCTCCGATTTCAAAGCTCTTAATTTGGTATGGATCAATGGCGTTCCTATGAAAGTGGCGGCAACAACATGGAGGGTTCTTCAAAATCGGATCCCTACGAAGGACAATCTTATAAGGAGAGGAGTACAACTTTCACCTTTACTGTTCAATTTGCAATGACGAAGTGGAGACGGCAGACCATCTTTTTCTCTGATGCAAAGGTACATACATGGTGTGGTACGAGTGTTACAAATGGCTTAATATATTGTCAGCTCTTCATAACAACATCATAGATCACTTCTTCTACCATTCTAATCTCATTAAAGGTAAGAATGAGAGGAAGTTGTTAATTTGCATATGAATGTGTGTGATATGGACGGTTTGGAAGGGAAGGAATAAATTGATCTTTAGAGGAGAGGAGTTTAACATTATAAATATTATAGATGAAATTAAGAATAGGTTGTGGAGTTGGTTTTTGGTATGCTGTACAGGTTTACAGAATTAACTATAACTTTCAAAATTGGTTATTGGAACCAAGAAAAGTGTTTAATTGTTAGGATTGTATGTAATGAACTCAATTGCCTCGGATACACAATGTATTTGAGGCATTCTATTTTGTAACGGAATATTTTTTCTATCAAAAAAAAATATATATTACATACTTCACAAGAGTGCATGTACATATATATACCATTTTATAATATAAGTTATGATCTTTAGTCATTACTATTAATATCTCTATTGTAATATAAATCATACTCATCACTATCATTAATAATATTTTTTTTATAATAATAAGCTCTTCAATTATCACGACCAATATTCTTTAACCAATATCATGGAACTTGTTCCACCTAAAATTTTCTAGTATTTATTTAAAAATAATAATATTAGAACTCGGACGGTGCGTTTACTTTAATTAGAACTCGGAGTTGTGAACTTAATTTGCTATATATATATATATACATAAACTCAACGTTATTTTTTTATAATGCATGTCAATTCTTGAGAAATTGTTTTTGGACGGCGGCAAGACTATGTGGCAGGTCTCCGGAAAAGGGTCGGCGTTTTTTTACAAATAAAACAACATACAACTTTTACAACTACCGTCCACAACATATTTATATATACACATTATATATAACTTTATACTTTATGTACTCGTATACGTACTTATTGCGCTTTCACTATGTACTCGACTATTTACCAACCCCCAAAAAAAACCAGGCAAAACCAACATTGCAAACTCATTTACTCAAATTTAGAATAATTACGATTGGAATTTTCTCATCCTTTACCGTTCAATAATCGTACCACGTAAAATGTGGAAAATGGTCAGATCTACTATTTACACATTTTTGGATTAAAAAAAAAAACATTAATTGAATTAGGTAAAATTAAATTAAATAGTTTTCAGTTATTTTTTTCACCAATGAGTGTCCATCATTTTTCTAGCGGTAGCGCGGAACGGGCAGTTAGAGCTGACAAATCCGTTAACGAGATGCAGATACGTCTTGAGATCATGACACGTGGCGATATCAATGCCGTTCAAGTCGGGGGAGTCGCGGCTGCTGAGGCGCAACTCACACCCGACGTCAGCATACACCCACTGGGTGTCCTTCACCAGCTTCTGCACCCACCCGGCCACATTCGCCGCGGCCATTTTGTAATTCCCGCCGGATTCTTCGTTGTTGTCGATTACGAACCCGGGGACTTTTGTAATGAGATCGTCGGAGTTGACAATGCGCAGGATTTTGGTCCCCTGTTTCTCGAGGTGGCACCGGAAGCTCCAGTTCCCGACGCGGGGGCCCGCAAAAGAGATCACAGTTACCAATGGAGAGTTTTTGAATGTTTTCTTGATATCGTAAGCCGCGAGTGTGGCCAACGCGGCGCCCAGAGAGTGGCCCGTAATGGTCAGACTCAGCGGCTCGTCACCGTATTTATGGAGAATTTTTTCGATTTCGTCCCGAATTTGTTTTTGTAAGCTTGATTTATTTTCAACTTGAGACGTGTATAAACTTAAAAACCCGCTTTCCACCATTGGCTCGGATTCGGATGATTCGGATTCATCTGAATCCGAGCCAGAAGGGTGCAAAGGGGTTAAAGTGGCGCGGAGATTCTCCAGCCACTCGAGAGGCGTGACAGTGCCACGTAATGCTATGACAACGTCGCGCCTCCCGAGTCTAGAGATTTCCTTCCTGTCGTGGCAAACGGCGACATACCCGATCCAGCTGGACTGCACTGTCATCCAGGTGGGGGCCTTGTCGGCCCAGCCCGGCAGCTGTATCCCTGACGTGGCAGTGAGGTTCTTTGTGACTTTGTAGCCCGAAGCGGGCAGGCCCGCTTTGGCAAGTAGTTTCATTTTGGAGTAGCGACACGTGGCGAATGAGGAGGAAGACGGGTCGAAATTGCAGGCCCGGTACGCGGCTTCGACTAGGTGGCCGTACCGGATGATTTCGCCACGTAGGTTGTCGTCGAGCGGGTCGAGAAGCCCTTCCCAATTTTTGAACCCTTGGTAGTCCTTCCATTTCTTGCTCAAATCGGTGGGGTCGGACGACGTCGTAATTGGGGTGTTTTGAAACGACGACGTTGAAGTGAGTTTGAGGTGGTCGAAATTGTTGGGAGGTGTATTTGTAATGTTGAGTTTTGTTGGTTTTGTGGGTGCGGAGACGAGGTTTTGGGGGGAAAGATTGTATGGGGAGGTGCATGGCCGTATAGATTTAGTAGTAGTTGATGATATCCTCATTGTTGGGCAAATATTTTTGGACGAATTTTATGAATTGGGTGAGAAATGAGTTGGCGGGCCTTTTATAAGGCCAATAAAGTGTGTGTAAAAACTACAACTACATATTGACCAATGTGTTATTTAAGCGTGAGCTAGCTAGGGGAGTATTAAAGTCACACGTATACACACAACCTTTATTTAGTTTTTCTAAATTGATCTGAATCGTACGTAGTTCAATTTTAATGAGATATTTAAATTTATTTATCGAATTAGATAATATTAACCGTAAGTTTTTTTTAAAATTAAGGGTAAGGTAACGTAAAATTAGAAGTGTTTGATTAATTTGATGGGAGTAGGTATACTAGTGTGTACACATTTATAGGGAGGGAGGGAGAAAGTGGTAAAACTACTCTTTGTGCTACGGTTGGTAGGGACAAACTATAACCCAAAAACAGAAATTAACTGCTTTTTCCAATAAACAAATCTAATGGTAAATGGAGTAACTAAATATATGGTGCGATCACGGAAATATAATCGATGGCCGAAAATATACAATTAATGCACGCATTGATCTCGAAATTAAGAGCATGAGAATTTGATAAGCAAAGTCTAATTGGTTGTTGGGTATACAAGAGAATTTCAAGCTTTGTTATTAATACGTGTCTAGGTAGGTGGTAGAAAATCAATAAACCAGTTTCGATAACGGGATTCAATGTTCAATAAATACTAGTAATTAATTACCCAGTCAGTCGGCAGTCATGACTTAATTAATTCTACTAACGTCTATCAGATATAACATGAACTTGTAATGTTGAGTTATTTTCTTATAACTTACTTGTATTCACTCTCATGTACGCACATTGCACCGTGCATTCATAGTGCATTTTGGAATCGTGCAACTTGTTATATAAAAAAACGCAATTTATTTACACTGAATCATACAAAAAAAATAAAAAATCATATTAATAGTTACACGGTTCAGTGTACGTAAATAAGTTGCACTTTAATTTCAGTATAACAAGTTATACATTCTAAAATGCACTATGAGTGTATAATATATCTGGATGCATACAAGTCTTAGCCAAGTAACATCGAGTTTCATATCAAATTATGTATATGCACATACATTTTCTAACATTTTCAATTAAATTTTAGAAGTAATTAGTCAACAATCGATTAATGTCGAGTTGATTATAGTCAACTGTTCAAGATTTCAAAAGCGCACGAAATCACGTTATCAATGTGTGATAAGCATGTGCAGTAGTAGAGTGTTATAAATTTCACCTTCATAATATTTTCCAAATTAGACTGATTTTTAAACAATGTGTGGAAGTTAAATAATGTCGCGGCATTGAAGGGGAATTTAATAATGTTGAATTTTTCGTAAGGCCACGAGGTTTGTTGGAGCTAACTAGGTAAAAACATGCTCTTTGGAGCACTCCCAAAATCACTTTACAAAAAAGAGAGCAAAATATAAATGATAAAAATGGTTCATGCAATTAAAGTGCATGTAAGAGAATTCCGTCTCATCTAAAAGCTCGAGCTTGTAGAGAGGGTCAGGAATAATCTATTTATTTAATTTCCCTCAACCTCCCTCGATACTATAAAGAGAATTCCGCCTCATCTCGATTCCCCCCGGAAGCACTCCACCCATTTAAATTGTCCATGGGTGGGCCTCCTTCCCAGGAATCAGAGGCAATGATTCTCACCCACCATATAAGGGGTGTTGAGGGAAATTAAATAAATAGATTATTCCCGACCCTCTCTACAAGCTCGAGCTTTTAGATGAGACGGAATTCTCTTATGGTATCAGAGCCCAGGTTGTGGGTTCGATTCCCGTGGAAGCACTTCACCCATTTAAATTGTCCACTCTGTTGGGCCTCCTCTCCAGAGAGCAGAGACAATGATTCGGCCCACGAGTGAGGGGGAGTGTTGGGGGAAATTAAATAAATAGATTATTCCCGACCCTCTCTATAAGCTCGAGCTTTTAGATGAGACGGAATTCTCTCATGGTATCAGAGCCTAGGTTGTGGGTTCGATTCCCGTGGAAGCACTCCACCCATTTAAATTGTCCACTCTGTTGGGCCTCCTCTCCAGAGAGCAGAGGTAATGATTCGGCCCACGAGTGAGGGGAGTGTTGAGGGAAATTAAATAAATAGATTATTCCCGACCCTCTCTATAAGCTCGAGCTTTTAGATGAGACGGAATTCTCTCAGCATGCCACAAATTGTGCATGTGACTCTTGGCAATTTTGAGCACTCTATTTTCTCTTTCTATTGTCGAGGTCCCATTATTTTTCACAAAATATGTAAATGTTGCATGATTGTTATAGTAATCCTCGTTTCATGCAACTTTTAGAGGTGTTTAAAGACCCAAAACGTGCATTATTTAAATGTAACACGAGATTTAGACATATGTAATAGAGTTGAAGATTCAATTATATTCCTAAATTGATTCTTAGCCACAAAATGGTGTGTGACAAAAAGAGAAATTATAACAACACCCATCTTTAGAGACACCTAAATTAAAATTTTGTAAATATAGCAGATAAAAGAAGGGAAGGTTAACTGTTGCACATGAATATTTTTTTTTTTACAAATACAAAATAAAAACAGTTGCACGTGAATATTTTGTGGCTTAAGATTTTCGCACGTTATTGCCTACATTTTTTATACTCAAATCTGCACTGTTCGCAATTTGCTAAAGCGTGATAATTACCTTATAAATTGAGTCTTTTAATTCGTAATTGGATTTTATACACGTTTTCCCTTTCCTACCGCATCTGAATTAATCGTGTCATGTCCAAGATTTCGAAATACACTTTATATTTGCATGCATGGATAATTCTTAATAATGTATGCAGTATCGTGCATGCGTGTTTTGATAATAGATGTGGTTTATCTATGGTACATCTGTCCACTAGACATAAACACACTTATCATATGCATAAAAAAGTGTCAACAGTAAATTTATATTTTTCTGGATAATTCAATGTAGACAAAGTTTAGTTTCATACATGAAAAAACTTTAATTTACAATCAAATTCTGTAATTGGTGAAGGTAAGACAAATTGAGTAGTTCATAGTTCATTCGGCCCAAGTGGTTCATGGTTCACCCGACCCGAATAGGTCATAATTTAGGGTTCATTATTTAGTGTTAGGGTGTAGATGATTGATTTAGTGCAATTTTATAGATTTTCATACATGAAAATTTTCACACTAAACCTACTCTTTAATGTATAGTCCTTTTCTTTTTTTTTATTTTCATTTACAAATGTGATCTTTTTTAAACACTTCACATGCAATCATCATATTAAATTAATTCAATGCTTATTAAATAATAGCTAGCATTGTTTTTTTTTTTTTTACAGGAAAGTAAAATATATTAATTAATCATAGATTTGACAAATCGACCTCAACAGCGTGCACAATTGCTTTCATTTCTGGAATGGAAGCGGAAAAATAAACAGAATCACCCGAAAACGCAAAATTTACCAAACAATGGGCAACATAATTCCCGAATAGACGGATCTAACTTAACGAAACCTCAGAAAAAAACTTGCAAGACTCCAAAATGTCATGAATAATACCCCAAAAATATGAGGGGTCAAGCCGTGGCTGCTGCAGGGCAAAATATGAGGCTAGAATTGTTAATTAGTACAAAGCTTATTGTATGGTTTATATTTCAAACATGGTGTTATTATTTTTACGGGTTGAATAGCCCTTGTACATACTGATCTCTTTAATTTAATTGTCTTGATCTTTTAAAAAACATAATATTTTTTATTCTGGGTTAACTACACAGGACTTGCTTTGTTTTTTAGTGATAAATTTGGAATAAATTCGTGGAAGAATTTTAAATGATTAAGTTGGATACACAATATTTTAGTAAAAGCCAATTGACAATTCAATAATGAGACTCATCTTTCTTGATGTCTATTTGAAAAATGAATTTACGAATTTAAAAAATATCTCTAGCAGTGTTCATTGTTCAGGCCGTTCATGTTGACAGAATAAGGTACACTTGCGTGAAATCGTGTAATTTAATTTGGACATTGACGTTTTAACATTTTGGAAGGGAGAAGTATTGATTGTACTAAGTTGCACTCTGTAAAACGCATGAGACTGTCTCATACGAATTTTTATCATATCAGAAATTCAGTGAAAAGTGATTGGGAAATGTGGATCCAAAGATTAATGATTGAGAGGTAAATGAAGTGAATTGATTGCACAACAAAATAAAAGAACTGAATGGGCCATTGAATGGTGATACATTAGCCACAATTATACAGGCACCCGATTCCATTTTCCAACTCTCTCGTTTCTTGCTGCAAATATTATACAAATGTTAATTACTTACCTACATATCTTCAAAGCAAAAAAATAATAATAATAATAATAACATTATTATTATTTCAAGAAAATAACTTTTCAATAAACTGATTTGGGTTCCAAATTGTGATAAATATGTCAAATTGTTTTATTTAATTATATAATTTAGATCATATTTAAGTATTATTAATTAGTCCACACTTTTTTATGGTAATTAATTAAGGAGCTACGTTAAATGACGTGGATATTTTTTTTTCAGAACTGTTACTTTAGGGGGTGGCAAAAGTAGGGCTATAACTTTTCGGGCTGGCAAAACTAGGCCCCTAACTTTTAAAAGTAGCATTTTAAGACCAAATTAAGCCGGATTGCCCTCTTTCGGGCTCAAATATTGCAGGCCAATCCGAACTTAATTTGGCCTAAAATTGCTATTTTTAAAAAGTTACAGACCTAGTTTTGCTACTTTTAAAAGAGGGCAATCCGGGCTTAATTTGGTCTTAAAATGCTATTTTAAAAAGTTACGGGCCTAGTTTTGTTAATTTAAAAAGTTATGGGCCTAATTTTGCTAATTTTAAAAGTTACGATCCTACTTTTGTCAGTCCAAAAATTACAGTCCTATTTTTACCACCCCTCCAAAATTACAGTCCTTAAAAAAATCTCTTTATATGACCATTCTCATATATATATGATTAACAGTACATAGTTAGGTTAAAAATAATTTTGTACAACATAAGGGGGCATAAAATTATTCTCTATAACTTTATTGTGTATTGTATTTTAATATTATATATTCCTAATAGTATAATACCATTAAGATAAATATAGTATACAACCTCCGTCCCAAGATAACGTACACGCTAACTTTAGTATCGAGTTTTTGCGAGCGAGTTATTTTATTAATATTTAAAATGATAAAATGACTTTTAAGGAGGAGTATAATAGATATATCTCTCTTCTATTATTTATATCTTTAAAAAACACTTTATTATTTTAAATACTAATAAATAATTCGCTCGCTAAAACACGTGAAAACAGTAAACGTGCACGTTATTATGGGACGGAAGGAGTACTTTATATATGTTCTACTCGATCGGATGTTTTGCCATAACTTAGAAAGTTACCGAGATATGTAAGTAATGAATATTTGTAGAGTTTTTGGAGAAAAAAACGAGAGAGTTGGAAAATGGAATCATGTGCCTGTATAATTGTGGCTAATGCAATGGCCCATTCTTTTATTTTGTTGTGCAATCGATTCTCTGCATTCACCTCTCAATGATTAGTCTTAAAATTCTAAAATAAAAATATTAAAAGCGGTGATTAAAAAAAAATTAATCTAAAGACCGCAAATTAATATAAACTAATCCTAAATAAAACATATATAGAGTAGTAGATTCGAGTTAATAAACTGCCATTAGTCACATAAGTGTAGAATTTTCAATTCAAATTTATGTCAATTCTTGAGATTGAGTTTGGACGGTAGTCCTGAACGGGGCCAGTAGAATATCATGTACCGTCCAAAATATATTTCTCTCTATATGCATATAACTTGAGTACACGTATTTATACACATTGCATGCTCTTTCATTGATTACACCAATATTAACTTTTTTTTTATTAGACTAATGACGATTTGAGCCCAAACTTCATGCATAAATAGTTGTGTTCTAACCACGTGCTAGTAAAAATCAATCGGTCATTGCACACTCAGCCTCACATACTCAATTTTAGAAATTTGATTGGATTTTTCTCATCTTTTTATGTTCAATAATCGTACCAAGTAAAATGTAAAAAACATCAGATCTATATACCTTTTTGGGTTTCGTCTATATTACTCTGCAGACATTGTCTTTTGATGTTTTAATGTGTTATATAGTATCACATTAAAGCATTTAATATAACACAATAAAACATGTTGGACAGTACCCCTGCAGAGGTAGTAAAAACAAAGTTCATATTTGGATAAATTCATGCTCTAAAAAAAAAAAGACACTGCTATTTTGCCAGATTCACCCTGGAGTGATAAATGTATGTCCAACATTAAGTGGTGTAATGACTGTTACACTCTTAATGAAACCTTTTATGAATTAATGGAACATGCTATCATTAAGGGGTTGTTTGGTTCACGGGACTGGAATGATTAGGCGTGATAGGATTGAATGGAATTGAGTAAGATTGGATTTGATTGATTTGATTGGATTTGTTGAATCAATATATTCATTTGGATTGTAAGATTAAATTGAGAGATTAGATGAGATACGTATTAAAAATGTCAAAAACACTCTTAAAAATAATAGAATCTATTCAAATAATAGAAGGACAGTTTGTAATGTTGTATTTGGGATATGCTCTACTCCACCTTTCACATTTGATTGACATATCCCTTCATGGAGGGATTTAGTACATTTTCCACTCGGGCTTGAAATATATCATGGTTCATCATCCCGCAAACCAAACGGTAAATTAATTAGAATTAAAATCTTAATTATGGTCTATCCCAATTAATTTCGCGAATCAAACGGAACCTAAATGTAAAATAGAAAAAATATAAATTTATGCCGGGATGAATCACCCCAATCATCGTTACCCAAAAAATGGCAACTAAAAATAATCCGGGTCAGCATCATGCAGAAGAGACGTGGCACGAAGATTTTCCAGCCACTAAAAGGCCTGTAAATTGATGGCCAATGGGTTACCCTTTTATAAGGCCAATAAAGTGTACACATAGTCAATGTATAAAGAATGTGGAAAGCTACAAGTACATTCTGGCCAATCACTATATTATTATTGACAATAATTACTTATGAGTTATGAATTAAATGTGTACACTGTACAAATAGTGTTCCTTACTTTTGGCTGATGTAGCATAATTTTTTTATTATTATTATTGATTGATCTTGAAAATAATAAACTAAAAAAGAATTAATTGAGATAAGTTATGTTTTCAACTCGATGAACATGCATAACGCCGTTATTATGCTTTTGAGTGTGATGTTTGGCACGAGAGGCGTTCTCACTGGACTTTATTACAGGGCTAGTCAATCTAACTTTTATGTGGGCCCATAGGCCTTATAAAATCCGCCCCGCAAATTTGTGGCCCATTTCAACGATGAAGCTTGTGGTATGGGCTCGTATAATTTATTATATCAATTAATTAGTTGATTATTATATAAATGCTCTTGTATCCATCAAACAGACCAACAATCCCAAACTTTAATGCTAGTTGTATCCAGTATTTTCATAATCGGACCGTCGATCAAATCGAATTGGGATCGGTTGGCAATTCAATTGGTTGGACTTGTCTGTCTGATTGGCGGTCTAACAGTTATATTGATCCCTATCATTTTTTTTTATTAAAATACTCTAGATTACATTAGAAAATAAAATAAATACACACTTATAAAAGTTAAAATTATAAATTTATAAGTTTTAACACAATAGAATAAAAAAAACACAATACAACACAATTTAAAATACTAAAATTAAAAATAGGGATGATAGAAATAAGAACTAAATTTTAAATAAATTTAAAAAATAAAAAATAAAATAAAAATCGGTTCAACCGATTTTACCTGTTTCCCGATTTTGACAGGTTTTTTCGGTTCAGGCCGATTTTTTCCAGTTCAACCATAAAAACGATTTTTTTTAGGGTAATTGAACCGGTTCCATGATCGATTACCGGTTCAACCTATTTTCGAAAACACTAGTTGTATCCATCAGTTATTTACAAATATGCACGCTAAATATGTAAAATCCTATAAATTTTCTTTTTTATATAAATTTATTTGAAATTTGGAAATGGGAAATACTTAATATGGCAACTCTGAATTCCTTTTCTTTTTTTTCAACTACTCTGCAAATATCATTAAGCAGAACTTTCTTGAATATTACATATTTGACCCAACTAATATTAATAATTCAACCTTACCTCAGTAGTTATAACTTATACTGGTAAAGTGCATTATTGGTGTCAATATAGGCAATTAAACATCAATTGCAATTGTAGCAGATCATAAAACTCAGAAATCAGACGCATCTTTATGGAAGGTTGTTACTAGAGCATGTTGATTCTATAAAAAAACAAAGGAGGTTATCACAAAATATAATTCTGAGGTATAATTTAATATGATAGTTGTTTCCAAAAAAATAGGGGTAAAAATCATGAATTCATCTTTGAGAATCACTGTCTTTCCTAATCCAATGCCTTCCTTGCTTACGTGAATTTTGTGTCCTGTGTTTCCTCATGTTAGAATTGTTGTGCTTTTTCGGGCCGGGCCTGTTGAAGGAGCTTCCTGGATTGGTATTGGGCCTGCCTGCTCCATCTTTGTTTTGTGACTCACTGGAAATGCCGTCGGGCTCTGTTGGGGGTAAGCTGACTGGCTGTGGAAGATACATACCGGGCATTAACACCTCGTTTTTTCGGGGCTCAATCAACCCACTGTTTTCTTGCTGGATTTTTAGTATGGCCTCAAATTTTTCTCTCCTGATTTTTTCATAATCGGATTGAAGGACTTCTGTATCAATCTCAATCCCATTGAAATCCTGTAACCAATGCATGCAATTAATTTCTCTTCATAGAAAAATCTTTCATAAATAAATAACAAGTGATGTTAGATAAATGCAAAAAAAAAACAGTAACAAAGGCCTTAATGACATACCATATTGCCACCAGTCCCGACCAAGTCAAGCACGTGTTCAATATCCTTGGCGAGAAAAACTTTACGACAGACTGGACACGTCCCTGTGCTTTCTTCCATCATTTTGACCATGCCTATGCCAGAGACCAATTGTGCAAATAACTTTTAAGATAAGAACAAGTTGGCCAACTTCTAAAATACATGATAGAGAACAAGGGGTTGACTGAATATATACAAAAAGAAGACCGCGGAAGGAACACTTATGATTCTAGAACTTAAGCACTGACATGGCTTTTCACATGAAGAAACACAGATATCAGTTAAAAAGATAATTCTGCTTAAATCAGTATTAACATGCTTGGTATCATATTGAAGTGATAAACAGCTAAAACTGTTTGGTGATCTAGTCATCTAGAATACTGCTGCCTAAGAATTTTAATTATAGTGAGATGTTAGCTAAGATATAATACCAAAGGCAAAAGTTATGATGTATTTACCAAGCCAATTAAAGAATCTAAATAAAAAATAGTAGTGATAGATTATGATATTTTACAACAATACTGCCAACACCAACTATATAGGAAAAAGAATGACTAAATCACCATTTGAACCACAGCACAAGTAAAAACATATGTTCGAGAATATTATCTGAGGAAAAATGCAAAGCTTATGTCTCTATTGCTTTAATACAAACCTTGTTGGTCTTGCATACTCCTACGAGGAGCTGAGGATGATGAACTCGAATTCTCCTTCTCACTTTTCTCGTGATTCCAATTCCACCACCTGATTATGCACTCACTGCAACAGTAGGGGAAAACATAAAGGTAAATTCCACGACATTCAGAGTCATGTTCCCTATGAGATTGTAGTGCCCACAATTCAAGAAAGCAAAGCTCATCAAATAAACTTACCAATGAAAGCAATGGAAACACGACATTAACTTCATAAATGGTGGTGAGTTGCTACCGGAATCTTCATCAAGTAAAGGATATAAACATAACGGGCAATCTCCATCAGGGTGATTCATACTAGAAAGCTTCTCCGCTGCTTCCTGAAGTATCATGCACTATCAATATCTTTAATAATTTTGATGGGTATACACTCAATAAATAACCATCCTAGTGAACGCTAATACTAGTAACAAGTGCAACTTTCACAATAAAACACAAATAAGAGCAAGGAAACTTTTTTGGTGCACCAGGTCCAGGACACTTATCAAAAATCAATCGATAATATGTGGCTGATGGCAACAACCATTAAGAATGAACAAGCTAACTGATGTAACCATGCATATTACTACCTCACAAAGTGCCACAAGCATTAAACACGAGGCAAGTTCAAAAGCTTTGCAGTAGATGCTATCTATAAGATGTTTCTGCCTCTTCTCATCAAGACCCTTGGAATCAATAACACGTATCTCTGGTGGCTCTTCAGGGTACTGCCACACGAAATAGTTAATAACGAGGATAATAAGATTATGCTCTCATCAATTTATAACTAACTTTCTTATAATACATAATCCAAACATGTCTAGATTGGAAAGAAAAGGAGATACAAACCATGCGATCATCACGAGTCTGATGTGTGATATGACCAAGTGAGGCAAAAAATGGGCAATAAAATTCAGAAAATCTGGCTGCCACATTAGCAAGTATCAACTAATTTGCCAACCAGTTTATGTTTAAATTGAAGATGTTAGATGCCAGACAATATGTAAAGTGTAACATGTATATCACCTGAGGACCGGCTCGAATCCCAATGATGGCTTCCACAAACTGCACATGAAGTGTTGTAGGTATTATTTGCTCAAAAAGACATTAATACAAATGAAATTATTTGAATGTTACAAAATTTGAGCACTCGTTAAAAAAACAAAATACAGTAAGAAGTGGAAATGATGCAATCTAGAATCTAATTTGGTTAATTATTAATGTAGAAAACAAAGAAGTATTCCATACATCTGCAGACTAGTAAGCGATCTAATAGAAAATAAGAAATCAAATGCAATGTCTGTTGTGTGGTCCTTAACTATGTATGCATTGTGCACCATTATATAGCATATGCAGTGTTTTATGATGCTCAGATAAAAAAAGCATGAGATTTTGGATTAATATGGCTTGCTTCTGGTAAATATACTTGTCAATTGGACACTACGGTTAAAGTTCATACAAATGAGAGGGATACCATAGAGAAGGAAAGACATTTAGTCAATCTTGGGCACATCATATAGATCATAAATTTATCAATTCCACCATCTTCTTTCGTACCAAGTTCACTATGTAATGATCTTCCAAATAACTTAAGGGCCACCTCTTTTATGGATTCTAGATATAAACACAGTCCCCTCTCAGAATTTTACATATTCACACTCATTCAGGGAAAAAGAATTGATAGTAACATATTCAAGATCATACAGGTCTTGCAACAAAAAAACCAAAGATAAGTCCATCATTTAAAGGGGAAAAGAAAATATCATCATCTTTTACTGTTTTTTTCTGAAATGAAGAACCATTTAACCTAAGAATTGCGATACCTGTTGAGAGGTGACATCGGCGGTGCGCGGCATAAGATGAAGGTGGAGATGGGGAGGGTAGGCTTCGATGACCTTGCAATCGTCGCCGTACACCGCCTCCACTGCCTCCACTTCTGCCATAACTTCTTCTTCGGCCATCTGCGGCGGCGAAATCGAGGGGTTATTGGTGGGATTGCCGATTGCGACAGAGGATTTTGTGGTGGGTTCAAATGGAATCTACAAGAATTTTTATGGTTTATGAACCGCCTTTGCTTACCAGCATTACAAATTAATGATTTAAGAAAGGCGTACGTATGATTTTGGGATTCGTCAAATTTTGATAATCAAGCAATTTGAAGGAAAATGAATTGTAGAAATTAGGATATTGGTCGATTGATCCAAATTTAATCGATTCGAGCTTAGGCTACATGCATTTAGGGTGTATTTTGAAACACTTAAAACAGCTTCCAAAAGCACTTATTTTCAAAAACTGTGAGACTGTCTCACGTAAATGTGTCTCAAACCATACCAGTAGGCAGTAATCATGTATTTAATAAATTAATATCCAGATTTGAATAATTGAAATGATAAAAAATACTAATAAAGCTTAAAAAAATATCAATGTATCAAAAGTGCAAAATTTGGAAACTCAATAATTAAATTAAAAATATCTATACTAATATGTCATAAAATAACAAGGCCAACTTTCGCACTTATTTATTACAAACATAACAGCCATAATTTTTATCAAGTCGTACTAGGAACTCTTGCAAGTAAATCTTTTATTGATTGATTTCTGTCTTACAAGCAGTTGGGATGCTTCGAACGAGAACTCAGCTCAAGTTGAGAGATCAACAAAATCTTGCACAGAATTTCTGAAACTCCGTATTCATTATTCTTAAGAAATCATTATACATAATTTTACAGACAATAAATTATTCTTCCACAATTATGATCTACACAAGCCGCAGACAACTGAGGCTAGAAAGAATGTTATATATTCACGATTCCAGGAAGCTAATTCCTATAAATAGCAGCAATAACCATTATGTAGTTTCAGACTCTACTCGTACACATTCCTCACCAAAATTTACATGCTATTTTAGCATTTCGCCGTGTTTATCTTCCCCTCCATTTCTACTGGGATGGTAGCAAACGCCAACACCATGATTGGAAGAGGTCTATTTTAGAAACCGGGCAAAATTGAGAGGTCTACAATTCCTTTTGGAAGATCCGAGATTTTACGTAGGAGAGCCAGTCTGTTCTTTCTTATTCTTTCATCTTCCTGCAATCAGAGATCGGAGCAAATGATATAATTTTTTATACAAAGTCCAAGAAACATGAACCGCCCTGAAAACATATATATACTTACGAGATGAGTTCCTTTATTTTCGAAATTCTTCTTAAAATTTTAAAATATGGGCGCTTTCTATTATAGCTTTTGTAATAAGTTGCATTTTTATAGAACTAATTGTTAAGTTAAAACTAAATTTTGCAAGCTTTCTATTAAATACATAATGAAATTGGTAAATATGTGGCAAAAATAAAGAAATAAATTATGAAGTCGGTTGAAGAAACATACCACCATAACAAATACATGGTTAAAGAAATCCTCCAGCGGTTGTACTAGTTCAAAAGAAGCTTCAACAAAGTCATCCACTTCCATCTCTGTAACATTGACACTGGGTAAGTAACATAGAAGGGAGAAGAAAACAAAATTGGCAAATTGAGTTCTGCAATTGGATCAACATATTTAAATAGTAAATTATCAGAGAAGGGGATACCTGGATGAATTTTACTTCTCAACGACGTAAAAGTGCACCATAAAGCTCTCTCTTCCTTTGTTTCAAAAGCCGTCTCATCCACCTAACAGGATTGTTTTCATTAATCAAGTTGCCTCAAGAATTTAACTAAGCTTAATTGTCAGTAAAGTACAGAGAGAGACTGGGGGGTCGGGGGTTGGATTTTTCCAAAGAAAGTGCACAGGGTCATAATAGGCAAATGCAGAACCAATTTTGTCAAAGTAACAAAAGCAACCTCTAAATCATCAGTGGCCTCCTTTCCACGAACTATTCTTGTTGGACGAGAATATGCCTCGATAATTTTGGGCAGCAGCTCACCTTTTGATAAGCCTTTCATCTGAAAATAAACAGGTAAAATAGAATAAAACAAGGTAGCTCTTGGTTCAAGTTCTTCAATGGGAATGAAAATCGATTTTCCCTCTACACCCCCGGGTCTGTTGGAAGAAGGATTGTCTCCATGGTGGTTATATCATTAATGTTGTGCTCTGATTTTGGAAAAAATGGGACAAATAAAGGCTGTTGGTTGCGGCGTAAGGGAATGATTGGGGAGATCGATTGTAGGAAGGGGGATCGTTAATCAAAATGGGTAATGATTTCCTTATTTAGGAGGGGAAGTAGTGCAATTGATAATCTTTTGTTCTCGTTAACCACCATAATTACCCTATACTCATTCCGATTCCTGCTGAAGAATTTCCAACCAAGCGCCTCCAGAGTGAAAAGCATACTATATTCCTGACTACTGGGCGACAAAACTCATTTAAGCTAATATCTTCTATAGATTTGGAAACATCCATAAGACAGTCATTTGGTAACTTTATTATGAAATGTTAAATTTCTTGTTAAAAGTCAATCCTCCCATTTGCCTCTAGAAAAAAGTCCTGTTCCAGAAAGGAACACCTTTATATTTTTGTCAACTTAACAAAGGCACAGCCTTTTACAAACCATCAATTCACACGTTAGTCTCTGAATTAATCTGTTGGTTTAACCTATTCAATAATATTCAACCTTGAAAGTGAAGTACATAGACACTGTGGTATCTGGCAGATGATTAAGTAGAACACTAGGGCTCCATTTGGATGGATGGATTTGAAATCCATGGATTCCACACACAAGTCACCACTCTCTCCACTTGAGTTAAATGAATTTACAAATACTTAGATTTGAGTCTAGTTCAAAATGGAGGGATTTCAAATCCTCATCAAAACCATGTCATTTGAAATCTCCTCCTCTCCCCCCTTCACTCTCTTCCCTTCTCTCTCATCTCTTGACAATTCATGATTTGAAATATATGCATTCTTACATTTATTATTTTTCAAATCCATTCATTTCAAATCCACCATATCCAAACGGAGCCTTGAGGATTTACTTAACTTGTGAAAAAGTTTAGGACAGCATCCTAAACAAAAATGAAATTATAAAAAACCATGGATGATTCCTTAGCACCGTGATAAGGTAAAAAGGTCGCTTACTACGGTACTTGAGGAACCATATGAAGCACTTACTTTATGAGCGGACTTGGTTGCCAGGCCAGGCCAATTTGCACGCTCTGCAAGAACAGAGCGAACTACTTCTGGACTTATGTCTTGGTCTATCTGCCAAATATGGGTTAAATTCATGAAATTGTCCAAAAGTATTGCAACTAAAGACGATGAAAATCTTAGACCTCATTTAAACTATCAAATTCACCAATATAAAGCTCAATATCTGGCAGCATTAATACAAGACAACTGGATTATAAAAGATTCAACGTACCAAAAATTGTTCAAGTCTCCTTGTTACAAATTGATGTGCCTGAAAGAAGGGAGTAAAATTTCATAGTTCATTCAGACATATATAGATGAATAATAGGAATAAACAGAATACTTCTATAGTAGATCCATATTGGAAGCTAAATCCTAAAATTCACTAAAAACTCCAAACTTGCAAGTGCATACTCATCAGAAGGTAATAGGTCGCTATAAGTAGGAGAATAAACTATGACATCAGACTTCAGTAACTGATATATAAAGAAGTAATCAACAATTGTTTTTTTTTTTATATAATAGAAGTCAGAAAGCAGAAAATAGTATATCTTACATCATCAATCATTTTCGATTCTACTTTTATGGGCTGGACTGCTGCAGCAAGTTCCAGAGCGTGCCTTAGCTCCAAATTTCTATTGTTTTCTACCAACAGTTGTACCTACAACACATGAAGGGAGAAATCATTACTATACCCCGCATAACACAATGAGATTCCAATACTGTATTGGCACATCATACCAGACCGTAAGAGATTCTTCGAAGACCAAAGGGATCATTAGTGGAGTTAGGCTGACAACCAGCAGCAAACAATCCAACCAGGCTATCCAACCTGTAAGAAAGGAGGATTTAGAAAAACAGAATATAAATGAGAAATTAAAATCAGGCAGAAAGACTGAAACAGAAAGTCAAGAGTAAGCCTCCTAACTTTCATAGAAATTATTTTAACATATTATCTTATACATGTCCATTGAAAACCAATAAGCAGCATTGCTTCATTATATAACCAAAAAAGATTAAAAAAATAGTTACTTCTCCAACATATTTGCTAGTCCATCTTTACTAAGCTTGAATAATTACATTATTTTTTATTGAGATGTTTGGTAACATGGAACAACTAGAACAATGGTGAGTTGGATAAAGGGAATATCTTATGGCTCCAGATGAACTTTTTCAAAGAATATCTATCATCTTTTTAAACTAATAAACAAAACAATAAAAACAAAATAAACAAAAAAGACAGACTCTTTGTAGAAAATTGAAAATTTTAAGATATATAATTCCGAATTTGTGGCTGTAATTTTTGTAATTCTTAAAAAGTATTTACCCATCGCTATCTGTGGTGACAGATGAATATCATATTAGCTTCAGCCTCCGTCGCGGAAGAGTCGAGACTGGTGCCACCAGAGAGCTTGACTCCTAACCGCGAGGCGAGCGGATTTATTAACAGCTGTTTTGTGCTTACATCTAGGAGACTAGGATTATGCAGCAGCTAAGAGCTAGCTTATTCTTAGGTTTTAATTATGTCCTTTTGAACCATCTCTGTTAGGCATACAGTTCTTTTACATCATTAATCACATTATATTGATCAATTTAAGGAAAAGCCAGGCATAAAAATTTGAGTATCAAGTTTGCAGCTGTGCGTGTGGGTCTGTCCACTTCCTAGTTGCTGTGAATTCATCTATTACCAGATTGTCCTTTCTGAAGTATAATGAACAAAAGGTTACACGAGAAAGAAAAACTTCTCAAATTTGACATTCTAGTTCCAGGCAAGAGAGACTCTCAATTAATCATGTAACAGATGATCACTCTTACACCAAAATAGGTGTAAGCAGTACCATGCATCATGACAGGAAATTGGAAAATCTGCTCAACATCCAAAAGGGGTCTCAGAGAAAAGAGTAGATTGGGTTATACCTGTCAGCTATTGCCAGTACAGTCCCACCAACAGTTTTTGGAAGTATATCACCCGAAAACCGTGGAAGAGTAATCTCAAATAATGCCTCAGCAACCTGATACATAAAGAAGAAGACAACTTAGAGAATCTAATCTAATTTGACACGGGAAAAATAAATTTCTAATAAAATAGGTTTTAAGCTACCAACATAATAAAAGCTACCAACATAATAAACATGCATTTTATTCTCAGATAAAGAAGGGATTCAGGAAACATCCATCTGAAGAGGCAGAACAGAATAATGAGAAGATCATTGCATTTTTTACTCTCTTTGATATAACAGAATTATAATTTTATACCCTTTGGCAAGTCAAAATCTTAATGAATTAGCACTGGAGTGTGTCAGTTTGCAGAGACTGAGCATGAGCATCAATTCGGTATATCTTGCCAAACCAAACGGAGAATTAAATCTTATAGAGCATGAAAAGCATTATTTCCTAATCATAACCAAGACGCCAATTAAATACTGTAATTAGCATTAGTGCCAGATAAGTCATTTCAAGAATCAAATAAAGAATCACCATAGAAAATAAATGCAGAAAATAATTGAAATTAATTTATTTAAGACGAAATTAAGAAGAGGGCTTTCTGCTGATAACCTGTTCAGAATAGCCATCTCTCAGAGCATAGTGACGTGCCATTACCCCAGCAAGGGAGGTAAATTCTGTAACAACAGCAGATGACAGATCTGACATGGCCAAAGATGCAGCATCCTGAATGACTTGGAGTGTATCTTCAGCTACCCCCATCAACAGGCCAACTTCAGTAACCAGACTTTGGACTCGGTTCATCTTGTCCAGCATCGTCCCCAGCTTTTCCTGTATTACTCAATTTTTCAGGAAACTCTGAAGATCATACTATAAAGGCTTGCTTGTAAACTCAGTTGTTAAAAAGTGATATGGACTCCATTTCAAGTTATAGATCAGTTTTAAAAAAATAATGTTTAGTCGATGAATAATGATACAATCTTTATGTTAAATTAGAGAAGTCTTGGAGGAGCCATTAGAGTTTTTGGCTTCTCCTAGAAGTTTATGAAAATGAAGCTTTCCTAATTTTAACATTCAAGAAAATTCAAAGCACCATCTAAGACACATTAAGAATAATAGAAACTTACATGGAAAAGGATCCCCTTCAGTTGATGTCGAAATTCAGAAAATCTTTTACTTGTATCCAACTCATAGAAGAACTTTGCATCTTCATATCGAGCTCTGTGACCATAATTAATTTACTCAATCCATTGCTCAAGCATTTAGAATATGTGGGGCTAAAATCAACATCTAAGCTGACAGTCTTTCAGAAAAACGATGGATGCAGCATATATCTATCTAGATGGGAAAAACACATCATTGGTGTAATGGTGTATATATATTAGGACATATCAACCTTAGTACAGCTTCATTTCCTTTCCTCACAACCATTTCATTAATTGCTCCATTTGCAACCTGAATCATAAAAAATGTTGCTAAGATTCACAGTGAGATGAATAATAGAAAAAGTTTACAACGTAATCTATAAACAATATGATTAGCATGTCTCACAGCAATGAAATGTGACAATAGCTTCCCTTCTTGATCGGTTATTGCAAAATACTTCTGATGCTTCTGCATAACCTGTATAGATTCAAGAAATGAAGTACAAGGGATATGGTCATGTACTATTCTCAAATTGCTTTAGCATCATCTGCAAAGCCTATATAACATAAGAGTGCTAAGCTCAAGAAGTTCTCAAGCAAAAAAGTCAACGTGTAAAAGACAAACAGAATATATCAATATGTATGAATAACAGGTGGCAAACCATTATTAGCAGATCTTTCGGAAGCTGAAGGAAGGACTCATTAAACTTGCCAAGAACTGGATAAGGAGCTTCAACAAGATTTACAACCTAAACAATGACCAAAATGCTTTAGAATGGTTCTCAACGGTGAAAAGGGGGGCAGGGGGAGAAGGGGGAGAGGGGGGGGGGGGTATGCTGCAGGAACTCATTCCCTACCTCATCAATCAAACCACTCTGCATCACAACAGAACCGTTAATGCTTTTCACAATGGAAGTAGAGTTCTCCAAGATTATCTTCTTACGTTGCTGTGGAAACAAATTATTAAAGCACCACAACTTCTAGAATATGTTGGATGTTAATAAGCATAGAAAAAGTACACATATACACATCAAAAGGAGAACTTTCATATCGATCACCTCAATATTGATGGCAATACCAGCATTTTGCATCACGTCAGTATAAGATTCTGCACTTGTGACCTGCGATCATGCAAATTGTATTAATAGAAAATTATATAATTCAATAAGAGAAACAATTAGTTTTTAATCTTCCAGAAAAGGTAACAACAGAGATTTACTTCTAGGGTATATCGAACGCTGGCGTAAAAATCATGTAAGTATCAAACAGAAAAGTCATTACTAAAAAATCTTTATCAGCATCATGTGGCTTCAAGAGAACAAGCTGTCAAAGTAATTCAGCAGCCAAATGGCTCAATGGAAGGGGAATTTCTCTAAAATTTAGCCAAAAAGGGTGGAAAGTAAGAAAACTAGTTACATAGACATTAGCTGCAGCTCCTTGCACCACAAAAATATAATTGCGAACAATCAAAACAAGAAGTTGGACTACAGATATATTTTATGAGAGTTCACAAACTTACTTTAATAGTTGCTGACGGGGTGTTACGGAGTCCGTGTGAAACATCCCCACTGTGACAGAGAACTGGAATAAGATCTATGAACCAACAGAAGAAATACAATTACAAATGCACTTATAAGGTCTCAAATTCTGTGGAGATTTAGAGGACAATACATATATACATACACAATATCTGAAATTAAACGCAAAAAGAACATCTAGACATTACAGGCTTTAATTTGAAAAAAAAAAGTGTTTTCCTGGTTCTTAATCTTTTGATTTGCTAGATCGTCCAGACTCATACCTCGTATTCTTGTAGTGGGATCAATTATTGCCATGCTATAATTTTTTTCCTATGAAAGCAATGAGACTCAAAAAAATAAGAATAATTACAAAAAACCACCAGCACAATTAGGCTCAAGTAAATCTGGTATAGATTATAGCGACCAGTTTAGATTTGCACAATGGGTCAGAATCCTGCACCAGGCGATAGTTAAAATGGAATATAGAATAAAAACTAGAGAAATTTCCTTCCGAAAATGAGACATAAAAGAAGTTTGAATTATTTTCTACTCCAAATTTAATATCATAGTTATTCCAATTTCAAATGTAACCCGGCGTTAAGTGGCATCAATATTCTTCTGAGTTCATCCAATTTAGTAAGATGTTCATATGCAGTTACCAGAAAGGGTTTTAAAGCATGAAGAAGTATATAAAAGTCATGATTGGAGGAAGGGTCTTCCTTAGGTTAGCAAGAAGTAAACATTTCAAGTTCACATTTTTGCACAGCAGGTAAACTGGTTATTATTTGAATACAAGCCATCAGAACGTGCCTTAGAACACCAGCAAATGTGAAGGGAACAACTACATCACCGTGTAGCGCCAAAATCCATCGAATGGGTCTACTGAACAAGACCTATAACAGCAAAAGTAGTATTCAAAATTTTCAACAATTCCACATGACCTAAAATAATATGAGAAGGCGAAAGCAAAATGTGGATAATATAAGTTAAAAATGGTTATGGCATGCCCAACCTATCGACCAACTGTAATAATGAAAGGAAATAGATCTCCAATAATACCAATTGGAAATATAACCGTCCCCCACCCACAACTCTCATTTTTTAAAACAGAATACAAAGTGAAACCTCTGTAAACAAGATAAGAGAATATACTAATATATGTCAAAAAGGTACAAAAGATAATTAAATGTTAGACATCAAGAATTAAGTTCCTTTTCTAGAGCATCACAAACCTCGGAGTTCCACCTCATCGACTTAGGAAATGATATTTTACCTAGGGCTGCAGGTAACTCTTCGGATAAGACCTGTTCAACGTTACAACATAATAAAAAGAAGACGGCTGTGATCCAAAAGGTAAATTGAAAACATGCAGAAATAAAATAAATGAGTTGGATGACATGGTGGATTTTTGTTTTCACTTTTTCGTTTTTTTTCTTTTTTTTTGCTTTGGGCATTTATTTACAGAGGGGGCATACCTCCAAAGCAAGCCGTGATGGCTCCATGGCTTGCACAAAGACATACTCTGTTTTACCTGCAGAATTTTTTTAATGAAAAGATTATGAAAACAAGTTAAAATACAGATGGAAGCATTGAGAAAGTGAAACTGAATAGCATCACTTCTATCTTTTAAAAGTAGTAACAATACACTGATAACTTGTGATATCTTCAACTAGCCTAAATAATTACTAAAAGAGATCAAAGTTCAATGCCAGTAAATAATAATACAGTGAAAACAATTGACCAAATATGGTTATTTATCAATACCTTGACAACAAAGAATATTCCCCTATCATTTTCTCAATTTAGGATTTTCTACTTTCTTGAGATAAGTTAGCAGAACAAGCTGTATTGCTCATGCAAAACACTCATTCACTTATCACACAGGACATATACTCCTATCTCAAACTTCTTGCATGTGGACCCAATTAGGTATAATAATTTTATAACTTCACTAAAGACAAGAGTATTGATGAACATTCCAAGAAACCTAGCAGTAAAAACAAAATATTTTACGAATAAGAACAAACAATACATGGATCAAGCTTGAGAGTGTGTACCATGTTAAACATCCATATACCTTTCTCCCCATTAGTTAAGCGCCAGGAGAAAGCAACAAAAAAGTTAAAAGGACCATCCAAAATGATGATCCCAAGTTTAACCAATAATAAGTGCAGCATAAAAAGAACTTACTAAACAAGAATACTTAAAAAATAGTTAATAATAAAGCAAGATATGTATAAATCGATATACCTTCAACCCTTCTAGACAGCGAGCTTAAAGGAACTCCATTTTTGCGGCAAAAACCTTCAGCAGCCTGACAAATGAATTGATTGAGAAACCATAATTCACAGATCACCAGAACACGAAGGCTGCAGAATATCTTTTGAAAAATACCAATTTTAAGCACAATCACGAAAGATGCACGTGACAATGTAATTTAGATGGATGAGAAGTCAGTGCTAAAATGCATTTTATACAGTGAGGTGTTCTATTTTAGTTATAACAGCTGAGTAAACTGAATTCAAATTGTGGGTTGAGGGAATTGATATAATATGGTCCAACCTGATGGTCGCTGTATAATTTGGAGTATTAGTCAAAGTAGTGCTAACTATAACCCTAGAAGGAGAAATAAACTCATAATCACTGAATTCATTATCAAAAACAAATCTAAACATTATGGTATGAGAGCAGGGAAATATGATTTCAGATAGAGGAAATAGAATTCAGTCATGTTTCCAATTCCAAAACGACTTAAAGCTTAAAGAATATAGTTGATTTAAAAACAAGTATTAATAAGCATGGAGTATAGTTGTGGTGAAACAAAAAAAAACTGTTGTAACCAATGCATGCCAAAATATAACTTTTCTATTTTTTAGGCAAACCCATAACTTAAATATGTAGGATATTCATCAAAATACCAACTACAATATATAGGTCAAAGTATCAGGGTTACCATCTGAGTTATACCTAATTTGAACAAAGTTTCAGCTGAACAGGACCCATTTACTATCATATTAACATTTGAGAAATCCAGTTGAATACAAAAAGAACAAATATCATAACGGGATACCTTGGTAGGATTTCCTTGCTGATCAAATGCCTTCGATGCTGGAGGCCCTCGAATCTCAACTTGATTAGCCACCTGCTTCTCACATAGATTATCGATATGAATCTGCATGAGAAATAATACAAGGAAACTGAGATATGAAAATAAGAATGTCCAGAATGTCTAAGAAACATTCATCTGTGGAATAAAAGTTGAGCTCAATTCACAACCAAATACAACGTTAAGGAGCAGCAGAAATTAAGAGATGTTGTTACAGCATGTCATTCAAAACAAGATAATCAGCCCAACAAATTTTGCATCAGAGAAAGTGCCTTGTTAAAGCCCCGGGGCAGCAAATCCAGAAATGGACAAATTTTGTTCTAGTGATCAAATTATGCTTCTACCAGTGAATTCTAGCAACCTTCTATCATTGAAATCAAAGAAAATCATCAGTTCAATCAGGAAGGAAACAAAAAAAGGTATACAATCTATTTTAGTTAAGATATGATAATTTTATCACTATGTTGGTCAAAAGACAAAAAACTGCAAAATAAGCATATTATGTGTGTGTGGGTGTGTGGTGGGGGTAAGGGTGGAGGTTAACCATCCCATTGGTAAGAAACAGAAGATTTACTAAAGGACGAAACGAATTAAAAACAACTATAAAGCATAAACACAAATCTCTAACTAAATCTGAAACATGAAAACCTTTAAAGTTTCTAAGACCTCGCATTATATATATTAAAGTGGAACCATACTCTTCTTAGTGTTTTTTTTTTTTAAACAACTGGCATCATAACTCGTATTAACAGAATAATGCTTCGTCAATGCAAAGTCAAGTAAAATTTAGACAACACTAACAAGATTCTAAGGAAACTGAACTATTCAAGGTATCACCAATAGCTTTTTACTGATTATATTAGTTTTAATATGACGGAAACATAATTGAAAACCTTACCATGATAAGATAGCATTACATTTCGATAAAACCCCAATTGATTTACACGAGAAACATACAAATTATACAGGAAAAAATGATGCATGAGTCAGTTTTCTGTAGGCCTTGAGTTGTAATGGACAACACATCATTAAGGAGACAAAGCTGTTTTACAGAATAAAGTGAAGAAAAATTCAGTAGCACTATCAAAAAGAAATCTAACCATACCACAAGTCTACGTGGTGTTCCATTTGTATGCACATCTCCATGGCTCAATCTTTGTTTTTCCAGTAATTGCTTCACTAGATCTTTAAGCTGCAATAAATGGCAAGGCATAACAAAACCTACATTAGGATTGACATGAAGTTGAGTGAATAATTCCATTTCTAAAATCATGAATCAAATGGACAGCAAAAATGAGATAGATGCTACAAGATTCATGGATTGAAGAAAAAGTAAAAACAAAAAGCATGAACAATAACATATATGGCAGGAGTACATCTGAGACAAATAAAAGGATGTAAAACCCTCATTACTTGATTGCAAGAGTTGACCACATCAATTGGCGGTAACTCCTCTGTCCCAATTTCAAGAACAAAAGCCCGAGGTCCTACAGACACCTGTATGAAATGGATAAGAAAAAAGAGTTATTGGCTACAAATAAATATATACATTTTTGCATCATAGTAACCAGAGTTGTCAAGAATGTCAAATGGGTCACATACTAGGATGCAGCACCCTCCACTGGCTAACATATTGAATTCCAAAAGATAAGCATCCCACACAGAGTCGAGCCACCATAGTTACTTTCACAAAAACGTTTAAGCAACGGTATCTCTATTTTCATGCATTACTAGATATTAACCATTGTTATTGAAAAAAAAAAATTGAACATGCCTATTGAATAATTAATCATGTTCCAAATCATCCAGGCATCCATAACTCACATGCAACAAGTATAGCAGTAACAAGGACAATATAAGGGTTCCCAATTAGACCTTTTTCTTTACTTCCTCAATCTCTTCTTTCGGAAAGCCAAGATGGTCAGGATTACAAGCAATGCCCAATGGGTGCCCAAGAGATTCCCTCGTCTTTAACCATTGCTGTGCACATCGACGGGCTAAACTGAAAGGCCAATAATTTTGCATGTGATTTTGAATTTGTCAACGATCATGATGGGAAAAATATATCCAAGCATCTACATGGCTGACAATAGAATAGGCAGTTAAGATAGATTGGTCATTAACAATAACAGAGTCAGTAAATAAACAAACAGAAAACAAAACAAAAAAGTATCTCAGGAATTCATGTTTGCATGCTTGACATGTTTTAAAAAGAACCGACAAAAACGGCAAACAAGATGACTAACCTACGCATACGACCAAAATAACGAGCACGTTCTGTTACCCCAACAAATCCTCTAGAATCCAAGATGTTGAAGGCATGTGATGTCTTCAAAAGCTGATCATACCTAACATGACAGAATAATATGGAGATGCATGTCAACTATAACACATAATTTTTTTTGACTTTGTAGCATGGCTTAAAGGTGAAAATAAGTAAGAAAAATACGCAGGAATTGCAAGGCCTAAGTCAAGCAAACGCCTAGCTTCTGCCTCAAATAGATCAAAATGATTATGAATGTGATCCACACTGGCATGCTCCAAATAATATGCACTCATTTCCTTCCTGAAACAGATATGAGAGTAATCACAGTTCTTTTACAAAGAAAACAAGATGTTATTATCAGCTGAAGCATGAGCAAGCAACTTATAAATATATGTAGTAAAATAACTACATATAAATCATTGGCCTTTTAAGCAAACAGAAAATGAAGATTTTTTTAAGATATATACAGGAGATAAATGAGAAGAAACCACTGTTTTAAAATGTTAAATAGATTTTACCATTTTGAAAATCAAAAGAACTTGCAATGAATACAATAACTCAAGAAACCAATATAACCCTGTCAATATGTCAGTCTAATATATTATGATCCTTGTACAGATACTAGCCATATTGCAATGTAACAGGATATTATAATAAGCTGTTTGCTGGACAGGGTTAATCAGGCAATATGTGATAATATCATATGTCTCCAGAAAGTGCACCTAGTACAATGTACTATAGTCTGTATGATATAATATGAAGTACCTACATAACAGTAGAAGTAAAAGGTATATATTTCATATATTGAATTAATATTATACATAAATAAATAAAATGATGTGTCATGCATAATAACCACCACTTATCAGGAAAGGGGGGAAATCTTAATTAGTATACTAACTCATTTTCCAGGAAAAGCTCGCCATATGTTATCCCATCAGCATACTGAATTTTCTTGAAATGGTCAACTCCCTGTAAAAAAATTCAAGCAAACTTCAAGCAATAACATCTATGGCATTTATTACATGAGACTGAGTATAGGATTGATGGCATATGAAAAACCTGAAGCAACATAAGGATCCGTTCAAGACCGTATGTAATCTCAACTGAAACGGGCATCAACTGAAGACTTCCAGCCTGGATTTGAGAAAGAAATAATCAAACCAGAATATCAGAAAACCAAATATGATCTGAAGCACCAGAAATAGACCAATGGAAGATTTGCAAGAGGGTAACTGCAAGTGTATTCTTTTAAATATAACTTCATAATTGAATAGGTAAGATGACCTGTTGGAAGTAAGTGAATTGAGTAATCTCCATCCCATCCATCCAAATCTCCCACCCCAGTCCCCAGGCACCTAACACCTACAAGAAATTAAAAAACAGCAAAAATAAATTGTAAACTTCAGTTAAATGAAAGCAGCATTATAATAGATAAAAAGTAAACAAAGTTGCTGAACTCTAAGCTACAAATAAAAAGCTATAACACATTAACACCAAGACATCTGCAACAGATAAGATGAAGGCTGACCGGGCTCTCCCAATTGTCCTCGACAAAACGAATATCGTGGTCATTAACATTAATACCTGAAAAATTAAAGTGGAAATTTAGCTTAAGAACAATATAAATAGCATAAATCCAGGCAGCATTACAAAAGAAAGGATTACTGGAGTTGGACACAGTATGTGTCAAATAATCAATATGGCAAAAATTAACCATTACTGGAATTTTGTGTACTTTTACAGTGAATAGAAAGATGAAATAAATTTAGTAAATTGCAGCCTCATAACATAATTTCCTATTAGAGGGAATAATATGTGCAGTAACCAGGAACAATACGTCAGTTAAACTACAGAAGTCTGACTGTTAGATCCCTATCCAATTGTGCATATATTTATATCATGAGATAAGCATTGGAGAGCTTGCCAGTGATAAGCATACAAGATCAACAATTTCTCTATAGAAAGAAACTATATGCAACTGTAAAAACAATAACAAGGTAAAATCCAGATGTAATTAGAGAACCTAATGCTGATAAACTCCGAATGAACAAGTCTTGTGAATTTCCAGGATCAGGCTTCAATATCACCTGACATAAATTTGAGGTATGATGAAAGAAAAATTGCAGAGATGCTTGAAAGAAAATTAATCGTACTCTAAATTTACCTGGAATTGTGTGTGTCTTTGTAGTCTATTTGGGTTTTCACCATAACGACTATCATCAGGACGGATACTAGGCTCTACATACCTTCCACCACAAATTGACACATCAGTTATTACATGTAAAATTTAAAGAAATATTGAACAAATAAAGATATACAGAATGAGGGAGGATATGTGCATATACATCGTTATTTTTAAGAAGCAGAGATAAGTGTTTGTAAGCCCAGATATTCTTTAGACGAGATCCTTTCACACGGGTTTATCAAGAGTTCAACATACTTCATCTAATATTTAACCGAGCGTGATGATATCCCTCAGATTCCTAGAGTGACATAGGTCCTTGAATTTTATGGAATTTTTTCAAAGAATCCCTATTCTTACCATATAGATCTTTTCTGGAATTCGTATTAATGTATCTATGTGGGACATATGATATAAAAGCCCTTCAAGAAGCAAGAGAAACAGCTACAGAGACAGGAAAAGAATACGAATTTCATGAAGGGTCAAAGGTAAACTTACGCAACATTCCATGGTTCTGGGCCAAGAACTCTTAAAAATGTAAGTGGATTCATAGTCCCAGCTCCAACCTGTTGAACCTCAAAAACTGAATCAAATAGTTTTGAGAAATATGCGAGAATGCAAAAAAAAAAAAAAATCAAACGAATAACTGTTAAGAGAACTAAACCATAAATCCAATTATGTAACAGATTCACAGCAACCAGTATGCACAAGAATAAAAGAATTTTTTTCATTTTTCTGCCTTAGCTACAATATAAAAGTTTCCCTCAAACAGAACATCAACAGTATAGAAGTGCAAAAACAGTAAGTTAAGAACATATAATATTCCCCTCAAACAACATAACGGTACTAAGAGAGCAAAATTGACATTAAAGTAATAAATTATGTCCATAGCATAGTCAGAAATAGATAAAATTAGTTCAGATTACCTCAGTATTGCTGCATTGCATCACAGCACACCCAACAGAAGCCCAATATTCCTGCGGAATTCAAATTCATAACTACAGGATCACATATAAGGCAAATTATAGTAAATTCTTAACAATTGCACGCTAGAATTCAAATCATGTCCAAGAAGAAACCATGAACAACAAATTAGAGTGCATGTCCAAGCATAAACCACCACGTACTAGAATTAAGCATGCTTAAGAAGAAGCCACAAAACAATCCACGAATTAATGAAAAAAAAGACGAAAACACACAGCGTAATCAACAAATTAACGGTGCATGCCTGGAGTCTCTGAATCGCTTGTTGGAAAGTGAGAACAGGGGATGATAATGACGAAGACTGTTTCTGATTTTTCTGCTCTGTGGTGCTAGAAACAGAAGAAGAACTGGTGTGAGCAGCGCTGGTGGCGGACGAAAATCGCTTTGGCCGGAAAATTATATGAGAACGGCTATCAATTCTCCCTATTACTGATACGATGTGTTGCTTCGGTGGCTTCCTGAGAATTGACGTTATCAATGGCAGCGAAATTATAGCCATTGTAGAAGAGATTGTGCGTGAGTGAACTGAGAGAAAGGGGTTTATCCGAACTCTGACGTTCTAACAGTGATACTATATTGACTGCGTAATTTCTTGCTTGCCCGAATTCATAAATGATCTTGTGTGTGAGTTTTTACTTTATTAATTTTGATTTTTTTTATTTTAATTTTATTTGTCAAAAAAATTAAATTTTTTGACGGAAAATCCAAAAATACGATGTAATGCAAAAAAAATAATGAAATGATTGGTTCAATGAGAAAAATATAATAGTATAGCCACGATAATAAATGGAATTCGTTATTTTGAAGTTGTAATTCACAAGAGAGGTGTAATTAAAACATGAAATGGTCAATTTTCCAATCAAATTTTAAATTATATGACGAAAATGACAAAAATTGAAATCAAAATGACCAAATTTGATAAAGTAAAAACTTATAAGACCATTTGTACATTCAGATAAAGTTATAGGACCATTTGTGAATTTTTTTTCTTGGTAAATTGCAACGGAAAGAAAAATATTACCGTTGCCAGGTAATCTTTATTGTAAGTTTGTGATTTTATATTAGGAAATATATGTAGAATTAATTAATTTGCATAAAAATAATGAGTTAAATGTGCTACAATTATTGATTGCTTTTGATCGGACTTTGGAGATTGAGGAAGAGTGTGGGGTTTTTGTGGAATCTCAAAGTACCGCCTAAAGTAAAAGATTGTCTATGGAGAGTCAGCCGGGACGTTTTGCCTCATAGAGTAAATTTATGGAGTAAACATATTGTTACGAACACAAGTTGCGTGCTATGCGATCAACCGATGGAGAAAGCCTGGCACCTGTTCTTTGATTGTTGTTACGCCAGGGAATGTTCCCAGCATGCACAATTATGGAATGTAGTTGATGTTGCGGTATATATGGTGGACTCGGTGGCAGAAAATATCTTGCAGTTGGTGAGGGGCAGCAAAGGACATCATATTGCAATGGTGGTGTGGCAATTGTGGAAAGAGCGTAACAATCAATACTAGAATGACCAACATCGTACTCCTAGAGTTGCTTGCAAAGCTGCTGAATTAGTGATAGAAGAGTGGGATAAAGTGTAGGTGGTAACAATGGAGCGCCGAAACGGGCATGTTGCAAAGTCTGACACCCGCTCGTACATGGTACGTTTAAATTAAACGTGAATGCGGCGTTTTTTTACCAGACGTTTGAGACAGGACTAGACATGGTGTTAAGCGATGAACGTGGTGAGTTTATCACAAGAAAATCTATAGTGATTCTCGGCCGATTGGATGAAGATGTAGGCGAGGCAATGGGTTTTTTGGAGGCCTTGTCTTAGGCGAAAGAGTTGGGTTTAGAGAGGGTTATGGTGGAAGGTGATTCTAAAATTGTGGTTGATGCAATTTCTCTTAATTGTGTTGCGATTTCGACTTTTGGAGACTACATTAGGTGCTGCAGAGATCTTATTGCTAGTTGTCAATTTTTTTCAGTGAATTTTGTTAGACGTGATGCTAATGTGTTGGCTCACGAATTGGATAGAGCTTCTTGGCTATATAAGAGCCCATCTATTTGGGATGATCCTCCTTTCAATGTGGACGGACTTCTGTTGAATAATTGTATTTGTGAACATAAAATATAAGCTCTCTTTGGTTCGAAAAAAAAATGCTACAAATAAATCAAATCATCATTTAATTGTTAACTTTTAGAATATATATAATATATATACATATATAATATAGGTTTAGTGATTGTATTTGTAAATTGGAGCTAATCATTTTTTAAAAAATCTTAACGGACCTATAATTACAAACCCTAATTTAATTGCACTAACCTAATTTGGTTCTTAACAAATTTATATTGTATAGAGATTTTATTTATAAATTGACTGGTTGTGAAAATGTATATATTGTCAGAACGCAAACGTTCTTTTTAGGGTCAGCCCAAATAACATCTAGTTTCCAAAAAAAAGATAAAAAGATGCCAAACAAGTGTTACAAAATATTAAGAAAATATCAATTTCATTAGGTATTTTATGTTTGAAATTATTCACATGCTTTCTTTTATAAAAATTGTATTCCTACATTTGTCTTATTAGTGTTAAGTCGTTAATAACCTCCTTTTTTATTATATTCTCAAAATATAAATGTTATTTTATTTATGATAATAAATTTTGTATAATCATAATCAATGACATTTTTTTTATTTACGAGAGGGTTAGCTTTTCAACTCTTTGAGACAATCAGTTACAGATGTGTATCAATGATTAAAGATTGTACACACGGAGAATGTGACATTGCATTTACATTTTAAAAAAATATTGTGATTGTATAATTGTTCAAATTCTACCTTATAATTTTATTTTATTTCTGAAACAGAAACAGAGCTACGAACAAGTACGACAAACGTCGGGAAGGCCTTCCACAAAGTCCGGAGGCTCGACCCAACAAAATGGACTCTCGAAAGAGCGAGACATTCGAGCTAGAGAATGTGCCACACTATTGACATTTCGACTCACCCACACCACCTTGTAATTCTCGTGTGTTCTGAGAACATCCTTACTCCCTTTAATCAAATCCCCAAACAACGAGGCGTCTTCTGTGTAATTCTTCAAATCCTCACTAACATCCATTGCATCCGTCTCCAACAGAAGGTTCGATACCCTCAGTGTATTATAAATTTGTTGTGATTTTTTTTTCACGTTAATTATAGAAATATATTTTTATGAAGTATTTATGAACGAACTTAATGTATAGAACTTAAATTACTAATTTTCATAAAATAAAAGGGTAATTTATGAAATTCCGCGTAATTACACGGACACTATACTAGTTATCTATATTTGAAAGTATGAGAGTAGATATGCGGTGAAACTTGTTCATAATAAGAAACTTTTATCACTATACTTATAAATTAATACTTTAACACTTATCAACTGATACAACTACATGTGTAAACTGAGATCATAACATTAAATATTATAGATGTTAGTTTATAAGAATAGTGACACCAATTTATAAGTGCAATGATATCAATTGTATAGTATGAATTATGTGCATTTGATTATAGATTTTGGAATATGTAGTGTTTAATGAGAGGGGTGCTTAATTTTGGTACAACTAAGTGATTAACATTGACAAGACATTAATGCTTGGTATAAATAATTACTGATTATTGAAACTTAAAAAATGGCAATGATTCTCACATTTTCATTACCTATGAGTATATCCTTCATCAATAAATTTGATATCTAAACCGTTACTCACTCAAAGTGTGCACATTATCATTGATATTAGGCTCCATTTGGTATGGGGTATGAAATTAGTATGAGATAAAGAAGATTCATATAATATAATATGGGTTGGTAGTATTATGTCGTTTGGTACGACGTAATATGAGTGACAACATAAAATTAGTATTCCACTTGGTAGGGGGTAATAAATCTGTATAAAATTAGTATGACACTTGGTAGGGAGTAATAAACTTGTATAAAATTGAATATTTTCAGGAAAGTACTATATTACCCCTTGTTCTAAAATATAAAATAAAATTGGCTTCACTATTCTAAAAACGTGTATAAAACCCGCGCTTCACTGTTCATTCAAGCCCACTTCATCTTCAACAAACACGGCGATTTTCTAGGGTTTTCTTCAATGTTTGCGATTTAAGCATCCATCTTGGCCGATTGTTGCTTCTCTTTTGCGAATTTCCACTCGAAACCCACAGTAATCTACTAAAGTCGCGTCTTCTCCTCCATCTTGGCATCCATATCGACTGCTGACAACATCCGGGTAAGAACATCGAATCTCCATTTCCATTTCTTCATCTAATTTTCGAAATACTGTTTCTTTGTGAATTTATGTAATGGTGATGCGGGTTTGATGTGTGAAATGCAATTTATGACAACCTTTTATTTTGGGAACGGAATTTTGGTCGAATTACGTATGAAATTTGTATTATTGTGTGAGATGTATGACACCCACCATTCATCTACCTATGTATGAAAATTGTATGACACCATTCCTCATGTTATGGGGAATGAATTTTGTATGACATCATTCCTCTACATGTATATATTTTTGGTTGTATAACAATTTGTATTAAATTTACAATTGCGTTTTTGTGTTGCCATGTAATATAATATGTAGGACTTGTGTTGTGTATGATTTGTTGAATAATGAATATGCATCGTTTTTAAGATTTTTGTTATTATTTTTTAAATTGTAGGCTAAAATGTGGTTTTAGCTGTGGTTTTAGATGTTATTTTTTCATCTTCAACATACAGCTGTTTTCAGATCTGTAATGTGGTGCGTTTGTCGTGATTGAATTTATTTTTGTTATTTAAGCATGCATTGATACTTGTCATTTTTATTCACAGTTATAATGGATAACCCAAACAACACAGCTCCAACTACCAGAGTGGAAAAGCCCAAAGGACTCAACAACCATAGGAAATGGAAATAGAACGAGGAAGCTATTCTTATGGGGTTTTTCAAGGAACTAATTACATCAGGAGGGTGGAAGAGTGAGAATGGCTTTAGGCCTGGGTACCTGCATAAATTGGAGGAGAAACTTCGTGAGAACCTGCCTGGAACTGATCTCCGAGCTAACCCTCACATTAACTCCAAAATAACATGGAAACGACACCATCAAGCCATCCAGGTAGCTCTAGGGGATTCCGGATGAGGGTTTAACACTGAAACTAAGATCCTTGATGTCTCAGACATTGCTTGGGATAAAGCTTTGGAGGTTTGCATCTATCTAAACACACTTCGTTTAAATATGCTACCTTGATGCATTACATCGTTTTGAGTTTTTTTTTTATATTTCTTTCAGAATGAGCCAACAGTGGCTAGTATGAGGTACAAACCTTGACCTTTCTACTACGACTGGTTAGAGGTGTTTGGTAATGATGGAGCAACGGGTGGTTCAAGTTAGACATTCATGGATGCTGTTAACGACCTCATTTTCGAGGATGCTGCTGCAGAGGCCACTAAAAGCCAAAAAGGTGAAGGAAAAAATACACCGGTTGAAGATGGAAACTGCGATATGGACGTTGAAAGTCAAGCTCCTTCTCCTTCTGTTGAGCTGTCTAAACAACAATCTGGTCCGTCATCCAGTAACAAAAGGGCGTCACAGACACCTCTTGAAAATCAGCGATAACTACTTGATGGATTGGATGTGTTGTTTAAGACCTCTGATGACCGGCTAGCAGAGATTGTCCATTCTATAGTTGATCATCATGTTGAGCCCATTGAGCCTATTCCCACTTGGCCCAAACATTCGACTTGCAGTAGGAGTGATGTATTTAGTATTCTTAAGACCATTCCCGAACTCACTCTCGATGAACGCCTTGATGCCTCTAACAACATGTTGAAGAACAACGAGCGTTGGGAATTGTTTTGTGGACTACCCGAGCATGCTCGCCCACGCTACGTTCGTCTTTTGCTAAATGGGGACTTTGATTAACAACCACGATATGTTTGGACTCGGTGAATCCCGATCATTTTGTCTTTATTTGTGAATGAGTAAACTGTGACAACTCTTGTTTTGTGAATTTCTATTTAATTTAGAGTTTCTTTTATGTTGGACAACTTAAACTTATTTTGATTGTGTGATATTTGCAAGGGACGATTTTATCGTTGGTTTGATGGTATGTATTAACAAAATTTGGTATCCAAGGTTATATTTAGTTTATTTTTGAGTTCTTTATTATAGTTGGTACTCATTGGTATGAATCATAATTATTACATCAGTAGATGATGTCATCTGTTGAATTTCATGTGGATGCATAGCCCTTGTACCGTTCTTTTCGGCCAAATTAGTGTCTCTCCACTTGAAACCACATTTAAAAGAGTATACATAGCCCACCATTTAAACTATGCAGAATGTACAACTTGAAACTATTGGTCGAACTTTGGTATTAGTAAGATGTTGTTGGTTCTGCTTTGGTATTAGTAATTATGAAGTTTATTTAATTCGCATTTTGTTGACTGGCGAACCACACCTAAAACTACACTCAAGCCCACATTTGTCACCTGTCTGAAATTTGTTTGTGTATCCACGCCTAAAACTACACTGAAGCCTACATTTGTCATTTGTCTGAAATTTGTATGCATGTTGCGTCAAGGATAATTTAATAAATAAAAAATTGAACATATTAAAATAAAAAATGGCATTCATTGAACTGGAAGTACAATAACTGTGAGTACCCTGAAATCACTACGAAATTGGAAAATCCTAAAATAACATGCATGCATCATTGAAACTGAAAATACCAATCAAACACCGAAAAAGCTAGAGCGACAAGAAAAACACCCAAGTTGTGAATACCAATCAACTAGCTTATAAATATCCCCAAGTACGACATATCAAACTGCATGAATTCACACTGAGTCGATTCATACGAATTAACATGCTCAAATATTTACTTATCACCGGTAACAAACAAACAAGAAAACTAGCAATGTTTGACAATAAGAAAACCTAAAATATCAGAGCAATTACAATAATCAACATGATAAAATTTTGCAATTCTCGACTACGCAGGATTTCTCCACTGCTGATACATGGTCGCGGACAGTTGGTCCCTCCACTGATTAAATTACGGGGATGACTCAACCGTATCAATGATATCTTCAGTCTCATCGTCGCTGTCATCGTCGTCATCTTTGTCAAGTTGTTGCTCAACGGGGTCAACGGTCATTTGTCGATGGATGAAGTTGTGTAACAGAAAACAAGCCATTATAATTCAAATTTGTGTCTTGATAGGGTAAAATGTCGGTCTTCTAAGAATTACAAATCATTTTTTTAAGACACCAAATGCACGCTCTATCACGTTACGTGCTCTAGTGTGTCTCATGTTGAAATGTTCTTGATGATTGCTTGGTCGGCCGGCATTCGGGCCCCACTCTTTTAAATGTATCTACATCCCCTATAGGGAGCAAGAAATCCCTCTGCAATCGCATATCCATTGTCACAGAGATAGTATTGTCCTACATATGGCAACAAAATACAAACTAACAAATAAATTCATGAATAGTAAAAAAAATATAAATTTACAGGTACGATAACGAATAAATACTGGTCATACCCTTTAGGACCTTCAAACCGTGGGGTCGGGTGACGACATCTCTTAGAACCCTAGCATCAACAGCTGGCCCTTCCCATTCGGGAATGAAGTACACAAATTGCATCTCTGTATCACAAACTCCCAATAGTTCTGTATTTCCCCCTTTCAGTAGGTGCCACCATAACATCAATATGTGTACCGTCTAGAGCACCTAGGCAGCCCTATGTTACCTTGAACCATTTCCATCGTGGATTGATTGAATCGGCAGGAACAGGAGTAGGCTTAACCAAGAATAAATAGTGCAGTTTTAGGACAACTTTTAGGACTAGATTCATATAATGCGACACTGTTTGACTCGATCGTATGTAGTCAAACGAGATAACACTCTGCTTTTTATGATGACTCAAGATAGATAAGAACATGGACACTTGTTCCTTGACACTCACATACCGTGCTTCTTTTAGACCACCTAAATCCCTCAGTAATAAACATAGTCGTGCAAAAGTATTCGTAAGTTTGCAACACATGCAGCGTCAGTCATCGTACACAACCTACCTAAACGACTTTCTTGGTCAGATAACCTACTAATCATGCCATAAGGCCTAACGTCATCACGTCGTCTAACTCTTCTATTCGGTGTTTGGAGTAACAAATGAGCCAGTATAAGACACACAACTTTTCTCCGACGTTGTACGTGTTCTATCAACAAAATCACCAACAGTTTCTTCATGGCTTGTGTCAACATCGTCGGTTATGAAGTGGACAGAAATGTAGGATTTCCCTGCAACCAATAAACAATACATGAGACAATGGTATAACAATTAATAAAATGTGTAAGATAGATTATGGAGGAGAAATGCTACATACCTTCCGGTTAACGATCTCCTCATACAACAAAGTAATCCCTAAAAGATGTGAAATAATTGAGTCCACATTTAAACCAACAAAACAAACTTATACAACAAAGTACAACCTTGTACTGTTTCTTCCAAAATTGAGTCCACAACTCAGTCCACATTTAAACCAACAAACGAACAAACATTTTAGTCCACATGCTAAAGAATTCTTGAAGAAGAGCAAAATATAAGCAAATAAATCATTGAGCTAGAACAACACACATTACAAATCATTGAGCTAGAACAACACACATTACAAATCATTGAACTAGAACAACACACATTATACATTGATCATTTTAACAATGTATATCCACAACCATTGAGCTAGAACAATGCACACTTCAAAATGATTGAGCTATAACAACACACATTACAAATTGTTCCTAATAATACACACATTACAAATCATTGAGCTAGAACAACACATATTTCAAAATTAAATTGAAATTAAATAATATACAAATGGGATTGACATTTTAGCAATGTGGTATCACCACCCATAAATAATGTATATCCACAAAAAAAGGAGATTACCCCAAATTTTTCCTTATGAACCACACCAAAAAAATTGGGATTCCACCACTGTGATATACCAATAACCATGAAATTTGCCCAAATTCAAGAACCCATAACTAATGGCCCGAATTACAAGCCACCAATCTTACGAATTCAACTTCAAGAACCCATTGCAAAATTGGGGAAATTATTATGAATTCAATACACATACCTAAACATTATGAATAAATACCCATAAATTTTGGCCGAATTCATGGCCGAATTCAAGAACCCGTAAAAATTGGGGAAAGTTTTACAACAACCCATATAAAGTAAAACAATTCATGGACGATTTCATGGCCAAATAAAGTCAAGAAATTGAGGAAAGTTTTGGGAATTCATGGCCAAAAATTGAGGAAAGTTTACAACAATTCATGGCCGAATAGAGTTTCGAACTATCACACAAAAATACACAAGTATCGCATGCCCTTCGTTTCTCAGTTTCATATTCATAGCTCATGAACCCTTGAAATTGACATGTATCGCATGTGTGTTGAAATTAAAAAAAAACATACAATACCTTGATAGATGAGGGTTGATACAACGCCGTCGGCGCAGCCTTTGAGATTTATCTTCACAACGCCGTCGTCGAGTTTCAAAAATTAGGGTTGCTGCGTTCAATTTTCGCCAAACCACAACAAGACGAGAGAAAAGAGGGAACAAAAGTAGATAATATAGAAATAAAATACAAAAAGGGTGGAGAAGGGGCAAATTCGACCAACAAAGGTTACTGTAGAAGTCCCCTTCGCCCAAAACCGAATCATGCTTAAATTAATACGACCGTATTCAAGCCTACCAAATAGCTCATTATTTTTATGCTGACCACTGTTACACCCGTATTCAAGCCTACCAAATGGAGCCTTAGGGTATTAAATTTATTCTATCATTAATATTATATATTACTCACTAGTGATGAAGACATACAACTCGCAAATTGTACAACTTAAACGACATGTTTTTAACAATAGCATGACATTACCATAACACTTAATAATAACTATATGGTATTTTGATTGAGGATATATTTATTTAATGATGAATACTATTAAAGAGGATGTTAAGGAATAAAATCAATGCCTTCCAAATACAAGAGATATTACATTACATATTGTTATCCTGTTACGTGAAAAAACTATCACTGTTATACATAAAAAAATTAATTATTTAAAAAAATAAAATATTTTTAAATAATTATAATTTTAATGCATACCAGTGATAATTTTTATGCACAATAATAACAATTTCTATACACGACAGTGCTACTAAAAAATTAAGTTCACGGTAAATTTGAATTTACACACGTTTTTGTCAATAAAAAAGTCACATATGGAGAAATATCACACACATATATAAACTATAAATATTGGATTATTAGCCATAATGTTCAGTTTATCATGTTTAAATTTGTCATGATTTGAGTTTCTCAAGCACATTACAAAATTTTCAATAAATTTCCGTTAATAATATAAATAAATAAGGAAACACATTATTTTGTGTATATATAAGGTCGAAGATAATTACCTACAAATTTTGGTAGTATATAAAGCAAAGGGGTTAGTACCGCAGACGAGCTCAGCATTTCAGATAAACCTCACTCCCCTTGTATCCACTGTTTATTGCGGCTAGGGTTTGGTGAAGTCCTTCCTCTTTTCGCAGCCCTCTTTTCATCATTTGTAGATCTGCCACACTCAATAATGAATAAAAACTTGTTCAATAAAAACTTGGATTAAGTGTTCCTTTGTTGATAATCTGATACTTGTGATTTTGGTTTTTGTTCGGAGAAAATGTCGACCTTGAATCCATTTGATTTGCTGGGAGACGATGATGCTGAGGATCCATCGCTGATTATTGCTGCTCAGAAGATTGAGCCTAAGAAAGCCCTAGCCCCGGCAGCCAAGCAGCCGGCGCAGAACAAGGCGGCGCCGCAGCCTAAGCTCCCCTCCAAACCGCTACCCCCAGCTGATGCAGGTAGTTTTCAATCTTTTCCCCCAATACTAGAATGATAAGGAATTGAGAATGAGTTTTGTTTTTGGGTAAATTTGTTATGAACGTGTACCGAATCTTTTAACCCTGTGCATATGACGTGTTTGATGTTCTTTAGGCATATAAACGTGTTTGATGAAATCGGAACATTTTCTAAAGCGAGTTTTACTTTTGAGAAAACGAAGGAATTTTTTTATGCATTTTGGTACTCGACAAAATCTGCATCCCATGCCCTTAGGGTTGTTGATCAATAGATTTAACAACACTTTCTTAATCTGTAACTGAGGCTCTTAGATTTGTCATGTTGGGAATTTTGTTCATATTTTGTTTACGAATTTCAAGAACTGTTGTCTAAATACCAACACTCTGAACTATTGAATATTCCTTTGTTGGATTGTTAGATTATCTTAGGTTTTTTCTAGTGTACATATATTTACTTTGGTTTAACTGGCTAATACTATTGTGTCCATTGAAATATATTCAAATGATAATTGGAATCTGGTTTGTCTGGATGATTTATTTGGGGTGATCTGTTTAATCTGGAGAGATTGGATTTGTTCTAAGTTTTAATATCTGTCTGATTGGCTTCTTGAGCCCTGTTTTATTCGTCCCTTTTCGTATCTAATAACTCTTTTACTTGTATAACCAAGCAGTCAGAGAGGCAAAATCTGAACCTGCACGAGGTGGTCGTGGGGGTGGACGTGGATTCGGGCGTGGTCGTGGTACTGGCGGAGGGTACAATAGGGACTTTGCAAACAATGGAGACTCATATGGAAACAGGGAAATATCTGCTGGTCTAGGTGCACCTGATGAGGTTGATGGAAAATCTTCTGATAGGCGTGTTGGGAATGGTGGACCCCGGGGTCCACCACGTGGTGGTGGTGGTCGACGAGGTGGTTTCAGCAATGGAGATGCTGGAGAAGGAGAACGAGACCGCCCATATAGGCCGTATGATCGCCGTAGTGGAACTGGGCGTGGGTACGTAATTTATGTTCTCTGTTGATTTGGTGTCCGCGTTGTTGTTTCTCTAAATTTGTATTGGTCCTATATACTGACTTTATTTTTGCAGAAATGATTTCAAACGAGAAGGTTCTGGCCGAGGAAACTGGGGAACACAGACTGATGAATTACAGTAAGATTTTCCGTGCCTTCTTAAGGGGTGTTTGCAACTTCTATATGAGGGGGCAGAATCACTTTTTTTAAAAGCCGGCCCCTCAACTTTTGCTTTTCAAGAGTGATTATGACTAATTTGTAGTGATTGAAAGCACCATCTTAGTCTCTCTGAATCATAAATGTTTCCCTTTTATCCATGGCCTTCTTTTCGTTAAACTACCTATTCTTTCTAGGGTGACTGAGGAAGCTGTTAATGAAGAGGAAAAAAATCTGAATGTGGAGAAGCCTGCTGTGGAGGATGCTGCAGCAGAAGGAGATAAGGAAGGTGCTAAAGCTGAAGTTGAAGAGAAAGAGCCTGAGGATAAGGTGAAAAAATAGATATAAATTTACATAATGATTGAACCCAAAATGCTTTATTTCACCTTGGCAAGGCTTCAATATGGTAGTTTATTAACATGTATGACTTGAAGTTGATGTTTATGCCACTTAATGATATCATAATGAAGGGTTGGGCAGCATAATTTTATTTCAAAGCTAAACTGTCAATTGCATTTAAATAAGAAAGACTGCCTTTAATTTTTTAATTGACCTTTTAAAATTATGGTTAATAGGAGATGACTCTGGAAGAGTATGAGAAGCTTCTTGAGGAGAAAAGGAAGGCTCTGCTCTCTCTTAAAACTGAAGAAAGGAAGGTTGATGCGAAAGAGTTTGAGACCATGCAAGCACTCTCAAACAAGAAGAAGACTAATGATGATATATTTATCAAATTGGTGAACTATTATTGCTTTCAATCTTTTCTTGTTTATTTTGGGGAATTCAGCCCCCCTACTGAATGCATTACCTTTTTATGACTACATTTATTATCTATTTGTTCTTCTTACAGGGCTCTGAGAAGGATAAAAAGAAGGAGCTAGCTGAGAAAGAAGAGAGGGCCAAAAAGGTACTATTCATGTGTGCTTTCCAACTTGTGTTTTCGTTTGTGGAGTATCTATCTTGGTCTACTTTTGGGTTGCCAATAACCTTCATAAGTTTGTTATAGCTGTCAGCTGTGCAAGCGTTTTATAAGGATCTACCTTATTTCTGCAGCGCCCAGTTCATATTATCTCTGTTCAGTTCGATTTACAATGAGTTGTTAGGCCCATTCATCACCATTGATTTTTTCCAGAGATGCTACTATCAGTTTCTTACATAGTATGCAAATTGTTCTGAGGAGAAGTTCTATTCTAATGAAATTTGTTAAGTGTTTAAATGCCCTTTTCATCAATCTCCTAATTCGTTTGCTGATAATCAATTACTTTATATTTAACTTATCCATATCCTATTTTAGGCACGTTTTCTAGTGGGGACAAGGCAGGTATTGATGTCTTATCCCCTGATCTCGTATTAACATTTTTGAATGATACACTCAAACCCAGTATCTACAATACCTTTTAAAAGGTATCACCCATTCCACCCCATGGTATTACTTTATACATCATGTTCTCTATCGCCCAATTTACAATACCCCTAATTTCTAATTTATTAATTTCAATTAGGACAAATCTGTCATTTACTATGTTATCTCATTTAATAATGCAGAACATCAAACACAAGATAACAAATAACTCGACTTATCACTTGTAGCTTATCTCTTGTAACCAACGGTTAAATAAGACTTGTTGCGTGTTAAATAGTCACTTTCCACATTCTCTCGCCTCTTCACACATGGTATCATACTGATACACGCCCTTAAGATCACTAAATTTGTTTGGAAGAGATATTATCTGATTACAAAACTTGATGCCTTTTGTTTTTGACAAAGACACGTTTTCAAGTAACTCAAGTGCATTTTTAAATGGGATTAGTTGTTCTCGCAGAACAGTATTAGTTGATCAATATTAATTGTTTTTGCTGAAAAGTATTAGTTGTGTCCATTTTCAAGTGTACCCTAAACTTGCTCATTGTTTTTTCCTTGTTCTGTTTAGTCTGTCAGCATCAATGAATTCCTGAAGCCTGCCGAGGGTGAGAAGTACTACAGCCCTGGTGGTCGTGGACGGGGTCGTGGTCGTGGCCCCAGAGGAGGGTACAATGGTGTCACAGAGACGAGCAATGTCCGCGCCCCAGCCATTGAAGACCCCGGCCAGTTCCCTACTTTGGCCGGCAAATGAAATGTTTTCTTCTCCCGTCTCTCTGCTGTTTGATGAACCGTGTGCTTTCTACTGGGACGGGAGAACAATGGAATAATGGAATGTTGTGTACCAAAAAGTTCCTTTATAGTTCCTGCTTCAGATGTACATCTGTGATTCCTATATAGCTTCTTCTCTACTGCAATGCATGTTTTTTTTAGCTTTTCTAGAGTTGGTGGCACATGAACGGTTAATTATCACTCTGATGTTTGATGCTCAGTTTTGTTTCCTGAATCTAAAGAACACATTTTAGTTGTGTTGACGTTATGTTTTTAGGCATTGTTTGGTACTGTGGGTATGTTGTATTATCCTAGTTTAACCCATCTTGAGAAGCTTTGGATATTGTTTTGATTATGCTCATCTATGAAATACTGAATCATGAGGCAATGCAATAATAAGATGGCTCTGTTGAGGGTGTTAATGCTTTGTAATCAGGTTCTATATGTAGTTGTATTCTTTTGCAGGGTTTAGATTATAAACTAATACAAAATCTCTTGTAAACTAATACCATCACTTTTATAAACTAATACCCATTGCATTTGATATTATGATATTTGTTTTTAAGTGTAAGGGTGTCACTTGATAAGTGTTGGTATTAGTTTACAAGCGCAATTTCATACTGTCAATAAATTTCTTTGGATACTTACCCATAATTGCATAATACTATGATACGCTACTACTAAATATTTTAGGAAGATTTGGATAGTTACCCATAATTGCATAGTACTATGATACACTACTACTAAATATTTTAAGAAGAGTAGGTTTAGTGTAAATTTTCATGTATGAAAATCTATAAAATTGTCATAAATCAATCATTTACATCCTAAACGCTAAATAATGAATCCTAAATTATGACCTATTCGGGCAGGGTGAACCATAAATCACTTGGGTCGATTGGGTGAACCATAGATCACTTGGGTCGATTGTACCATGAACCACTCAATTTTGTCTTATCTTCACCAATTACAGAATTTGATTGTAAATTAAAATTTTTTCATGTATAAAAATTTTCATACTAGACTTTGTCTTTTAGGAAATATATAGCTTTGTTTTTTTTGCATCTATTTCTTGTTGCAGATCTGTTTTCACATTATGTGATTCTTCTGTAACAAGAGACCCAGCATGGGGGAAGAATATTTGAAGTGTTTTTGTTGCTAATTTTAAAAGGGATTTGAGGATGATATATAGTGATTTTGTATGAAATTGTGAACTTTTGGGCCAAATATATACGAGATGTGTCATACTTGAGCTGGAATTCTATATACTAATATAACCCATGGGCTTATGGCTCAATCCAATATTTTAAAAGAATGATCGAGTTCTTTAATTTTTTTGACTTGTAGTTGTACTTGAATATGGGTCTTCTTCGAGTTTATAAAAGGGTTAAATGCAACTTAAAATTGTTCAAAAAGGATTAAATACAAAACTCACTGTTATCTATCAGTACGTCTTCAAAAAATTATAGGAAAAAACATATAGAAAAAGTAACAATGTATTGAATAGGAAAAAAAATAATTATATGATGATCAGATGATGTGATTAAATTAAAAAATTATTGACCCTTTTCGTCAGAATGTGATGATTTTCCCTTTTCTTTTCGTAAAAAATAAGATGGTAGAAAATATGATATACAAAGGGAGGGAAGGAAAATAAAACAAATTTACATGTTAACAAGGACAGTGTTGTGTGCGACGATGAATTTACACTTACAATTTATCTTATTTATACACTAATTTTACTAATTTTTATTTGTTGATTAATAAATTATGACCGTTCCTACTAAATTTGTCACTGTATGTGAAATATTTTATATAATTCTTATAAAAAATGAGAAACTTCCATAGCATCCCCATATTAGAAGAACAAGTGTTGGAGGCGGGGAAAATTATTGGAATGTGATCACCCGTTTTATAATTAAAATTTTATTTTATATTTTATAATATAGATAAATGACACGTGAAATATAACACCAATAAAATATGAGAAGTGGACGTGGAAAATCAAACCGAAAATTGTTGAGAGCCTAGTAAAGGCAAATAGTATACTATTTTTAAGATTTCTTCAGTATCATGTGAGGAAACAATTTCCAAAGAACGGTGCAGTTTTCAGAATCATCCAAATACAATTTATTTTTTAATGTGGCCCATGATGACATAAGCATCCATCTCAACTTTAATTGATGGACGTGGCAAAAATTCGATCACACCTTTCACTTCATCCCTATGGGGGGTGTTTGGTTATGATTTCAATTTTTCCAATCATGCTTGTTTCTATATTTAGAACTATTAAAATGTAATATTTCACTTGTCGATATCACTCTATTTATCTAACTTTTACACTCACAAGTCACAATTATGGTGATGCAAAATATAAACACTAGCATTTTATTGATCACAAATCCACAATAGAACTCAATTTATTCACCATAATTGAACAATCAAGGAACCATTCAATCGGTTGGAATCGAACAATAGTTGATAGCAATTTAACCTCATGTCTTCCTATTTAAATGGTGATTTTCCGATGCAATTCATGAATCGCAATTTTTTTATATGTTTTACGTAGGGGCGGTTGGTCAATAGATCCCGAGCCGAAAAAAGAAGTCTATATTAAAAAAAAAAAACCAAAACCCAACCGAATCAAAATTGTAATGGAATCAAGCACAAATTAAATTGCTTGGTTAGATTTTGAACCGAAAAAATCGAAAATCTTAATATTTTTTTTAATTTTTTATGCTTAATTATTTTTCTATGGTTTATTTAAGCAATAAGATTGACATGGCAACATAGCACCCCATAAGAAAGTTTATTTACACATTATCAACGAATGCCAAAGTAGCAACACTGAACATATCTGTCAAGCGGAAATTAAATAAAAAAATAAATTATTATGCACCTGTTCCACAAGTTCGAATTTTTAGATGAGATGAAAGATATCAGAGTCTCACACCCACGTTTTTGAGTCCGATTCCCGCTAAAAATAACTCTATCCATATTGAATTGTTTACTCGATTAAATTGTTCACTCGATGGTCTCGGTCTCAATAATGAAGACTGAGAATTCAACACATATTGGAATTAAAATAGAATTCAACACATATTGGAATTAAAATTGTTCTTTTTCCATATTTATAGAGATTGACAGATTGACATATATTATCTCCGTGATAGAATATTTACATATATTTTATTATTTGATTTGATTCCTTAATTGATGGAATCTCTTGTGTATATGTAATATGCTTGTCAATGAACAATTCACGACTTTCGCATATTTTCGATCCTGATTCTATTATGGCACCAGAGCCGAAATCTGGGAAAATAATAATTCTTCTTCCACGAAAGTAATTGCCCCGATCAGAATACAGCCCCGCAGCCATCAATGGCGACCATAGACCATCTTTCTCCTTATTACACTCACGCTTCTGATAATCCAGGACAAGTTTTAGCCAGCGAGTTATTACGCGATGGAAACTATGGAGATTGGGTGAATGAGATGACCAACGTTTTATATGCCAAGAACAAATTTGGTTTCGTTGACGGCACAATGAAGAATCCAAAGGAAGACAAGCCCGATTTTGCTCATTGGACAAGATGTAACGCTATGGTGAAAGGGTGGTTAAATAGTTCCATGGACAAAGAAGTTCGGGCTAGCGTGAAATACGCTAAAACTGCTCATGAAATTTGGGTAGATCTGAAAGAGAGATTTGGGAAAGAAAGTGCGCCCCGTGCGTACGAGTTGAGGCAAACGGTGGCGGCCACTCGACAAAACAAGACGTCTGTGTCCGCATACTACACCTGTTGGGATTATACTGAAAAGTATGCTTTTTACTTTGTATAATCGAAAACAATTTTTCGCACTTATTTATGAAATAAATTGTTTATCACCGATGCTTTAAATATTATCGAATGTTACATATATTTCTTGCATAACTGCTCAATAAGTCGTCGTGCGTTACAATCAGTAGTTAATTTAGTGATACCAGATCATAGAAGATTAAATTAACAGTCCATTTTAACTAAAAGTATGCCATTCACGACCTAGATGGAAATGAACAACCCATCATGAAAGGTTGAAGTGTAAGGCTCGGATTGACTTGTCTTGACCAAGAGATTACACTAGTGCATGGTGATCTGACCGAATAGGACCTCTGAGGAGGATAAATTCTTGAACCGGACAAGGAAGAATTAGACCTCGATGGTTCGTTATTTCTTAATCTTCGCCCCTTAAATAGGATCACGTGGGATTGGTAACTATTGCTTTGACTTATCATGGGTAGCGAATCAACGAGATTCAATACTTTTTATCTTGGACAATATTATTAGTCACGTGTGATTGCTAAGATTTAATCTGAAGAATCGCAAGACGCTTGTTCGATTTGTTCTCTTGGGAGGTTCATAAGCTTTATCATACCAAATCTTGCAAGTGGAATTAGTTTTAGGTATGGATAATAATCTTTGAACCGCTCTTGACCAAGGATATAAGATATTAATTAATGAAAAGTTATTTGGGTGGCTTGAATTAATTAATGGACTAGATAATCTTAAACACGGGAAATAATGACCAGGAGCCATATTGACCGTAATATGGGTTAAGATGAATAGTCTGATATTAATTATGTAGTGGGATTAATTAATATTTATGGGCTTGAATTATATTGTGGCTCAATATTAGATATTCAAGGTCCATTAGGAGGTCCCCATCTTAATTCTCCTAAAGGCCCCCCAGTAGCCCAACATATAGTCCATTAATCGAAAAAGGTGATTAAAATAAAATAAATATTGTTGATTATTTTTCCAACTAAAATCTAAATTTATAGATATAATGGGAGAAAGATTTTCTTTGAATTTTGTTATGGAATGAAGATATGTATTCTTGGAATACAAGATTATCTCATTAAATTCAAAAAATCTCCCACCAGGTTATCTATAATGATAATTTTGAAAATCTTGAAAATATAAATAGGCAAGAAAAAGATTTTCTTGATTTTCTTGAAAAGATATTATGGAAGATATGTATTTCTTGAAATACAAGAATATCTCATAAAATTCAAGAAGATCCAAATCTTGGAATCTTGGACCCCAATATTTTCGAATTCCATAGCAAAATAGATAAGGTGGGATTTTGTGGGAATATTATGATTATGAGAAAAAGAATATAGGAGATATATTCAAGATTTCTTGGAGATCGAAAAGATTTTCCCACATCATATTTTGCCAAAATTTTTAGGTCCACTTTAGCCTCTATAAATAGGGGATGGATGGTTCATTCCCAAGAACATTTTTAAAATTGGTTTTTCGGAAAAAAATATCGGCGTCGATAAAATATCAAATATTTTGTAACGCTTATATATTGTATTTTTTTTTGAAAAACGCGACAATTGTGAGTAGTGTCTACAATTCCATGTCTTTGAAAAAATTAGTAAATCCACAAAAGGTGGTGCAACATATTTTATTTTCCTTTTGTTAAATCGTTCACAAGAATCCTTACACCGGATAATCGAACGAGGACTAAGGAATACTTGGGAAGTCCTTACGGTTAGTCTATTCACCCATACCGTTGCCATCCTAAGAGGTAATGCGTTCACGTAAACTCGTAGAATTCGCATCGTGTAGGTTTTACGTGAATTATTATATGCATGATATGTTGTTGGATTATTATTTGAATTAATATAGGATTAATTCATGCTAGTAATAATTAAAGAATTAAATTTATATTTAAATATTCACCTTAATAGATCCGTACAACTTATTCCCCAACAATCGGTATCGAGCCACGGTTTGACTCTGAATTTTTTAAATTGTAATTTGATTCGTTAGCATTAAATTTGAAATTGGATAGTAGAATTCTTTAGATCTATTTTTGCGGTATCCAATTGTCATGGAATTTAATGTGTTTGTTTATCATGCATATAAACCGTGGTTTTAATTGATTAGTTTCGGATTCGCTTTTGCCTCGTGAGAAAATCCACGAGTAGACTAGGATTTGTTTGATTTGATCAACGTAATAGACTAGTTCAGATTCAGGTTTATTTATTTTTTGGTAAATAAATTGCAACCGGATCTAAACGAAGAGAAGACGAAGAATTAAAGGACAAAATCCGGTATCCCGGCGTAGCGGCGCGGGCGCCGCCACCCGGCACACATGGGCGCAGGGCGAGGCCGAGGCGGCCGAGCGCAAGGCGAACAACAGGTCATACAGACAAGGGGCGCAGACGCACATCGCAGAAGACTCGCCGAAAGACGGACGGCTGGATCAGACGCTGACAGCGACGCTGCGGTCGCGGTATACCGCTGAGGTCGCGGGCAGGCCAAAGCCGGGCGAAATATGGCCGACGATGCGCGATAAACGCCGCCGCCGAGATCGCCATCGCCGAGAAAGGTTGAGGGCATCGGCGGGTTTGGCCACCCGAAATGGCCAAGGCCAGCTGAGAGGTTTGGTTCAGCTAAGTGGCGCGCTTGATGCGGGCGCAGATCCCATTTGCGAGCTACTTAGGCGTGGCGTTCGAGACGGAGTATTTTTTTCGATCTGATCGAGTGGGAGAAATTGAGACGGTGTTTCTTCAAGATCGAGCGAAAAAATCAAAACCATGACAATTGGATAATTTGTGCCCAATATATTTATTTTTACTGTTTTTGCTTGATTTATTTTGTCTTTATCTTATGCTTTTATTTAATTTGTTTAAATGTGTTTTGCATGAGAATTGCCCAAATGAAAAATCTCACCTTCAAAAAAAAATACTAAGTATGTTTAAATAATTAATTGACAATTTTATTCCTGATAATAAAATTGAATTAATTTTGACCTCCATGATTTATTTATTTGTGAATTCTTTTGGAGAAATTCCACATGAATTTGTCGAAAAGATAGCTTTTCATGAATGAATTCCAAGTGGATGATTGTGGGTTAATCTTAGTGGCGGCGATGACCCTTTCACGAGGCTCATCTTGGTGTTGTTGGGGAATAAGTTGCAGGTTCTATTCGGGTGAATATTTAAATACAAATTTAATTATTTAATTATTACTAGCATGAATTAATACTATATTAATTCAAATAATAATTGCAACAACATATCATGCATATAATAAGCCACGTGAAACCTCGCGCAGAGGAATCTACGGGTTTACGTGAACGCATCTCCTCTTGGGATGACAAATGAATTCGGTTGGACGGACTAACGAAAAGGACTTCCCAAGTATTCCTTAAATTTCTTTTCAACTATCGGTGGAAGGATACTTGTCGAACAATTAACAAAAGGAAAAAAATAAACTTTGTTGCACCACTTATGTGGATTTACTAATTTTTTCAAAGACATGGAATTGATTTGGGAATGAAACAATCATCCCCTATTTATAGGAGAGGTGGTCGAAATTTCTTATAGAAAATCAATGTGAGAAAAGACTTTTTTGGTCACCAAGAAATCTTGAATATATCTCCTATATTCTTTTTCCCATAATTAAAATATTCCACAAAATCCCAATCTCCTCAAATATGGATTATTTTCAAAATTTGGAGTGCAAGATTCCAAGATTTGGATCTTCTTGAATTTATGAGATATTCTTGTATTTCAAGAAATACATATCTTCCATAATATCTTTTCAAGAAAATCAAGAAAATCTTTTCGCTTTCTATTTTTCAAAATTTCAAAATATCCCTTATGAATAACCAAGTGGGAGATTTCTTGAATTTAATGAGATAATCTTGTATTCCAAGAATACATATCTTCATTCCATAACAAAAATTCAAAGAAAATCTTTCTCCTCTTTTTATCCATAAATTTTGAAAATTTAGAGGAAAAATAAAAACAACAATATTTATTTTATTTTAATCACCTTTTTCGTTTTTGACTATTTGTTGGGCTACTCGGGGGCCTTTGGGAGAATTAAGATTGAACATTCTAATGAACCTTGAATATCTAATATTGAGCCACAAAATAATTCAAGCCCATAAATATTAATTAATCCCACTACATAATTAATATTATCACTATTCATCTTAACCCATATTACAATCAATATGACTCCGGTCATTATTTTCAAATGTTTAAGATTATCTAGCCCCATTAATTATTTCAAAGCAATCAAATAAACTTTCCATTAATTAACATCTTTTTCCTCGTCGAGAATCGGTTCAACATTATTATCCATAATCAGGAAACTAATTCCACTTGCAAGATTTGGTATGATAAAGCATGAACCTCCCAAAAAAAGCAAATCAAACAAAAGCGATTTGCACACGATTCTTTCGATTAAATCTTAGCAATCACACGTGACGATAATATTGCCCAAGATAAAAAGATTGAATCTCTCTCGATTCGCTACCCATGATAAGTCAAAGAATAGTTACCAATCCTACGTGACTCTATTTAAGGACTAAGGTTAAAAACAACGAACCAATCGGCGTCTAATTTTTCTTGTTCGGCCTCAAGAATTTATCCTCCCAGAGTCCCTATTCAAATAAGATCACCATCGTATCTTAGTGTATCTCTCTTGGTCAAGACAAACCAATCCGGCGCCTTTACACCTCAACCTTTTCGTGATGGGTTGTTCATTTCATCTGGTCGAATGACGTCTTTTTAGTTCTGAGGATTTGTTAATTTAATCTTCTCGTGATCCGGTATCACTAAATTAACTACAATGTAACACGCACGTATTATTGAAATAGCTTATCGCAAAGAAATATATGTAACATTCAATCATATTTAAAGATCGTCGATGATAAACAATTTATTTCAGTAAATAAGTTTGAAAATTCAGTTCCGATTATACAAAGTAAAAAATATACTTTTCAGTATAATCCCAACAGCTACGTGGGAAAATGAGAGGTTGTACGAGTTCTTGATGGGACTAGATGAGGAGTTTGCTACTGTGAAAACTCAGATCTTAAGTAGCAATCCATTACATAGTGTTAGTGTGGCTTTTCATCTTGTGTCCGAAGATGAACAACAATGAATGATCACTGCCTCAAGAAAGCATCCAGTAGAAGCGGCGTCATTCTCTACTCAATCCCGTGGTGAAACTGGTGTGGGACAGGCGCGAATTGAAGGGGGAGGTGTTGCGGCTGTTGCTGGAAATTTGGGCAACAATGACAAACGAGTTGAACGGCGGATTGCGACTGCAAATATGAAGTGCAGCCACTGTGGTAAATCAAAACACACCCAAGAAATGTGTTTTGAATTGATAGGATATCCGGAATGATTTCCTAAGGCTGCTAGAGTGAACGAACAAAAAAGGCAGCAACCAATGAACTCAAATCCCACCAGACCTCCACGAGCAGCAAGTGTTAGTGTTGCTGGATGTCCGATACCAGGCGTTTCAAGGGAACAATTCGAGAAAATGATGCAGTTTTTCTCTCACAGAAATAACTCAAATGATGGAGCATCCACTAACCCATCGATAAACATGGCGGGTAAGACAAATTTTATAAGGCCTTGGATTATTGATTCTGGGGCAACGGAACATATAACATGTGATTCAAATTCTTTGATTTCAAAAAGGGAGGCAATTGGGTCTCCTGTTCAAATACCAAACGGAGATAAAATACCTGTGAAAGGGGTCGGAATAGCAGTTCTTCCCAATGGTTTCCATCTTGATAATGTCTTAAATATTCCTGATTTTAAATGTAATTTATTATCAGTGAGTCGCCTTACCAAGGATAACAATTGTGCGATGACATTTTTTCCTGATTTTTGCGTGGTACAGGACTTACACTCGAGGAAGCTGATTGGGGCGGGTAGACTGTGTGATGGATTATATTACCTGGAGGCGATGCAAGATGGAGGGTTGGTGAGGTCTGTGGCGGCTACATTTAGTACCGAAGTTTGGCATCAGCGTCTTGGGCATGCCTCGAGTGAGAAAATCTCTTTTATTAGTCAGTTTTCGAATAATGTCAGTAGTGGAAGGTTTAAACATTGTGAGCCTTGTATGAAAGCAAAACACACTCGTTTACCTTTTCCAAATAGTTCTATAAAATCTTGCTCCTGTTTTGAGCTTATACATTGTGACATATGGGGGGGTTATAAAACACCTTCTCTTTCAGGTGCTCAATATTTTCTTACTATTGTAGATGATTATAGTAGGGGAGTGTGGGTATTTCTTATGAGGTTTAAATCTGAGACGCAACATTATTTGACTATGTTTTACAATATGGTGTGCACTCAATTTGATAAGAAAGTGAAGAGGATAAGGGCTGATAATGGTGGGGAATTCAAATCGAATTTCATGTTAGAATACTATGCTAATAATGGAATTTTATTGGAGACTTCCTGTGTTAATACACCACAACAAAATGGGGTGGTTGAGCGGAAACATAGGCATATATTAGAAATGGCGAGGGCGTTAAGATTTCATGCTAAAATGCCTATTCAATTTTGGGGAGAGTGTATTTTGACAGCCACTTATATTATAAACCATCTTCCCTCAAAAGCCATTAAAAATCGCACCCCCCTTGAAATTTTGTTTAACAAACAACCCAAATATGATCATATGAGAGTTTTTGGTTGTTTGGTTTACACTCATGAAAACAATGGAAAAGGTGATAAGTTTGGTGAGAGGGGGAGGCCAGGTGTGTTCATCGGTTACCCGAGTGGACAAAAGGGGTATTGTGTGTATGATACACATTCCAAACGAGTTTTCACGTCAAGAGATGTAAGCTTTTTTAAGCATCAATTTCCTTGTGCTAAAAGTGAGTCTATTAGTGAAAGTCATGAGCTCTCAACCTTACGTGAGAGAAACTGGGAGCATGAACTTGATGGTGGAATAGGTGTATCACTTGGAACTAATATTGGCCAGCAACTAGATAATGAAATGGAGGTTACTGAGCTAAGTCATGCAATGGAAATAGAGGATGAATCCCACCAAGCAACTGAACAAATAATGTTGAATGGTGGAGGGATAAGGCAAAGTACTAGGGAACGACACCAGCCAAAGCATCTTTCTGATTTTGATACAGACTTACCACCCTCCTTGCAACATTCACAGTCTACTGCCCACTCAGCAACCTCGCAGGTATATCCTTTATCCAATTACGTTGCATACAATAAGTTCACTGGTACTCACAAAGCATTCTTAGCGGCCATCACATCTTATGATGAGCCAAAATACTTTTCCCAAGCAGTGAAAGACCCTAGATGGAGAGAAGCTATGCAACGGGAAATTAACGCACTCGAGAAAAATGGAACTTGGACTCTTGAATCATTGCCTCCCGGAAAGAAATTGGTGGACTCAAAATGGGTTTATAAAATAAAATTTAAACCTAATGGCGAGTTTGAGCGCTTCAAAGCGCGTCTTGTGGCAAGGGGTTTCACTCAAGTTGAAGGCATCGACTATCATGAGACCTTCGCTCCTGTGGCAAAGTTAGTAACGATTCGATGTCTTGTTGCAGTGGCAATTAAACAGGGATGGAGCATACATCAATTGGATGTTAACAATGCATTTTTACATGGGGACTTGATTGAGAATGTCTACATGCGCATTCCACAGGGTTTTGCAAAAGAAGGGGAGACAAGAGTATGCAAACTACAAAAATCCCTTTATGGCTTACGACAAGCTTCTAGGAATTGGTATCACAAGTTCTCTCAAGCTCTTCTTGGCAGGGGTTTTCGCCAGTCTCGAGCAGATCATTCCCTATTCATATATCACATTGGTGACATTTATACTGTTGCATTGATTTATGTAGATGATGTGATTATTGCAGGAACATATTCTAATCACATTCAAGCAACCAAGTCTTTCTTGCATGACACTTTTGGAATTAAAAATCTTGGTCCCTTGAAATACTTTCTTGGCATTGAGGCTTCTAGAACTGAAGATGGTCTTGTCTTGAGCCAAAAAAATATGCACTTGATATACTTGAGGAAGCAGGAATACAAGGGTGTAGACCGAGTTCTTTTCCAATGGATCAGAATGCAAAATTTAGTAAGCCGAGTCACAGCCAACGTGTAGACCCTGGTCCTTACCGTCGTCTAGTGGGCGTCTTTTGTACCTAACGGTGACACGGTCCGACATCACCTATGCTGTGAACATTCTTAGTCAATTTCTCAGCAATCCTCGAAAAGAGCACATGGAGGCGGCAATGCGCGTTTTACGTTACTTGAAAGGGACAACGGGTCAGGGGCTTTTCTTGCCTCGCAACGGCGGACTCCAACTAGAAGCATTTTGTGATGCAGACTGGGCGGGATGCAATTTCACTCGTCGCTCTTGTACAAGTTATTTCATTTCAATTGGAGGAGCGCCAATATCATGGAGAACAAAGAAGCAAACAGTTGTTTCACGTTCTTCAGCTGAAGCTGAATATCGAGCAATGGCGGTCACCGTGAGCGAAATACTATGGTTAAGATGGTACTCAAAGATTTGAAGGCCCTGCAAGAGGCTGGTACCACTCTTCACTGTGATAATCAAGCTGCTTTATACATAGCAGCGAACCCTGTGTTTCATGAAAGAACTAAGCATGTTGAGATGGATTGCTATTTTGTACGAGAGCGTGTGCAATCTGGAGAAATATGTCCAACGAAAGTTTCTACACATTCGCAGCTAGCCGACATTTTTACTAAAGCTCTAGGAACAGACCGATTTCGTACCTTGTTGTCCAAGTTGGGCGTTCGAGACCTTCACGCGCCGACTTGAGGGGGAGTATTGGAATTAAAATTGATCTTTTTTCATATTTATAGAGATTGACAGATTGACATATATTCTCTCCGTGATAGAAGATTTACATATCTTTTATTATTTGATTTGATTCCTTAATTGATGGAATCTCTTGTGTATATGTACGCTGCTTGTCAATGAACAATTCACGACTTCCGCATATTTTCGATCTCTGATTCTATTAGCACACGAGTAAGAAGGCGTTGAAAAAAATTAATTCAACACCTTTCTTTATAAGTTGAAACTTTATATTTAATATCCATATTAAGGAAAATATAAGAACAAAAGAGAAATAATAGAGAGATGAGAGAGACTGGAAGTGCGAGCACATCGTGTTTCCGCGGCTAATGGTTCTGGGATTATATGAGCGTTGTACCCACATAAAATAATTAGGCTGAGTAATAAAATAATAAATTAAATTTATTTGGATAAATTATTATTAATACATAAACAACCCAATACAAACAACACCACAAAATTTTCGTCTTACTCGTGTAATCCTTCATCTCAATTATTTCCATGTCGTATATTAACTTTTAGGTTATTTCCGTTTAAACCCAATTGAAAGCTGAACATCGATTTTTTTTTTATATTTTTAAAATAGAAACCAAATTATCTAAGTAAAAATCAAATTGAATTTTACATTTTGGTTATGTTCGAATTTCCGATTTCAGCGTATTTTTGCTCACCTAGAAATTTGTATCAATAAAACCTAGAAATTTTGGAAACTAACATATATAACAGGAATCAACGTGCAGAGTCGTGTTTCCTTTGAATCCTCTAATTATACGTTTTTGTTCAAATTAATACACAAACAATCTTGTCTGATCAACGTCTGAACTCGAATGATATCATCGGTTCCACTCTCAGTGTTCTAGTTCATGTTCAATACTGTGGATGTATGACAAGTGGAGATTAAAATATTATCCAAAGGTCCACCATAATTCTGGGTCCATGTGTTAAAGATTCAGGAAGTAGGAAATATTTGGAACATGAGAAAATGACACAGAGGAATGAAACTGGATAAGAGATGGGGGAAATGCTTATTTTCTTTGTTTTGAGAGGGGTAAAATAGTCCTAGAATAGAGCGTATATAATAATGTAGGTTATTTTTTATATCTTAATTGAATGTGTATAATAATTGAGGGCTGGGTTCCAAAAAAATAATAATTGAGGCTTCGTTTGGTATGACTAGAAAATGACAATGGTAATGAGTATTATCGCATCATTGAGGCGTCAATCACTATGAGTTATTAATTGGTTAGAAAATCAACAATATGTATCATCTTAGGAGGGTAGAGTGAATGATCATGAGTAAAATTAGGTAATGAAAACAAGATAATCAATTATTTAGTTTTATTCTCATTACAACTATATCAAAACTATTAAACATTATTAATATTTTTAATTCTCATTATCCTCTTTCATTACCTCCAACTAAACGGGCTTGAAGCGTGCATATAGTTTTATTGGGTGTAAGCAATGCCACCCTCAAATTTTGAAACATTAAAACTTGCATTTCACTCGCACATTTCCAATAATTTACATAAAATCTTACATCAAAAGTGGAAATCATAAAAACTGCACCTGGTGCACTAAAATGGTTTCTGCAGTCTCTAATTATCACAATTTTAAAAAATAAATTAGTGTAAAAAGTGTTAATTGTATTTTGCAATCACATCCTAATTTTGTGGCTGGGCCCCCAAAAAGTAATGGGCCATATCCCATAATTTGATACGCGGCCCTTGAAATGATCTGTTAACGGCTATACGTGGTAGCAAGGGGCAAGGGCAGAAGAAGGAAGAAAAGACGAGAAATAAACAATGGTGGAGAAGACGGAGAATACACGGCACCTCCGGCTGACGGAGGAGGAGGAGGAGCGGTCCAGCGATTAAAATCAGGTAAATTCTTATTTCTTAACTGAGACTTTTATTATTTAAACTAGGCGCTCCTTCGTTGTGTTTTGATATTGGCCTTTGCTAGGCATTCATCTCCGCCATTAGAAGGCGATATCTGGTCTCTGCGCTATTGCGCCTTTGAGAAATATGATCTGGATAGTGATACTTATTTTAGTGTTTGTTGCCTTTGGTTTCCAGGATTGTGTTTGCCAATGCCGAATGAACGCTTGTAAATGCATGAGGCCTCGGAGTTCGTAGTAGAAATTGGCTGTAAGTTTGAATTCAATGCATGAGGTTTTTTTGTTTTTGTTCTATTAAGTGTTGGTTTCTTTGATTTTGGTATCGGTAATAATGATTGGATTGTGATGAATGTGGATGCGAGGATAAATCTTCTTATGTGTTTTGCATATTAAAAATCAATTTCTAAGACATAAATATGGTAATACCACAAATTTATCCTACTTTATTTGGCTTTCCAGAGTGATATGGCATAGGGAAATTTCCATTTGGGAAGATGACTGCAGTCACCCTCCACAGTTTCCAACTGTTATACTTATATGCACACCCCAAGAAAAAGACCATATAATGTTAAGTCTAGAAGACTCGTTCTCACAAATAAAAATTTATAACTTAGTTGTAGCCTCCAAATTATTAGGAGATATACTTACTCTCTTTAGCAGCAAAATAATAGGAATCTGACTGGCCTTAAAGTTGAAATTTCGCGACGAAGAAGTAGACTATATGATATCATTCATCAACGTGAGAATTTGTCGGGTTTCCTTGTACTTATTTGTTTATTTGAATTTATGTTCAGACAATTTAGAGGGTCATTCAAATTAAAATAATAATCACTCTTCCAAATTTGGTTATAATTTCCAAATTATTCGGAGATATACTCACTCTTTAGCAGCCTGAATATTTGGAATCTGTCTGGCGTTATAAGTTGAAGTATCCCGACAAAGAATGACGTGATAGTTATGGGCTGTATGTTATCTTTCGTCATTGTGGGATAAAATGAGGCGATAGTTATAGGCTATATTTTATATTTCGTCATCGTGGGATTGGGAATTTGTCGTTTTCTGTGAACTCATTTATATGCTTTGATGCTCGGACATGCCAAAAATGGGTTAACCTGTATGACATTGGTATGCATATTGATCCTGTTCTAGATACTTCAGAGTAAAAGTGGACAGTTCAACCTTCTTTTACAAAACTATGACAATACCTTGTACCCTTTCTAGAGTTTTTGCTTAACTTTCTATGTGTGTGCATAAAATACCCAAACTTACATTTTAAAAAGTGCAAGGTCAAGCTCTAAGAACATAGCAACATGTTTCCTTCCCTTTTATGCAACGTGTAACTATTTATGAATAACAAACACACTTACAGAAAAGATAATGGAATCATGTTAAACAATTACACTAAAGAAAGAGACCAACTGGACAATGGGTGGGATTTTATTTAGTTGCCATTTATATGCAGAGTTCGGGCCATGGGCTTGATGGCTACTTTATAAAGTCCTTTTATATCTGGTAGGCAATGTAGCTCGTTCACATGCTATGATTTCCTCTCCACACCCCAGAATCTATATTGGAGTTGCTCCAAAGCAATTTGGGAGGTTTTATTAAAAAAAGGAAATTTTTTATGGACTATTTGGCTAGAAAGGAACACGTGGATCTTTGACAATAGTAGTGAATCCTTAGATGATATTTGTATGATTAAGTTTAGAGCAACACTCCTATGAACCAGGTCTATACATGAAACACTAACACTGTTGTGCACAAAAACTCATTGTCTAAAACATTAAGAATTCTTTATTTTTTATATAGTGATAGTTTTTGTGCATAACAGTGATATTTTTTATGCATAACAATGATAATTTTTTGTACATAATAGTTTAAAATAGAGTTCACCATGAACTACGGTTTTAAGTTTTTTGCCTTAAGTTTAAATTTGCTTCACGGTCTATAAGTCAAACTATCTTTAAAGGGAAATCATTGTCAGATGTAACTAGGAATTGGTGTTTTGTACTGTAAATTGTCCTTTGTAACTTCGAAAGGGACTTCTCATCCCTAAACTTTTTGCAATAAAAGTTTCTGTTTCTTATCAAACAAAATAAAAAAATATTGACAACTATCTCCTTTCATTATTCTACATTTTGGGTTTAAACTGAAGTCGACAAAGGCACAAATCACAATAGTGTGTTTGTGCACATATCATGATATCACCTTAAGCATTCAATATGTTGGATTACACTCGTGCAGATAAGATCAGTCATCAATATTTTCCTGATTCACCAAAGTTATAGAGAGTTTATGCAATACATTTCACAGAGTTTGTGGTGCCTAACTAGTTGTTTTCGTTTTCATCTTTAACTTTTGATGCTTGGCCATTTATTTACAGAAAAGTTCACGTGTCAAATAAAATTTCTTTATTAATGTAATATGCATAATTTTCATATAATATAATGTGATTCCCTTGCATAATAGTGTAGGGATTCATTTGAGGATTAGAGATTTAAATTCATCAAACTGCCAAAAAAACATATTTTTGCTTAATACGAAAGATTTAGTTAGAGATGTACACACATTTTTTGTTTATTGCAAAAAGGAAGAGCGAAATATCAAATCAAAATTGGTTAAATAAACTACATAGAATCTCTTTTCTATTAATTCATCAATCAACAATTATTTTAAGTTCCATTTTCTAATGATTCACCAGGTAAGGAATTCCTTGAATTTTGCCGTTCGAACATTTTCAAGATCGTGCACGTGTAAATTTGTTTAAATATTTATGACGACATTAATAGGTATCACTACAAGCATGGGAGGACAACTGTAAATAACTAGATTTGTGATATAATTCCAATAGAAACCCTAACGTATACCGAACTATCCATATCTTTCAAACTTGCCTTCTAAAAACAACTTTTCAACATTAAAGACATACCAAGCATATAACTGACTTCCGTTACTACATTGTATTATAGAACCTTCCAAGACTTGGATGGTACTTATTGATACTACCATATAATTTCTAAACTTTATAATGCAGAACTATTCAGAAGAAGGAGCAATAACATTTGTATGCATCCAATGCTCAGTGTGGCAGCCCGCTTCAGGATGCTGTCTCTCACGCCTGTTTCAAGGTGTCTATGAACCTCCCCTCCAGAATGCCATTATCAGTAAGGAACTGCAGAAAATCCCCGAAGCTGCCTTCTTTGTAGGACAATGGATGCTTCTCGTCTACTAGTTCTGGAGCAGGTACTACTTTTTTATCTATTGCCAGACTGTGAAGACTAGTAATTGAAAAACGCTTCTTCTCTGAGTTCACGATTGCTCTATGAACAACACTTTTGTATCGACCATTGCTTAGAATTTCCATTTGATCCCCCACCTGAACCACCAAAGCTTCTTTCACAACTGGAACAGTTTCCCATTTCCCATTGCTGTCCATGAATTCTAGCCCTAGTTGGTCTTGGAGAATGAATGTTAACATTCCATAATCTGAGTGTGGTGGCAGGCCTAGTGCTAGACTTGGTTCTGGACAAGCAGGATAACAGTTGACGGCTATCACTTGGGAGCCTTCCTCAATGTCTTTCTGTAAGTAGTCTGATCTTAGACCTAAACTCTCAAGTACTACTCCCATCATCTTTGCTTGCAAATCATGAACAGCCTTGGCATAGCTTCCCATTTTGTCCCTGCGAAAATTCCATTCACAATTTCAGACCTAGGTTACTTGAGAACAAGTTCAAAATAAGAACATAGGTAGTTAGCTCTTTGTATTTGAAAGATGCCTTATATTATAACAATGAGTACTGGGGTTATATTTCTCTGTTGCTTACTTGTAACTTGGAGGTTCTGATGGCCACATGTCTATCCAAGTTGAGATTGGATTGGAGTAGAGTTTGATGAAGTCTCTCCAATATTGAACTTTATCAGATGTGTGATTCAGACTTGTGCCATACCTTACAGGTTTATTGACATCTGTAGAGGCAAAACACATCTTCTTTTCATTAGGCATATCGAAGAACTCTGCAGCAACATCTAGTGCCTCATTTACGAATGACATCGGAATTCCATGGTTAATTACCTGCAGAATGAACAACTTTAGTGCATCTTTACAAAACAGAGTGGTTAAGTTGCATGCATTACATTCAAAACATTTATAGCAGATGGAAATTCTTCTATAAACTTCTCTAAATTGCTTCTAGGGCACACTTAACTTTTGTACTCTCTAAATTCTGATGTTTAAACATGCATGCAAAAAATAAATAAATTGGAGGTCATTATGTAACACCATTAGAAAGTTAAATCACCGTGTATAACCCTAAAAACAAGTTTCTTGGATTGTTCAACATTTATTGACTCTTGTTTCATGCTTACTTATACAGGTTTGTGTTGCATGCTACAGTTAAAAATTGTTAATAGTACCTGAAAAATCCCGAGTCCCTTGCAGGCCCAATGCACCTCCTCTATGACACGTGACCGGAGAAACGGGTTGGCTAATGAGGAAATATCTATAACTGGCGGAACCCTAGTGGAGAGACGCGGTACCTGGTGAAGGGTAGGGCGTTGTGGTGGAGGAAGTATGTAGCGTTGGGGAACATTGCTTATCCCCATTTTCAAAAGTTCCATTGCACTCATGAAAGAGCATGCTGACACCTCTTTCTTCTCAGCCATGGTTTTGTTTCTCTTTCTCTCCAAACTTATCGGTTTTGTTGCAAGTTGAAGAAACATGGAATGGGCTTGCCTATTTATAAGCTTCAATTAGCAACATATATTATTATTTGTCACACAGTTTCCTTAGGTGTTACATTGAATGTAGGGTGAATCTTTTATCATGCTAATACGTAATCCATTTTTGCCTAGGAACTGATCATTTTGTATCATTAGACGTGGAGAGGGCTTGGTTCAAAGAAATGGAACTCAGCCGTTCTTCTTCTTACCACTTGAAGGTTTTTTATAATTTTAAAGGTACGAAATCTCAGGCACTATGGGACCCCTTATTTTTGTATCTTGAACGAAATCAGGGCTAATATTAATTTTTGTCTAATTCTATTTAATATTTTCACGTAGCTGAAGAAAGCTATCTATCCAGTCTATTTTAAGTAACACGTCATACGTCATGACCAATTTAACAACAGAGAAAATAAGAATTTTAAAAATAAAAATAGATGGCCTATGTTGTTTATATTCGTAAAGGTTCATACTCATGGTCCAGATGCAGCTTTGACTAGAGGTCGTTAGTCTTGTATTGTCGCTACCCACAGCATAATTAATACAGTATAAATTTAGACAGTATTAGATTACGAGTTTGAACGTAGTTTATAACATAGATATCCATCTAGGGCTAGGAGTACAAGTAATCAAAGTAATTATACTGTGAAACTTGTTCACCGTGAAATTGATTCTTTTTTTTATAGGGATGACTCTTCAATTATCACAATTAATACTCTTTTTTAATATAAGTCACACTCTTCAATTATCACTACCAATACTCATTGTTGTAATATAAGTCACACTCTTCAATGTTATGAGTAATACCATTTATAATAAAAAGTCACATCCTTCAGTTATCACAACTAATACCTTTCAATAATATAAATCAAACTCTTTAACCAGTTTCACAGATTCTTGTGTGAAACTTGTTCACCCTATACTTTGCCCAGCAATTATTGTAATCTTCCTCTATGTTTTTCGTATAATTTACGAGGAGACTTACGGATAGGTGTATTTCAGAATTGCAATTTATTAATATATACAAAATGGTTGCATATATGTATGTATATTTGTATTTTTGTATGCAATTTGAACAACATATGCAATCCAGTTTGTACCTATTGCTAAGTTGATTCTAAATTTTGTACATATAAGTAATTTTCTCTAATTTCACTTTGTGCATTATTTATATTTTATTTGATGTAACACATAACTATGTGAATTGATGATAAATGCAGCATCAGTGAGCAAATAGACGGTGAATGATGTGATTAAGTGATATCTTGAAGACCGTACAACAAACTACTCTCGAACTTACTTAGGGATGTAAGTGAATCAAGTCGGCTCGAGAGCTACTCATGCTCGATTCGTAAAAAGATCGAAATCGACTCGAGTATAATCGAGTCGAGTCGAGTTCGAGCTACTGGAGTAGCTATCGAGTTCGAGTTCGAGTTCGAGCTCATAAATACTCATCTCGAGAGGCTCGCGAGCCTAATCGAGATTGCACAACAATTACTATTATGCCATTAATTTTACCAAATATATATATATATATATATATATATATATATATATATTTATATTTTAATAATATATTTTATATTTAATTTTATAAAAAATATCTGAAATGTCGAATCGAGGCTCGAGCGAGTTCGAGTATATCGAGTTTCTTCTCGAGCCGAGCTCAAGCTTAAAAAAAATTGAGCTCGTTCGAGTTGAGTTTCGAGCTTCGAGTATTCTAATAGAGTCGAGTTCAAGCTCAGCCATATTCGACTCGACTCGTTTACTCATTTACTAGTATATGAACCTCTTATTTTGGGGAAAATAAATTTAAATGTAATATACTTATATTTTTAGGAAAGTCTGATTCTCAACAAACTACTCCCGACGCTATATTAATGTTTTGAAACTAAACTAGAAAGGTATAAGCATTTATTTTTAAAATAAAATTATGTCTAACATTTTTAAAGATAAGTGTTTATGAAACACTTTTTAGGTTTTGAAAACAAGCAATATACATATCCCTGAGAATTTTTCAGACAAAAAATACTTTTTTTTCAAATGTTTATATTGCCTCATATATAAAAACTAAATAAAAAATTAAACAGTATGTTCGTTTGTGTCAATCAAACAATATAAAATCCAAATTTTACAAAAACGCAACACTGCGATTTCATAAGTACAAATCAGTTGTTTGTCATGATTTTACTCCAAACCGCAAACTATGGTTCAAAATCAGAAATTCATTCCCAAAACATAAAAAAATATGATAGTACAATGCATACGGAAGTTTGTTATGCCACGATCTATAATTAATTTGTGTTCTACTGTGAGACCGGCAGTGAAATAGAGTTAAATTTAAGTGAATTTTACTCGTTTACTCTTTTTTTTTTCTCAGGCAAAAGAAATTTATTATATCTTGGGTATAAGAAGTACCTGAAAATTACACAATTATTTACAATGAACTCTCAAAGTTAGTTACTCATTTATCAATCAATCCCAACCATTTTCCTTAATAGATTATGATATTCCCTTGGATCTAGTGCAAGTAACAAAAAAAAATGGTTTGTTTTTTTACCTAAACTCTTTAGAAAGAAAAAATAACTACTCACTATCTATTTTTATCTATGATAAATATATATATTCTCGAAAATATAGAGCGAGTTTCACAAAAAATAAATAAAATATGAGTCGTGTTGTTGGAGAACTGGTATATAAATCATTTCACTGTAACATGTTTGTAAATATTCCTTTCTTACTAAATTTGGGTAAAAAAATAAAATTTGTTTACCAAAATGAATATTTTAATTGTTTTTTGGCTGATATTTTTGAATGAAGAAATGATAGCCGTGAACCTAGAGGAAAACCAGTGATGGATGACGCTATGCATCGTAAAACCAGCTGCTGGTTTGTTAGGGTTTTGGCTTTATAGGCCATTAGCAGTGCACTTGGGCCAACCAGTACCGCATTCTATGCATTCATTTATATCCCCCTTTCATTTTTTTTCCATTTTTTTCTACATCTTTGGTCATCATTTTGTTAGTATGTATTTATATATGTGGCCAAACATGTGCAGTTGTATTTTGGAAAATGATGAAACTGTTGCAATGAATCGGAGGATCCTCGTGCAGTGTATATCTTTCTTTACGTTGAATTTTATATGATATTTACTATTTATAACATGGTCAATCCTTTTGGGTTAATTATGAAACTTGTTATAGTTTGAAAACATACCCTTTTATTTGAAAAAAAATCATTACTAAAATATTTTGAACTTTATATGATATTTACTATTTAGAGCGTGTTTCAGTTTGAAAACATACCCTTATATTCAAAAATCTTTCTTTACTAAAATAGTTTGAATTTTATATGATTTACCATTTAGAGCGTGTTTTCAAATTAAAAATAGCTGATAGCACTATTTTTTAAGAAATGTGAGTAATATCTTTTGAAAAAAGTGATTATGAAACATGTTTCAGTTTGAAAACATACCCTTATATTCAAAAATCTTTTTTTACTAAAATAGTTTGAATTTTATATGATATTTACTATTTATAACATGTATTCAAACTAATAATAGTTGTTAGAAATATTTTTTCAAAAAATGTGAGGAGTAGCTTTTGTAAAAAGTGATTATGAAACTTGTTTTAGTTTGAAAACATACCCTTATATTCAAAAATCTTTCTTTACTTAAATAATTTGAATTTTATATGATATTTTCTATTTAGAGCGTGTTTTCAAACTAAAAATAGCTGCTAGAAACTCTTTTTCAAGAAATGTGATGAGTATCTTTTTGAAAAAATAAAGTGATTACGAAACTTGTTTTAGTTTGAAAACATAAAAATTCGAAAATCTTTCTTTATTAAAATAGTTTGAATTTTATATTATATTTCCTATTTAGAGCATATTTTCAAACTAAAAACAACTTCTAGACATTATTTTCAAGAAATATGAGGAGTAGCTTGTGAAAAAATTGATTATGAAACTTGTTTACTATTTAGAGCGCGTTTTCAAACTAAAAATAGCTGCTACAAATTTTTTTTCAAGAAAAGTGATGAGTAACTTTTTTAAAAAGTGATTATGAACCTTGTTATAGTTTGAAAACATACCCTTATATTTGAAAATCTTTCTTTACTAAAATAGTTTGAATTTTATATGATATTTACTATTAGAGCGTGTTTTCAAACTAAAAATAGTTGCTAGACACTATTTTTCAAGAAATGTGAGGATTAGCTTTTGAAAAAAGTGATTATGAAACATATTTTAGTTTGAAAACATACTCTTATATTCGAAAATCTTTCTTTACTAAAATAGTTTGAATTTTATATGATATTTACTATTTAGAACGTGTTTTCAAATTAAAAATTGCTGATAGCACTATTTTTCAAGAAATGTGAGGAATATGTTTTGAAAAAAGTGATTATGAAACTTGTTTTAGTTTGAAAACATACCCTTATATTCGAAAATCTTTCTTTACTAAAATAGTTTGAATTTTATATGATACTTACTATTAGAGCGTGTTTTCAAACTAAAAATAACTGCTAGACACTATTTTTCAAGAAATATGAGTTGTTTTTGAAAAAAGTGATTATGAAACTTGTTTTAGTTTGAAAACATACCCTTATATTCGAAAATCTTTCTTTACTAAAATAGTTTGAATTTTATATGATATTTACTATTTAGAACAAGTTTTCAAATTAAAAATAGCTAATAACACTATTTTTCAAGAAATGTTAGGAATATCTTTTGAAAAAAGTGATTATGAAACTTGTTTCAGTTTGAAAACATACCCTTATATTCAAAAAACTTTGTTTACTACTCACTTCTAAAATTTTTTTTGATTATCCCATTTTCATAAATAATTAAATTAATTTTGTTTATCAATTTCCAAAAAAGGCAATAAAACAACATTCAATACTATTTAATATTATTATTTCTCTCCACCAAACCCACTTTACATCATTTAATACTATTATTTCCCTCTACCAAATCCACTTTACCCGTTTTACACCATTTAATACTATTATCTCCTACGTTTTCTTAATCTCCATGTCTACAGTAAATGGATAATAAAAAATAGGACGGAGGGAGTAAAATAGTTTGAATTTTATATGATATTTACTATTTATAACATGTATTCAAACTAATAATAGCCGCTAGAAATATTTTTTCAAGAAATGTGAGGAGTAGCTTTGAAAAAAGTGATTATGAAACTTGTTTTAGTTTGAAAACATATAAAATATCTACGGATTTAATTCCATATATGTCAAATCTCTACGATTTGATTCCATATATTTTAAATCCTATAATAATATTCCATATATTATTATTGAGAATTCCTATTTAATTAAATCCAATTTAATTAAACACTAATAATAATTAATTCCAACTTAATATATTATTAATTAATTCTCTATAAATTAAATATTAAATCTAATTTAACATTTAATCAACCAACTGTAATCCGTAAAAGGGAACTACTTGTTGTGTGACCCATAGGCCCTCATATATCGAGCGATTAGTCAAGCTAACGGTCTTAATTGAACCCTAGACAATAAATCAGACATTCTAAATATATGAGGTACTTTCGAGAAACGTCAACTACAAGTAAGAATCAAACAAGGGCTCTTACGACTTCTCCTTTCATTCACGAATACTCGATTAGTCTTGAACATGATGAAGTATCTATTCAAATAACTTAATCAATTTATCTCCAATCACTAATTGATCACTCATGTCACACCTGACCACAAAGTCCAAGTTGACGTTCATTGGCCTATGACTTTGATCCAATTATGATGAGAAGATGAGTATTCTCTCTAAATCCACTTTGAGGAATGAATCATTTTCTTGACTCAACTACCACGCACATGCATTTCGTGGTGAAACCAATCCAAGTCATATCTACCCATGGAAGGGTGGTGCGCGTCGGTCATGGTCAAAGTTAATCACTCCACACATGTCGTATGATTGACCTCAAGTCTAAGGATTATCGCATCGCTCCCACTAACCGAGACACTCGTAGACACATATAGTGGAACTACATCAAACGGTTGCTCGGATGGGTATACCAATACCCTCTAAGGTATTTGTGCATCCATCATGAGATACCCAAGATCTCGTAAAGTGAGATCTTACCACACTCTCTAAGAGTATGATCAGATATAAGACATCAATCTCCATCAGATCATCAATATCTCATTCTTAATGATCCTCAATTGGGGCTATTTGAGAATCATGCTTAAGCCATCCGAGTTCTCACACACTCAATCACAACAATGACTCGAGGAACACAGATAAGAACAAATGCAAATAATCAAACATAATATTCTAATAAGTAATCTTGTTATGGGTGCCCGGATCTATTCGAAATGATTTTCAAATACATATTTAAATAAATCAATTAATTACTAACATGAATTAATCCTAAATCAATTCAACATAATAATCAATAAGCAAATAAACAATTCATGCCAGACATAAATCCACGAAATCCTAAGCATGCGGAATCTAGGAGTTACGAAATTGCATACCTCTTGTAGAGACAACCGTTGAGACGTTGGATCAACCCAAAGAGCCTTCTCAAATATATCCCAAGTCCACGAACGTGATCCGGTGGGAGGATTTCACACGAACGATTTTAACAAGAGAGAAAAATAAAATATTTTGCCACCACCTTTGTGGATTACTAATATTTTCAACACATGGAATTGCACTTGGGAATGAAAAATTTATCCCCTATAAATAGGACTAGGGTGGCCGATTTTTTGGAGGAAAAAAATAAGGAAGAAAATCTTTTTTTTGGTCTCCAAGAAATCTTGAATATATCTCCTATATTCTTTTCTCCTTAATTAAAATTTTCCATAAAAATCTTTCTTCCCCTTTTCCCCACTTTTTCGAAAATTACAAGGCAAAAGGGATCAAGATTTGACTTCTTGAATTTATGGGATAATTATGTATTCCAAGAATACTTCTCTCTTTCCATAAAATATCTTTCAAGAAAATCAAGAAAATCTTTTCTTTTCCTTTTTCCTATATTTTTTCAAAAATTTTGAGAAATATTAGGCAAAAAATATTTTCTTCTCCTTTTCATTAATTGAACTTTAATTTGGGCTATTTGAGGACCTTTTAGGAAATTAAGATTGACCTTTAATGGACTATGAAACTTTAATATTGGGCCAAATATTATTCAAGTCCATTAATATTAATTTACTCCACTATAAAATTAATATTGAACTATCCATCTTAACACATATTAATGCGATTCTATTATAATATGGCTCCATCATTATTTTTTCGTGTTTAAGATTACTTTTAGTCCATTAATTAATTAAACCACGAACAAGCTTTAAAATTAAATAATATCTTAGTCCTTGGAGTAAATACAACTCAACATTATTATCCATACCGGAAATAAATTTTCACTTGCAAGATTTGGTATGATAAAGATTCTGAGCCCACCAAGGGGACAAATCAAGCAAGACGTACTTGCACACGATTCTCCATATTAAATGTCAGCAATCGTCATGTAATTAATAATATAGCCCAAGATATAAGGTATCGAATCATATTGACTTTCTTCCTATCATAAGTCAAAGCAATAGTTATTAATTCAACACGATCCTATTTAAGGGACGAAGATTAAGAAATAACACACCACTGAGGTCTAATTCTTGTATATTCAGTGTTGGAATTTAGAAGCACGTAAACACGTAATACATGCGCAACGAAAATTAAAGTTCACCAACAACGAACAGTTAATTGCATAATTAAATACGAGTAAACGTAAACGAGATTCTTACAAGAATTGCACACGAATTCCTCAACTATGGTATCCACGTAATAATGCGTTTACTAACTTTCATGGCGATCTCCAGCCCGTTGAATCCCTAGATGAATTTGTTAGGAAAATTCTAACTTAGAGATTTTATGGAGAAATATGAATTCACACTTTATGAATTCCCAAGAGCTCATATATATAGGAGAGGATTAGCTTAAGTCTCAAGCTAACCTAATTAGGAAATAAAATTCCTAATCTTTATTTAAATAAATCTCTTAGATTTATTTCCCATCTATAAATCCTACAGATTTAAATTACATATATGACAAATCTCTACGATTTGTTTCCATATATATTAAATCCTACAATAATATTCCAAATATTATTATTGAAATTCTTATTTAATTAAATCCAATTTAATTAAATATTAATAATAATTAATTCCAAATTAATCTATTATTAATTATTTCTCCATAAATTAAATATTAAATCTAAAATATTTAATCAACCAACTACAATTAGTAAACAAATTTACTTTGTTGTGTGACCCATAAACCCTCTCATATATCGAAATGATTAGTCAAACTAACGGTCTTAATTGAACCCTGACAATAAATCGACATTCTCAATATACGAGGTACGTTGCGAAAATGTGCAACTACCTGTAACTGAAACATGGGCTATTACGATTTCCTCCTTTCATTCGCGAATACTCGATTAAGTCTTGAACATGATGAAGTGTCTATTCAAATAACTTAATCAATTTATCTTCAATCACTAATTGATCATGTATGTCACACTTAGCCACAAAGTCTAAGTTGACGTGCATCGTCCGATGACTTTGATCCAATTATGATGAGAAGATGAGTATTCTCTCTAAAACCACTTTGAGGAATGAATCCTATTCTTGGCTCAACTACCACGTACATGCACTTCGTGATGAACCCAATCCAAGCCATATCTACCCATAGACGGGTGCAAGCATCGGTCATGGTCAAAGTTCATCATCCCATACATGTCGTGCGTATTGACCTCAAGTCAAAGGAGTATCGCATCGCTACCACTAACCGAGACACCAGTAGACACATATAGTGGAACTACATCAAACGGTTTCTCGGATGGGTATAACAATACCCTCTAAGGTATTTGTGCATCCATCATGAGATACCTAGTATCTTGTAGTAAGTGAGACCTTACTACACTCTCTAAGAGTATGATGCAGATCGCACACCAATCTCCATTGCATCATCAATATCCCATTCTTGATGATCCTTGATCGGGGCTATTTGAGAATCATGCTTAAGTTGTATGAGTTCTCACAACCTCAATGACAACAATGATCCATGAGAACACTTGCATGAATAAATGCAAACAATCAAACATAATATTCAAACAAGTGTACTACCATACATTAATATTAAATGAACTATAATATTAAATCAAACTGAATATCATCGAGTATTATGTCCTTACAATAGATTGTCTCTAGGACACTAACACTAACAATCTCCCACTTGGACTAGAGTCAATCACCTACATGTCTTACCCCTAGACCATCAAATGTCTAGTGTGTACATGAACACTCAGTATTTTGGTGAAAGGGTCTTCCAAATTTAAATATGTGGGAATACATTTAAATTCTATTTCTCCTGTCCTTATGATCTCTCGGATCAAATGATAAGTCTAGGTACATTCTCGTTTATGCTTGTTGATCTCAGTTCCTTTGCTTGCGCAATCGCACCAGCGTTGTCTCAATAAAAAAATTATTAGACAACTGACACTCGGAACTACCCCTAGTTCTCTTAAGAACTATAAAATCCAGACAACCTTCTTGAGGCTTCTGATACAACAATGTACTCAACTTCGGTTGTTGAATCTACGGTCCTTTTGCTTGGAACTATTCCAACCGACCTCCTCATTATTGAGAGTGAAACGTAACTTTATTTGTGGTTTGTAATCATCATAGTCGGATTGAAACTTATGTCAAGATAACCATCCACTACTAGTTCTCGATTGTTCACTATAGACAAGGAAACATTCTTTGGTCGCCTAAGATACTTGAGAATGGTCTTGACAAAGAATCCATGAGACTACCCGGATTCTTACTTTGGTATTTACCAGTGATGTTGATAGCGTAGGCCACGTTTGGCCTCGTGCATGTCATGGCGTACATGAATGACCCAATTGCATATGCATATGAGACATCTTTCATGTGCTTGATGTTAGCTTTCAACATAAAGGACAATCCTTCTTTGATAGCTTTATCCCATGATTTGCCGATAGAGACCCTCTCTTAGAGTTCTCCATCGCAAAACACTTCAACACCTTGTCTACATAGGTGGACTGTGACAACCTCAACATCCTCTTGGATCTATCCCTAAGATGTAGCGAGCTTCACAAAGATCCTTCACCATGAAGGTCTTTAATTAATCAACGATCAATTTGCATTAATCGGATATTGTTTCTCAAAATCAATGTGTCATTGACATACACGATTATGAAAACAATATTCTTCCCGTTTGTTTTTACAATAAACACAAGGATCTTCCTAATTTCGATGAAGTCAAAAGACTTGATAGCCTCATCAAATCGGATATTCCAACTCCAGAAGTCTTTTCAATCCATAAATGGATATCTTTAGCTTGCATACTAGATTAGAATTTGACTTAGATGTGAAACCTTCCGGTTAAGTCATAAACACTTCCTTATCAATGTTTCCATTGAGGAAAGCTATTTTGACATCCATCTGTCAAATCTCATAATCACAGTGTGCTGCTATCGCAAGTAAAATTCGAATGGACTTGATCTTTGCAACTGGTGAGAAGGTCTCATCATAGTCAATGCCTTCGCGTTCACTATAACCCTTTCCCACCAACCTAGCTTTGTAGGTTTGTACTTTGACATTTGCATTTGTCTTTTGCATGAAGACCCAATCGCAACATATGGGTCTAACCCCTTTAGGCAACTCAACCAAGTCCTAGACTCGATTGGTGTACTTCAAGTCCATCTCGAATTTCATGGCTTCATGCCACTTCCCTGAATCAATATTTAATATTGCTTCAGAGTAAGTATTATGATCGTTCTTATCCGGTATGTCCACATTAATTAGTTCCTCCAAGAGGTAACTGTATCTAATGGGCGGATTATAATTCCTAATATACTTCTAATTTGTGGTTGTCAGGCAGCCGACATTCGATCGTAAAAAATTTGTGGTGCATCGATTTCATCAATGTCCGAAGAGTCCTCAAGAGCTACACTTTTAGATGCCTCTTGGGCGGAGTTTGAACTATGTTATTCTCATTCAAATTTACTTGGAGGTTCTTGCACTAGCAAACCTACTCCAATTACGCTCCCACTGGCTGAAAGACGATCACCTAGTGAAAGACTCCCACTGTGAAAGTTGTTGAATGCTCCCACTGATTCTTTGTCATGTTGCTTTGACAATATATCAGTCTCTTTGTTAATTTGTGGTTCTTGAATTTCTTCAGTTCTATCAACTTACGACCTTGTTCCTTAAAGACATAGTCTTTCTTGAGTAACTTGGTCTGCCTAGAAACAATCACTGATTATTTCTCAGGTAGATAGAAGTAATATCTTTTAGTTTCCTTAGGATATCCCACAAAGTAACCCTTTTCACCTTTGGATTCCAACTTGTCGGTAAGCATCCGTTTCACAATCATGGGGCAACCCCATGGTTAATATGTGTAAAAATTTGCTTCTTGTCACACCATGGTTCATATGGTGTATGCTCAACCGATTTAGATGGAATCCTATTCAGAATGTAAATTGAGGTTTGTAACGCGTATCCCATAAGAATGTTGGAAGATAGGAGAAGCTCATCATGGACCTCACCATGTCTAACAGGGTTTGGTTTCTCCTCTCGAACACACCGTCCATCTGAGGTGTTCCAGGAGGAGTCCATTTTAAATGGATTCCATGTAACTTCAAGTAATCAGTGAATTTATGGCTAAGGTATTCACCTCCTCGATCCGATCGAAGAGTCTTGATACTCTTACCAAGTTGCTTCTCTACTTCAGCCTAAAACTCTTTGAATTTCTCAAAAGATTCGGATTTGTGTTTCATGAGATACACGTATCCGTATCTAGAGAAATCATCAGAAAAAGTGATGAAGTAGCCGAAGTGACCCCTAGCTAGAGTGGGCAATGGTCCACAAACATCGTTGTAGATCAACTCTAGAACTTCTTTGGCATGCACCTATTTCCCAGAAAAGGGTCTGTTGATCATCTTGCCCATGAGATAAGATTCAAAATTACCATAAGACTCAAAGTCGAATGGGGTTGAGTAGTCTAACTTTCTTAACCTTGCAATTCTTTTCTCGTTTACATGATCAAATTCTACAATGCCATAAGTGAGTCGGGTTTTTATGATTACTAAGTTTGAGTCTTTTATTTTGTATATTAAGAACATCATATCCATAATGCAACAATTACATGTTGCGAGTAATATAAAGAACTAGATGACTATCATTAAGTTCTAATCTAAAACCGAAGGGTAAGTCTAACACATAAGTCCCCACACGCTCGGAGAACTATTGTTCCGCTCCACGTCAGTAAAGACGACTTCACCGCCCCTAACCGCCTGTGACACACATGAGTCCTTTCACATTAGTGCAAATGTGAGAGCTAAATCCAATTATCCAATACCAAGCGATTAAGCTGCTTATTAGTGGACATGTTTATCTTAATAACAAACATACATGTTCTAGCGCTAGAAACACCTAGTGCATTCCTTTTAGCAACTAGAACCTAACAGTCCTTTTTCCGGTGCCCTCTTCTACTTACAGTAGAGGCACACATCCTTGTTTACCCGCTCCTTCTTTTGAACACCACCTTAGTGATAGTGAACTCAAAAGTCTTGAGCACACTGTTATGTGATTTAGGCATGATCGCGTCCGTCTTATTCATATTGTAGTTCACAATGAAGCTAAAATATGAATCCAGGGATTAATTGGAGGATAACGTAAATGAAAAATGTTGGTCTTTTAGCTCAAAGCCTAAATTACCAAGTTTTTCAATTAGGCCTATCATCTTAAGCACATGAGGTAAAATCTTCTCTCCTTTAGCTAACCGGCATTTGAACAAATCTCTCATCACTTCATAAATCTCATAACGAGATTCGGAATCAACGAGATCCTTCGGGATGCTTGAGCACTAAGAAGGGACCCAATTTTCTCATGTTTTACTTTATGTACATCGAGCCATGCCGAAACAACATCACATACTAAGTCCAGGGAAGCATCCTCTTGATGCTTCTTTCCGAGGTGCTTCGTCGAATCTGGGTCATTCTCGAATACCAACTTTAAGGATATTAACCGGATAGGCATGTCCAACACGTCTTCTAATCTTTTCTTGCCTTTAGCACCAAACACATGTTTGGTGCCAGTCCGTAAAAAATTTGGCCTAGCCAATTTTGTTTGTTTCCAAAACACATCTCAATAATGATTATATATTTCAACTAACCAAGAAAATAAAATAAAATGAGAATTAAACACATAATTCCTATGATCAATATTCAAATAATCAAAATAAACATGGCGCTTTTTTTTTGTTTATTTTGTTCTCATTATTTTCACATACTCAACGACCTCATCGGAAGAGTATGAATTTATATTAGATATAAATTGTAATGGACTAGGATCCACATTCCTACTATTACAATATTTGCTTGGGCTGATTACTGCAATAACATAACTGGTAGGTCTCCAAATCAATTGCAAAATTTGCAACTCCTAGTTGATTGAACCTAGTTCAATCGGATGCCCCATGACCCTCGTTTCCTGGCAGGGGTGAAGAAGAGTCGGGTTGATTTACAACCACCAAGCGGTGACACAACGTGTCCCTATAATAGTCCCAGATTAGATGTAGATCCCGAGGCAAAAAGACTTGGGCCTTAAATACTCATTGGAGCGAAATCTCCGATTTATTATTAATTTTGATGGAAGGCATCATTCAATTTAATGAAAAATCATATTTTAGTGAGGATCTTTTAAAGGCGGGGTATTAATTGCTTAATCGAGATCCAACATGTTAATCTATATCACATTTGAAGCGATTGGTATTTGGCCTCTACCCAAACATGATTTATATCTGGGACTAACACTTACATACATGTCTTATACCCAAACAATAATACGGTCCGACAAAGTATTGGGCCTCACCCAAAACAATTATAATAACGTAAAAAATATAAAAATATAAAAACATGTTATTAGCAAAGTGAAAATTAATAACTCGTTTAATTCTTTACACCATAATTTTAAAATCCAATTTTAAAATCAAGTTTTAATAATTAAATTAATTATTAATTTTAACTCTTAACTAATCCAATTAATTAATTCCGTCATTAGTTCAACTAATACGTTTTAGTGAAATTTAATAATTCTTTTAAAATGAATTTTAAAATCCAATTTTAAATTTAATTTTAAAATTATTAAATTTCAATATTTAATCCAATTAATTATAAATAAAAGTCCAACTTTTATTACAACTCCTTTTAAATTTAATCCAATTAAATTGAAAACAGATTTATTTTATTTTGTCAGGGGCTCATGTGCAAATTTCCAAAATTGCACGGAGGGTCTCGCTCGAAATCCAATTTGCCAACAACCTCTCCCTCATCATCGCCCACAAACCGTCTCATTATCGGGACAACCGAAATCAAAATCCAACCTTAGTTTTCATCAGAATTAATCCAATTAATCATATGAATAATTAGTTTCAGAAATCGGCTTCACAATACAATCCAAATCAGTCCAACTAATCCAGAAAGGGAAACACAAAATCGCAAAACCCAAACTGCATAGAATTGAAACAGGCAACAAGCAGGCGAGTCACCGCGCAAACAGGGACAAGCATCGGTGCAAGCAGGCGAGTCATTGTCGCCGCTGTGCGCGCGGGCGACTCGTTGCTGCACTCAAACGTTCATGGAACCAACACTCATCGTTTCAAATCAAATCGGAGACGTGAGTTGCAGATAGAACACGGGACGGCAAAAACGACATCGGAGTCGTGAATCGAGGCGAGTCGAACAGACTCACGAGCAAAATGACTAGGAATATGCAGCGCCGCACCCTCGCGGTGGCGCGCCGTCGCGAGATTTGTTCGGAGTAGGGGCTTCGCCCAATCGATTCGTCAAACGAAACGAGAGCGACGTCGTCTACATCGAAACTCATCGGGCAACGCCACCGTGCGAGAGAGGAGCGATTCAGTCCGCGCCGTCGCGGATCCAATCCGCTTATAATCGGGTCGAAGCGACATCGCGAGCCCAACGTGAGTCAAGCGGCTTCGCCTCTGACTCAATCGCGGGCACGGATGCTCGCAGGGACGAAGGACGACGCCGGAGCGAGGCGGTGGTGGTGGTTTTCCCAGAAAACCCTAATAGGGACGAAGGAGACGAGCGAGGGTGACAAAAGGGAAAGACGTGTGTGGGGTTTTTAATTAACCAAAAATTAATACCCCAAAGTCAAATAAACACACACATGGTGCGGTTGATTTAACAATCAGCCGCACCGATTTATTAAAAAAAAATCTTCTAATAAATCAAATCAAATAATGCAATTAAATCAAGAGTTTGAGCTCTGATACCACTGTTGAAATTTAAAAGCATGTAAACACATAATACATGCGCAACGGAAATTAAAGTTCACCAACAACGAACAGTTAATTGCATAATTAAATACGAGTAAACGTAAATAGAATTCTTACAGTAATTCGTACACAGATTCCTCAACTATGGTATCCACGTAACAGTCGTTTACTAACTCGCGCAGATCTGTCAGCGTTGAATCCCCGAGATGAATTTGCTAGAAAAATTCTAACTTAGAGATTTTATGGAGAAATATGAATTTACACTTTATGAATTCTCAATAGCTCATATATTTAGGAGATGATTAGCTTAAGTCTCAAGCTAACCTAATTAGGAAATAAAATTCCTAATCTTTATTTAAATAAATCTCTTAGATTTATTTCCCACATATAAATCCCTACGGATTTAAATTCCATATATGACAAATCTCTACGATTTGTTTTCATATATATTAAATCCTACAATAATATTTCAAATATTATTATTGGGAATTCTTATTTAATTAAATCCAATTTAATTAAATATTAATAATAATTAATTCCAAATTAATCTGTTATTAATTATTTCTCCATAAATTAAATATTAAATCTAATTTAACATTTAATCAACCAACTATAATTAGTAAACAATTGTTACTTGTTGTGTGACCCATATGCCCTCATATATCGAGCGATTAGTCAAACTAACGGTCTTAATTGAACCCTAGACAATAAATCAGACATTCTCAATATATGAGGTACGTTGCGAGGAAATGTGCAACTACCTGTAACTGAAACATGGGTTATTACGATTTTCTCCTTACATTCGCGAATACTCGATTAAGTCTTGAACATGATGAAATGTCTATTCAAATAACTTAATCAATTTATCTCCAATCACTAATTGATCATGTATGTCACACTTAGCCACAAAGTCTAAGTTGACGTTCATCGGCCGATGACTTTGATCCAATTATGATGAGAAGATGAGTATTCTCTCTAAAACCACTTTGAGGAATGAATCATATTCTTGGCTCAACTACCACGCACATGCACTTCGTGATGAACCCAATCCAAGCCATATCTACCCATAGACGGGTGCAAGCGTCGGTCATGGTCAAAGTTCATCATCTCATACATGTCGTGCGTATTGACCTCAAGTCAAAGGAGTATCGCATCGCTTCCACTAACCGAGACACCCGTAGACACATATAGTGGAACTACATCAAACGGTTTCTCGGATGGGTATACCAATACCCTCTAAGGTATTTGTGCATCCATCATGAGATACCTAGTATCTCGTAGTAAGTGAGATCTTACTACACTCTCTAAGAGTATGATGCAGATCGCACATCAATCTCCATTGCATCATCAATATCCCATTCTTGATGATCCTTGATCGGGGCAATTTGAGAATCATGCTTAAGTCATCTGAGTTCTCACAACCTCAATGACAACAATGATCCATGGGAACACTTGCATGAATAAATGCAAATAATCAAACATAATATTCAAACAAGTGTACTGTCATACATTAATATTAAATGAACTATAATATTAAATCAAACTGATTATCATCGAGTATTATGTCCTTACAATAGATTGTCTCTAGGACACTAACACTAACATTCAGTACCTAAGAATTTATCCTCATGTAGGTCCTTATTCAGTGCATCTAAATGCACTAGTATAATATCTTGGTCAAGACAAGCCAATCTGAGTCTTATACTTCAAACTTTCATGATGGTTCGTTCATTTCCATCTGGGTTATGAATTTGTACTTAATTACGAGGAGCTGTTAATTTGATCTTCTGTGATCTGGTATCACCAAATTAACTACAACGTAATATGTACTTTACTTATTGAATAAATTTGCAATAAATATATATAACATTCATTCATATTTTAATGCAACAGTGATTTATTAATTATTTCAGTAAATAAATAAGAAATTCCAGTTGGGTTATACAAAGTAAAAACATATTTTTCAGTATAACCCTAACATGTACCGCCATACATTTAATATTAAAAATAAACAATAATATAAACCGACACTGAATATAATCTTAGCATTATGTCCTTACAATAGATTGTCTCTAGGACACTAACACTAACAGATATTTACCGTTAGAGTGTGTTTTCAAATTAAAAATAGTTGCTACAAACTTTTTTTCAAGAAATGTGATGAGTAACTTTTAAAAAAAGTGACTATGAAATTTATTTTAATTTAAAAACATACCCTTATATTCGAAAATCTTTTTTTACTAAAATAGTTTGAATTTTATATGATATTTACTATTAGAGCGTGTTTTCAAACTAAAAATAGCTGCTAGACACTATTTTTCAAGAAATGTGAGGATTAGCTTTTGAAAAAAGTGATTATGACTTGTTTTAGTTTGAAAACATACACTTGAATTCGAAAATCTTTCTTTACTAAAATAGTTTGAATTTTATATGATATTTACTATTTAGTGCGTGTTTTCAAATTAAAAATAGCTATAACACTATTTTTCAAGAAATGTGAGGAATATCTTTTGAAAAAAGTGATTATGAAACTTGTTTCAATTTGAAAACATACCCTTATATTCGAAAATCTTTCTTTACTAAGATAGTTTGAATTTTATATGATATTTACTATTTATAACATGTATTTAAACTAATAATAGCTGCTATAAACATTTTTTCAAGAAATGTGAGGAGTAACTTTTGAAAAAAGTGATTATGAAACCTGTTTTAGTTTGAAAACATACCTATTATTCGAAAATATTTATTTACTAAATAGTTTGAACTTTATATGATATTTCCTATTTAGAGCGTGTTTTCAAATTAAAAACAGCTGCTAGACGCTATTTTCAAGAAATATAAGGATTAGCTTTTGAAAAAATTTATTATGAAACTTGTTTTAGTTTGAAAACATACCCTTATATTCGAAAATCTTTCTTTACTAAAATAGTTTGAATTTATATGATATTTACTATTTAGAGCGTGTTTTCAAACTAAAAATAGCTGCTACAAACTTTTTTCAAGAAATATGAGGAGTAGCTTTTAAAAAAAGTGATTATGAAACTTGTTTTAGTTTGAAAACATAAGGATATTCGAAAATCTTTCTTTACGAAAATAGTTTAAATTTTATATGATATTTTCTATTTAGAGCATGTTTTCAAACTAAAAATAGTTGCTAGACGCTATTTTCAAGAAATATGAGAAGTAACTTTTGATAAAATTGATTATGAAACTTGTTTTAGTTTGAAAACATACCCTTATATTCGAAAATCTTTCTTTACTAAAATAGTTTGAATTTTATACGATATTTACTATTTAGAGTGCGTTTTCAAACTAAAAATAGCTGCTACAAACATTTTTTCAAGAATGTGATGAGTAACATTAAAAAAAGTGACTATGAAACTTGTTTTAGTTTGAAAACATACCCTTATATTCGAAAATCTTTCTTACAAAAATAGTTTGAATTTTATATGATATTTACTATTAGAGCGTGTTTTCAAACTAAAAATAGTTTGCTAGACACTTATTTTTCAAGAAATGTGAGGATTAGCTTTTGAAAAAAATGATTATGAAACTTGTTTTAGTTTGAAAACATACCCTTATATTCGAAAATCTTTCTTTACTAAAATAGTTTGAATTTTATATGATATTTACTATTTAGAGCGTGTTTTCAAATTAAAAATAGCTGCTACAAACTTTTTTCAAGAAATATGAGGAGTAGCTTTTAAAAAAAGTGATTATGAAACTTGTTTTAGTTTGAAAACATAAGGATATTCGAAAATCTTTCTTTACGAAAATTGTTTAAATTTTATATGATATTTTCTATTTAGAGCGTGTTTTCAAACTAAAAATAGTTGCTAGACGCTATTTTCAAGAAATATGAGGAGTAACTTTTGATAAAATTGATTATGAAACTTGTTTTAGTCTGAAAACATACCCTTATATTCGAAAATCTTTCTTTACTAAAATAGTTTGAATTTTATACGATATTTACTATTTAGAGCGCGTTTTCAAACTAAAAATAGCTGCTACAAACTTTTTTTCAAGAATGTGATGAGTAACATTAAAAAAAAAGTGACTATGAAACTTGTTTTAGTTTGAAAACATACCCTTATATTCGAAAATCTTTCTTACAAAAATAGTTTGAATTTTATATGATATTTACTATTAGGCGTGTTTTTCAAACTAAAAATAGTCATTGCTAGACACTATTTTTCAAGAAATGTGAGGATTAGCTTTTGAAAAAAGTGATTATGAAACTTGTTTTAGTTTGAAAACATACCCTTATATTCGAAAATCTTTCTTTACTAAAATAGTTTGAATTTTATATGATATTTACTATTTAGAGCGTGTTTTCAAATTAAAAACAGGTGATAGCAGTATTTTTCAAGAAATGTGAGGAATATTTTTTGAAAAAAGTGATTATGAAACTAATTTCAGTTTGAAAACATACCCTTATATTCGAAAATCTATCTTTACTAAAATAGTTTAAATTTTATATGATATTTACTATTTCTAACATGTATTTAAACTAATAATAGCTGCTAGAAACATTTTTTCAAGAAATGTGAGGAGTAGCTTTTGAAAAAAGTGATTCATAACCTTTTTTATTAAAATATTTCTTTACTAAAATAGTTTGAATTTTATATGATATTTCCTATTTAGGCGTGTTTTTCAAACTAAAAAAAAAAAAAAGCATTAGTCGCTATTTTCAAGAAATATGAGGAGTAGCATTTGAAAAAAATTGATTATGAAACTTGTTTTAGTTTGAAAACATACCCTTATATTCGAAAATATTTCTTTACTAAAATAGTTTGAATTTTATATAATATTTACTATTTAGAGCGTGTTTTCAAACTAAAAATAGCTGCTACAATTTTTTTTTCAAGAAATGTGATGAGTAGCTTTTAAAAAAAGTGATTATGAAACCTGTTTTAGTTTGAAAACATACCCTTATATTCGAAAATCTTTCTTTACTAAAATAGTTTGAATTTTATATAATATTTCCTATTTAGAGCGTGTTTTCAAACTAAAAATAGCTACTAGACGCTATTTTCAAGAAATATGAGGAGTAATTTTGAAAAAATTGATTATGAAACTTGTTTTAGTTTGAAAACATACCCTTATATTTGAAAATCTTTCTTTACTAAAATAGTTTGAATTTTATACGATATTTACTATTTAGAGCGTGTTTTCAAACTAAAAATAGCTGCTACAAACTTTTTTTCAAGAAATGTGATGAGTAACTTTTTAAAAAAGTGATTATGAAACTTGTTTTAGTTTGAAAACATACCCTTATATTCGAAAATCTTTCTTTATTAAAATAGTTTGAATTTTATATGACATTTACTATTATAGCTTGTTTTCAATCTAAAAATAGCCGTTAGACACTATTTTCAAGAAATGTGAGGAGTAGCTTTTGAAAAAAAGTGATTATGAAACTTGTTTTAGTTTGAAAACATACCCTTATATTCGAAAATTTTTCTTTACTAAAATAGTTTGAATTTTATATGATAATTACTATTTAGAGCGTATTTTCAAATTAAAAATAGCTGTTAGACACTATTTTCAAGAAATGTGAGGAGTAGCTTTTGAAAAAAAGTGATTATGAAACTTGTTTTAGTTTGAAAATATACCCTTATATTTGAAAAGTCATTCGAAAATCTTTCTTTACTAAAATAGTTTGAATTTTATATGATATTTACTATTTAGAGCATGTTTTTAAATTAAAAATAGCTGCTCAAAACTTTTTTTCAAGAAATGTGAGGAGTAGCTTTTGAAAAAAAGTGATTATGAAACTTATTTTAGTTTGAAAACATACTCTTATATTCAAAATTTATGTTAAGAGATTTAGGGTCAGTTTTGAATCAATTTTTTGAATAATGAGAATCACTTGTTTCTTAAGTAGACAAGACAGCTATTTTGAGAAAAAAAAAAGTGTCTATCTTTCCAATAAGGTTTGCAAACAGAGTTTTAGAAGGTTTATGATATGAATTCTGAATTTATTGAACTCTAATTATAATTATGTGTGTTTTCTGTGTTTAATAAAAGGTAAAAATGTGTAGAGATTGGAGTGTTGGTTACGACTTTGCAAGTACAACACCAAATATACGAGTTATCAACGACATATTTTCCCATCAAATTTTTATTTTTTCGAAAGCCTATGACTATGAGATTGTTTCAGAAAAAAAAAAAATCCAATTAATTAGAAAAGAATTCAAACTAAATTATGAATGTATAATTGTATAATATAAATTTAATAAACATCATTCTTTAAACCTTTTCACAAAAAATATGTCTAATGAAATAGACAATCATTATAGTGATTTTTATTTTAAAAAACAAATAACACTTCGGCGAGCCACTAATATTGTGCAGTTAGTGCAATTTAAACTTACAAAATTTCAACCAAGCCGTTCTTTTATTTTTGCATTTGAACAGTTTGTATATTACTACAAATTAGTGCAATTTTGACCAACAAATTTTAAATCAACCGTTCTTTTATTTTAAATCAACAGTTTGTCTTCGAACGAGTTTTTTTTTTTTAATAAAATAATATTATTATATATTGAGAGGGGGGCTGTGGGGAGAAAAAATCAAAAATGTTCAACTTTAATTTAACTGGGATTTGGTTAAGGTTTGGTAAAATAATTGACCCTCAAAGTCTTTATATTCCACTTTCCATCCACTAATAAAATAGAAGTATATATTGCATGAAGTTGACGGGGAACTAATAATTCTTTGAATATTAGCAATATTTTTTTTATTTTATTTTATATGAAATATATGAGATGAATTCCAATCAGATATATATTATATTACAAGAAAATGAAGAATTGCCTACGAAAACTTTCTAATTGCTACGAAATTTTTCTTATAAAAATAATTTTGTCTTTAAAAAGTGATGATTGCCTACGATTTGCTCTTTAATTTTTAAAATCTTTGAAAAAAAATATCTACAAAAATAATTTTCTAGACAAACAAATTAACTACGAGCAATTTACCTACGCATTTGTAATTTCTTTAGGCAAATTTACCTTCCCAAATAATTTTTTAGACAATTTACATTTATGTAAACAATTATATTTGTAGTTTAAAAATAATCTATATAATTAAAAAAAATTGTAGAAAAATATTAGGCAATCCTTACTATTAAAGGATAAAATTATTTAGTTGAAAATTTCGTAGACACATTATTTTCTTGTGGTAATACTTATAATTTTACCTGAATTCTAATTTTAGTATAAAATGAGATCTAAATACTAAAGTGATAATCCAATTTATAAAAGAAAATACACCCTTGCTCTAGAATATAAAATGTTTCTTATAATAAAAGAAAATCACACTAATAAAGTAAGAAAATGAGTAATAATATATTAAAAAGTATGCCGAGTCAATGATATACTATCATTGAGGGGCGACCATGGAAACGCTGTCATCTCAACTACTCTGTATGATACTGATCATATTTTTCCTCTTAAAATATAAATGAAAAATAATTAGGTGGGTATTATGCTTGAACGTGAATTGAAAAAAATTAATTGCATGGGGTTTTATATAAAGTTACGTTATTTCTTCTTCTATCTCAATTAAATATGGAAAGTATTAGGTGGGTGTTATAAGACTTGAACGTGTTTTATATAAAATTACATTGTGGGAACAATATATATCTCTAATGATACTAAGAACCAATATTTAAAGGAAGTGTCATGCATCAGCTCTACGCATTCTTTTAGAAGCTATATAATTTATTCAGTTAAATTAAAATAGTATTGAAATTTAAATTTCTGAAGTGACCCGAGGTATTTCTTTTACAACATTTTTTTTTTAAAATCGATATAATAATTTTATTTACTTCCATATCAAGAGAAAATATAATAGTAATCGAAAAAAAAAGAGAGAATATAATAATCAGCTGTGGGTTGGTGTTTTGTACATGCTCGATGTCATCTTCTGAATGGATCTAAATCTTGAAAAGCTTAAACCAAAAACCATTTTCAATTCTTGATGCATTAGGTAAATAGGCAAGGAAAGAATTACGTACAATATACACCAAAACACCACAATAATTCATTTAACATTAAAACCCAATATAATCTACTTATAATATAAATTGAGTGATACTTGTGTGCAGCAATTGTAGTGCAATTGGATTCAATTTTAATTTGGAATAATCATACACTAGAACTTGGGTGATTTCATTCTTCATTTCTTTTTCCATTCCCGAACCATGAACCCTGAACCTCAACAATGAATCCAGAATCATGAACCCAAATCCGAACACTGAACCATGAACCATTCGGGTCCGGTCCGGGTCAGTTGGGTCCGTGTCGGGTTGGGTTCGGGTCTTGTTCGAAAGTTGAAATATAATTTTTAAAAAATACATGAAATCCAATTTCATTTATTCTAAATTGGTGCAAAGGTTAGACACAAAGATTTGCCATATAAATAATATATACCTCGTATTATAAAATTAGCATTGAACCATTTTTGTGATTTATTAATATCATCACCACTCTATACATACGATATGTTTTTTTTTTATTTTATCGGACAAATTAGTTGTTAATAGTTAATCTGTAAGCACCCAAATATTCTATGAAATCGTCAATCCACCTTATAACTTCTATAACTTCAAATTTGTTCCTCGAGATGGAATCGAACACAGTCTCCCACTCAAATGAGGAGCTCAGTGGCCAAATGGGCTAAGCCGCCTAATTACATACACGGTATGTATTAATAAAATAAAATCCGATGATAGATTAAATATCATATTTTGCACAAAAAGAAATCTCAAGTAGGAGAAGAAAGGTTCAAGAAATTTGTAAATAATAAGCTAAATACATATGGAGTTACATAAAAGAATATGTGAAATTAGACCAAGTATTGGTGTCTTAAAATAATGGTTAACCCGATCGGAACATTAGTTGTATTAGTTGTAGTAAAGGTATCTATATAAGTGGCAAATCTCGTTGTCGTTCCTCATTAATTGTACAAGAAAAACATACATCCATCAATATACATATACTATAAATTAATTATAATGGCCAAAGCTATTGCCTTTCTTTCTTTTCTTCTTGTTATTTTTCCGGCGGCTTACGCCGTCACATACAACGTCGGAGGAACCGACCGCTGGAACACCGGTGTCAACTATGACGACTGGGCTGGAAGCATCACTTTTACTACGGCTGACTCTCTCGGTAACATTAATCAATCCATCATTAAATTCTATATCAATGTTTGGAAAACCTATATATATGTATTACTTCTTGAAAAAATTCCAACCCTATATTGTAAAATGTTTGTGTTCATATACTAAAACAAACTAACTTTGAGTAAAAAATAATATTATCATCCATTTACCAATTAAGAATGGAAAAATAAATACATTCTCTAGTTTCTTTGGATTAATTACATGTGTATCTAGTAGTTGCATAAAACTTTGATAAAAATATGCATGAAATCCTACTTACTACTTTCATTCAATGAACCCCTACGATGTAAAATTGAAGTATCAATTTACGTAATTGTTCTTCACATAAGCTAAAAAAACAAGCAACAGATGCAAAACATATACATATCAAAAACGTTTCAACAAGTGGACAATGCATACTTTATCAAACACAAAATTTCGCGCATACTTTTATCAGAAGCAAGATAATTTTAAGAAATAATAAAATACGAAGGAGTTTCGCGCATACTTTTATCAAACACAAATACAAAATAATTTTATGCATATATATTTTATCAAATACTTTTACCCGTAACTAACTTTTTATATTCAATAATCAGTTTTTCACCTACGACGGCACCCACCAGGTTGACGAAGTAACCGCGGTTAATTACCGGAGCTGCAACACCGCCGGCCCCATAAACACCGACAGCAACAGCCCCACCACCATCTCCTCACCACCGCCGGCATGCGTTACTTCGTCTGCCCCAGATCCAACCACTGCGCACAAGGCATGAAATTGGCCGTCAACGTCACATCCGGGACCACTTCACCGTCCACCCCGTCACCACCTTCCGGCGGCGAGTCCCCCTCACCGCCTTCACCGACTCCACCAACTCCGTCGCCCAGCGCGGTAACCGGGTTGGGTGGCGGATATAGTTTTATTCTCGGGTCGGTACTTGTTTTTGTGGCCGGGTTAATGGGCTGAAACAAGAGGCAGTGCGGTTTAGAGTTTGTTTATATTTTTAAAATTTTATTTTGTGAATTTTTTTTTTTTTTAAATTGGGGTTAATTTTTTTAGTACGTGTGTACATGTTATATTTGTGAGTTGTTGTGTCACTATCTTTGCGATTGTTACGATTGTTATTAGTATCATTATCATATTATTATTTGCTTCAATAAAAGATTATGCATTTTTAGCGTTGATTTTTCATCTATTAATTTAATAGTTTTTTAGTGTTGTTGTATTTCATATTCTTCTTATATATATAAATCTACTCCTAACATTTTTAAAGAGATTTGAGTTTGACACGTTCGATTTACTCGAAACAAGAAATATGAGAATGTCGTCCTCTTCCACTATTAATTAATGTTTTTTTTTTACCATCTATATAAACGAGGTTTGCTTGATTTAAAGTGGGGCCCTCGCCAATAACTGGTGAATTTTGATCCTTCAAATTATAATTTGAGCCGAATACTGAATTATAAAAAAAACATATATTGCATTTTCGATAATGTATGTATGTTGTACAATGCAAAATAGGCAAAAACTTTCGTTAGGTTTGCAATAACACACCACATCATCGAAAATATTAGAGCGTGATTCAAAATTATGCTTTTTCTCACACAAGATGTACACGGATAAAAACTCTTCTATGAAACCAACCACAAAATTCAGTTTTTTTATGTTTTACATTTATGTGGAATTTGAAGAAATTCAACAAATTCTAAAAATGAAATATCCAAGAGACGTACACGTAATTTTGTGACGTGCATGCTCGCAACTACCACTAGGCGAAATTCTCACTCTTTGGATTACAATTTACAAACAACAAGAAGCTGGAAAGTTCCAAGATGGGTAGACCAAAATATTCTTGGCTATGATAATGTTTGCTATTTAAAATTGAATTAGGTAGCGACAGTTCAAGGCCTGCTAACTCACCTAATACCCACTCAATATAAAGTCAATTACCTCTATCCGTTTTTGAATTATAAAATATATATCTATACGATACTTTCATGATTTATGCATGTTCACGCCTTTGTAGCTGTAGCTTTAAGTTTTAACCATAATTAAATATAGGAAAAATGTTAATTCAGGGTTTGAAAGATGGTAAAACTAACAATTTAAGGCCTTAAAGATTTTTCCTATCGATTTAAGGTCTAGAAGATAGAAAACTGTCGATTTAGGGCCTGAAAGTAAAAACTATCAATTTGAGGCTTACACATTTTAAGGTCATGGTTGACACTTATATTTTATATCTTTATTTCATGTTCTTATTTTTTTTATTTTTAGGGTTTAAGATTCAAGGTTTACGGTTCAGGGGGATTATGGTTCATGATTCATGGTTCAAGGTTTAGGGTTCATCTTTAGGGTGTAGGGTTTAGTGTTCAGGGTTTAGAGTTTTAGTGTCAAACATGACCTTAAAATTTATAAGCCTCGAATCGATAGTTTCTATCTTTCAGGCACTGGATTGATAGTTTTATATCTTCTAGGCCTTGAATCGATGAAAAAAAAATTTTCAGCGCTTACGTTGATAGTTTCTACCATCTTTCAAGTCCTAAACGGATAAAACTCCTTAAATATACCAACATATACACATATACTAAAAAAAATCGAACTCTTTATGTATAGAAATAAAAGGTGGTGGAGAATGATTTAAGTACATTGTAATTTGATTTATACACCTATAAAATTGTGTGTAATTCAAACCATTTTTTTAACCCATTTAACACACAGGGCGTAATTCATAAATTCCGTCATCCACACGCCCCATATATTTAAAATTTGTGCGACAGTCTCAAAAAAGATTTATGGGTGTAAATAATTATACGTAGAAGAATTATTAGGATAGGTTTGACTGACTATGTTCACTTGCTTTCACCTAGTTAAAACTTTGGTTAAAATCTAGTTCAGCTCATTTAAGTTAGTTTCATATCAATTTTTTCTTTAATCAGTTCTGATAAAATTTAATTTGGTTTCAACATAAACTTTGATTAAACAAAATAAGTGTAAAACACACAACCCGAGTGTACCTCAACTCTTTAAAAAAAAAAAGTGTACCTCAACTTATGTATAGCTGAAGTAGAGAGTTTATTCATGCTTGATTCCACTGATAATCAAATATGTACAAACGAAAATTTAAAAACTCGGATACAAACCCAAACAAACTTTTACCATTCAACTTAATTTTAACATCTAATAATCTATAATTTATCAAAAGAAATTACATCAAACCAGGACAGTTACATGGGAGGAGGATTAGTCCATCTTCTCTTCATCTCAGACTTCCATCTAACTTCCTTAAGTTTCCCATCTAATCCATAGTCCCTTTCCATTACAAGGTTGATACCCTCGTTCGAATACCACCCCACGCCTATACAAAGGATGCCATCCTTTTTTCACATCAACGTATGCAGTCACACCTCCCGGTAGCCACAGGACTCACGACATCTTGCATGTCGAGCATCTCTTCCTCTCCAAAATAAACGAGATTCTCGGGTAAGCTTCTATTCTTGAGGTTTTCAGTGCACAGATATACGTAAGGGGTGGTGTCGTTTTCTTCCATGGTGATATCCTCACCGTAGATAGGCGTGGCGCTCATCTCAAACACCTTCCAGGAGCCACTCAGCTCTGATGGTTGGACTCGTTTCCTCTGAGAAAATGGCTTCAAATCTGACTCCATTTCACTGTCAGATGGAGTATGATAATTCATCAGAACAAATAAGGATATGGCTCGAGGAATTTTCCAGAGAGATTTTTTTTTTGAAATGAATGAATATATTGAAATCAAGAAGTGATAAATGATACCTTGTATCAGGGATATTGGATGGACTAGCCCATTCTTCTTCATAAACAGCAATTCGCATTATTTGGATATCTGAACCCCGTTACTGAATTCTATAGTATGCACAACACATGATCGCCTTGGGCAGCCTTTAACCAAACACTAGGAATGGACACAAGAGGCAGATAAGTTCTTTAATTATAGTGGGAAAAATGAACTGCATGTTCATATGAAATCAAAATTTACAGAATAAGGTGCACTTGATAAATTAATACTATAAAGTGGAGGAGAAATGTGAAAAGAAGAGGACATACTGCGCTTATATTTAGATCTGTATAATTAGTTGTTCATCATTATTTTCTTAAAAAAAGAAATCATACACGATAGTAAAGGGCAGTAACTAGAGAGTGGAAAAACATTTTCACAATTGGAAAGTTGAACTCATGCAACTGTACAGAGGCGTGTAGACTGGTAGTAGTAGTAGTGGAGATTGCAACAAAAGGTGTATCTTGAAATGCAACCCAAATGGTATAATAACAAATGCAAAAGGGATTTCATATATTCAGCTTCTATGCTATAAAAGAAAGTAGCCAAAATTATTTGTGTTTCCAAGTGATATTCTGTTGCAAATATTAATTTTCATCAAGATCTTGTAATTTGCTTCAACTTATCTGCTTCAGGTATTATGCAGTACACTAGAGGAAGTCAATTCTAGCCAGCAAAACATCCACAGTTATTTGTAAGGATTACAAAATGGTGCTGTTTTGGAGCAAGCAACACGCAAACTCTAGGGCAAAATGGAACATACTTGTTCAAACTTGAATGTTGGGGAGAGGTAATAATTAGACTCGTCCGATCCACCAATTGGGATATCCAGCGGGCCTCTCGAGTAAGAACCATCCTGAAAACTCATTGATGAAACTTTTAGTACAATCTTAACTATCCTGCATATGTGAGACAATAAAAACATCAGCAGGCAAGATCGAGCGCAGCTACATATTTTAATTGTAATAGTATCTGACTTAAATGTGATATTGTAATTAAGAGCCAAATAGCCAATAATCAAGCTTCGTTGTGACATAGGGGATTATGTATCAGCATAAAACAAAATGTGAGTATTACCTCAAAAAAACAAGACCAGGTTCCATCCCCATGATATCTTCTTCCATCACATCACTCCTTCCAAAGTCGTATGATTCAATTTTGGCAAATTATGATCAGATGTTGAAACAAAAGATGCATCATGTTTTTTTATTTCCAACACCAGCTCCATTATTCTGAGCTTCCCCGTGAGGGTTCAATGTAACCCAATTTATTTTCCTCTGTATTTGAGACTTTTGAGCCCCAGAAGTGGATGGGATTGCCTGAATATGCGACACGGTGTAGCAGTCGAATAAGTTCTCGTTCCTGCTACCAACATCAACTGGCTCCATTTCGGCTGTGATTGGAGAATAAACAGCTCCCCTCCCTTCCATATCCCACTCAAGCTACTTGTAAATGTATTCCATGCAGGCATAATAACAGGTTCCTGTTACCACACCACCTTGTAATTTGTAAATTCAGATACAAGCAAGAGACTCATACACTCTTAAATTACACTTCATTCAAGTGTCATACCACAGAAATTACAGCAAAGTTGAGATCAAGAATTCAAACATATGGTAGTTTACCTGTTAATATTTCAGGAGGACCACAATGTATTCAAACTCACGCCCAAAGACCATTCTTACTTATAAAACCCATATATAGAAATCGATGAGCATAATATTCATTGCTATACTTCTACATTACAAACATATATCTACGAAATATTCACTTTCCAGAAGTGATTGATTTGGATGCTAACGAAAGAAGATCCCAGCTTAACTAAGAGTTGAATATAAGAAATTAAGCACTCACGCAAACCAATTCAGAATTGCTTAAAATCGCATTAATCGATAGGCGCATGTAGCATATAAATTCAAAATGTACCTGGGCCTGTAAAATAGTTTCAACTTCCATTAACATTGAGCCAGAAACAAGAACTCTATCACCCCTCCTAATTACATTCTTCACTCTCTTCCCTCCCCTTTTTTCCTGCGCCGCTTTCTCTCTTTGTCCTTGTCAACTCTCGCCATCTCATTGTCAACACTCCACATTCTCCTTCCCTTAGATCTCACTTTCCCTCTTCTACAATTATCCTTGAATTTAACAACGCGCGGACTACTTTTGTCGTCGAAATTGCACGAAAACACATGGATAAGAACTCTGCCGCTGCGTCGGAAAAGAAAAATTGAGCGATAATCTAACTGATTCCCAGAGGAACCGTTGTTGGTGGCACCCTCGTAGAAAAAAGCCATTATTGATTGTTTTTGCAAGCGTCAATACATGGTGATTGCATAACACAGTATGTATATTCTAAATTGATTATTAGGCTTTTGAGTTTTGGGGTTTAGAGCAATTGGGGATGAGACTGAAGTCTTCAAATTGCAATTATCTCCTGAATTCAAATGCGCTCTAAATCGTCGATTGGAATTTGGAGAGCGCTCTCCCATTCAGCGACTTTAGTTGGAATTGGATAGGATTTTCACAAGCACTCGCAAGTAAAAGCCCATTCTTTTGCCCAACGTTGATCGGCCCAAAATATATTTCCAGTCCAAAACCGTTCAACAGTTTGATTTCGGCTTCAAATATGTTAGACCCTAAAATAATTATGAAGCATATTATTATTAATTAATTGAAGGGATGACATCATTTTATTATACGTAATATATATATAGAAATTTAATAAATCCTGTGTCACGTTTTACGGGATGTATTTTTAAATAAAAATAATACTTTAAAAAATAATATAAAAACAATATTTATAAAAGAAACAACATAAGTATCACTTTCTAATTAAGATTTACTATTTATTTTACAAATTGCATACAGAATCTATAAGATTATAACGTCTTACCATCCCAAACATACTTATTAATTTTTCTGTGCGTTTTTTTCTGATAAATTTTGTATTGGTAATTGAAATGATAAAAGTGAAACTTAAAGAAAGATGATAGATAATCCTCTTATCATCTGCATTCTTAAAAATGAACTTTTATCATTTCAATTACTAATAATAAAACTCATTTCATAATCGTGTAAAAAGTCGATTATCTTCAAATCTTTTTGGCGAGGAGAGGTATGATACAAGTATTTCTGAAAATTGGAAATACTCATTAAATTTTTTACATTTTTAGGTAGGGAAATAACAAATATTCGAGTTAGCTATAAGAAAGGGTACCCACTTTTCTTGGCTCCACAAATGGACAACTTTTTGGGTCATCCAAATTTCAATATTAATTCAGCCCATAACTTCTAAAATCACTACATTTTTTTTTTTTTTGGTGGGGTTTGTGTGTAGCTGATTTTGGACACAATTGTGAAATCTTGGATGGACAAGAAGTTGAAATGTTTCATAAAGGCTCAAATAAGCTGTGTCCTTTAGTCAAATCAATAGCCATTATTCAATTGCATTCAATTTATTATGTAATAGGCCCCTCTCACCTGTAAAGGGGGATTCTACTTGATGGGTATTAATTAGATTAGCAAAGTTTTAAATGTAGTTTTTCCATTACTTATGTTTTATGAAATGAAATGTCCATTTTTTGTTATAATTCATGCACCACATGATTGGTTTTACCATATCAATACTTATCATTCATTTTCACATAAACACATCACATTTGTGTATATCATTAGGCAATTAAAAAATAAGTAAGGATCGAAAATTATCAAGTGAGGTGCACATACTTTTTAAAGATTTTAAAATTTCCGATAAAAAAAAAACTAAAATTGACATATTTCTAATTAAAATTGAAAATGTTAAAAGTTCACGGGACCAAAATGAAATTTAAAAGATCTGATAAAAATGACATTTTCTCTATATTTTACTATGTGAAATCCCCTAAATGTAATTTTTTTAAGTAGATGAATTAATGAGAGTATAGAAGCATTAGTTAACTAGTCATGATGGATTAAATCATTGTTTATATTATTTCTACACAATGAAACCAGTAATTCGGTTATTATGGCTTTTATGTAAAACATAGATTTCAATTTAGTATCAAAATGACATGTTGTGACTTGTGTGAGTTGTAATAATTAGATGGAATAATTTAGTTACACTTCAGTTTTAGTCTAAGTAGAGCGAATTCATGACATTTATTTCCATACAAATTGCACAAACTATCGAGTTAATTGTAACACCAATGAAGGAGTATTTCTTTAAAATGCAAATTAATTTCAACCTAAGAGCATCTACAACCCTTTGAGGTAAATTTGGACTCAAAACGTCAATTTGCCACTAAATTTAAGTCAAACGGTAAAACCATATCCAATTATTGAACTTAAATTTCAACTCAAATAAGAATATTCTCTTAGAATATTCTTAATTTTTTCTTTTTTCTTTTTATTTTATCAGTTATTTATTTATATAATTTCATATTTACGTTTAAATTATATAAATTAAGTAAAATTTAAAATTGATAATTTAAATTATTAATGTTGTTTGACAACTAATTACATGCCTTCAATTTTTAAAATTTTAGAAATTACTAATATTGTCTTAAATATAAAATTATTATAAATCTAAATCAATATAAAAAAATAAAGTGAAAATAATACTAAAAATAATAAATTATTCTTATATCATATAAAAATTTATGCAAAATAAAAAAAAATCTGAGAAAGTGGTTTGAGTTTAAGGGGGTGTATTCTTGTGGAACATGGGATTTTTTAGAACTTTCAAATTCTAGAGGTATTAATCCGGATTTTCAAAAAGTCTTTTAAAAATCTTGAGGTATTCAATCTGGTTTTAAAAAAGCTTAAAAATCTTTTTAGGATTCAGCAGTTTATGGATTTTAATCTGTTTATGAATTTTCTTTTGATTCTCTTTAAAAAATATAAACAAATTTCACTATCTTCAAAATCTCTTAACAACGCGAGATTTCTACTTTATTCTCCGGTGAACTACGAAGGCAGAAAGGTCGAAAGAAAAAAAAAAAACCCGTAATACTTTTCAATTAAACAAGTAATACTGTTCCATTTAAAAATTTATACTTTTCATCTAAACAAGTTATACTTTTCTTTTAAACAAGTAATATTTTTCTATTTAAACAAATAATATTTTTCTATTTTAACAAGTAATATTTTTCTATTTAAACAAGTTATACTTTTCATCTAAACAAATTATGTTTTTCTTTTAAACAGGTAATACTTTTCTTTTAAACAAGTAATACTTTTTTACTTAAACAAGTAATATTTTTCTGTTTAAACAAGTAATATTTTTCTATTTAAACAAGTTATATTTTTCATCTAAACAAGTTATACTTTTCTTTTAAACAAGTAATATTTTTCTATTTAAATAAGTAATACTTTTCTATTTAAACAAGTAATATTTTTCTATTTAAACAAGTAATACTTTTCATTTAAATAAGTAGTACTTTTCTATTTAAACAAGTTATACTTTTCATCTAAACAAGTTGTACTTTTCTTTTAAACAAGTAATACTTTTTTTTTAAACAAATAATATTTTTCTATTTAAACAAGTAATATTTTCTATTTAAACAAGTAATATTTTTCTATTTAAACAAGTAATACTTTTCATTTACACAAGTAATACTTTTCTATTTAAACAAGTTATACTTTTCATCTAAACAAGTTATACTTTTCTTTTAAATAAGTAATACTTTTCTATTTATACAAGTAATACTTTTCTATTTAAACAAATAATATTTTCTATTTAAACAAGTACAGAAGCTAACTACAACAAAGAACGAAATTGCTTTCTCAAAGCCAACTACAACAAAGAACGGAAGCTAATGCATGAAGAACGAGTATTGCTAATGCTATGTGGGAAATGAAGCTGAGGTATAACGGTGATGGAAATGAAGATGAGAATAATAATGATGAATAATAATGTATTTTTTTTGGAATTAATATATTTTGGTATTTTTTCTAAACAATTTGGATAATTTTTTATATATACAAGTGTGTTCCATATACATTTGCATCAATAGTTCCAAATAGCAGATTCTAGAAATTCATGTAAATCAATAAAAAAAAGTGTTTTCCACAATCTTTTGTCAAGTCTATAAAAATCCATGTAAATCAATAAAAAAAGTCGGTCAACTTCTGCGTTAGATACATGGATAGACTTTTTAAAGTCAAATTCAATAGAATCTCAATTGAATACACCCCAAGTTTGAGTTGGTGGCAAATTTGAGTCAACTCAAAATTTGTGGTATTTTTGAGTCGTTCTAGTCCCCCATGGAGGGATAAAATGGTGACAAATAGAGTTTGAGTTAGGGTTGTTCACGGTATGGACCAAAATGGATATTTAAAAATTTCCGTTCGCAGATCAAAGTTGATTATTTTAAAATTAAATTATTAACTGTCGTTAAAAATTTCGGTTCGGGCAGTCTTTTTTTTTATTTTTGGGTAAGGTTCTAACCAGTTTTCGGTAATAACGGAATCGGATCGGACCAAAGAAGCAGGTTTTTTTAACCTTTTTCTCCTTTTTTTTTCTATCACCCCTCATTTTTCTTTTTAATCAATTTTTTTTTAAGAATATTTGTGCAATCTACACAAAATGCACATGAATTCAATACCTCTTCAAACTCAAACATATTACATGATATGATAATAATAGTTAATTAGAAATAATAAAATAATCCAAGACACCATCAATGGTGTATTTAAATATATTTAATAAAGTACACTTTTAAAAATTTATTGTGAATTTTTATCGATCCAAATTAACGAGAGGTACAAACTACTGGTGATGAGTTGGTGCGAGAGAGAGTAAAAAGTGCGTAATTGTAAATTGAGGATTTTATAGAATTACCGATAATTATAAATCACAAATAAGAAAGTAAATATTCTAATATCTACGTAAAATATTAATATGATATAATTAAATTACATGGATATCAATAATCTATAATATAATTTAATGAATACAAAATAAATTTATAATTTAATTTATTACATATTTAAATCGGTTTATTAGGTTACATTAGGTCCGAGTGCAGTTCGGTTCTTGTTTCATTAGGTTATTGATGCAGTTAATTGATAATATCCATGTCCATATCAAAAAAAAAAAAAAATCGGTAAAAGTTCAATTAGGAAATAGTCAAAAAATCCTGATTATTTTGGTTCGGTTCTTTTTGATTCGGATTCGATAATCTCCAAACTCGTGAACAACCTAGTTTGAGTTCAATTTTGAGTCCACCTTGGAGATGCTCTAATTAGGTTAACTTATTTTCAATTTTTTTTTTGTAAATATCTCTAAAATTATATATATCAAAAAATCGTATTTAAGTACACCATGTGAAATCGGAAAAAAAAGAAAAAAAGAAAAAAAAAACGTTGGCGTTACGCAACTTCGCTAGATACATGGTACAAGTACAATTCATTTTGATTGGAGTCTTTACATTATCACTTTTTCTTAGAAATATCAATTGGTTCCCAAATCTCGAAAACATTGGATCAAGAACATAAAAAAATATGAATATATATGATATATAATCTCTCATAAAGACAATAATAAAATTATATTAAATCGCCCGTAAAAAATATGAAATTGTAGAGGTAATCACTTGCATCCCCCAAATGTTGAGATATGGATAATTCCATAGATTTAATATATGATATTACTATTTAAGATTCCTATCTTTTTACCAAACAATCAACTTTTATTTCATCCTCATTCTTTAATTTTTTTATTTTCGACGGAGCCCCTCAACATATTTCATAATTTCAAGAATGTGTGATATTCCATAAATATTATTTTATGTGATTTATTCTACTTGGGAATTGGAATATGGTCAACTGCAACATGACCACCATGTCTAAGTTTGACTCACCAGCTGAAGGCTAGAAGCTAATGTTTGACATAGCACTTGTACCTAGGGATGGCAATGGGCGGGTTTAAACCCAGACCCACATTAAATCCGCCCCATGAACCCGGTCAAGCGGGTAAGGAACGGGTCGTGGATTTTGTAGAACCGCCCCTTGAATTCGCATTTAAACCCGTCTTATTAAAATATTAATATATTTTATGTATTTATGCATTTATATTCAAATTAGTGTATATAAATTATTTATGTATTTTTAAGCATTATATGAATATTAAATGTTATTTTAAGTATATATATGTTTAAATTTAAATTATTTAATATTAAAATAAAATATTTTATACTTTAAAATTAATTTAAAAATAATAAATAATCAAATGAGGCGAGGCAGGTTAAACCCGGTGGGTCCACAGGCGAGGCGAAGGTGGGTTCTTGGGTTCATGGAAATTACAGGAAGCGGATTCACGGTTTTAGCCAAACCGCCCGTTATATCCTCCAGTTGTACCTTTCTATAAATAAATATATATACGTACGAGCAACTTGGGATTTTCTTTTTGGGTCATAAATAAATAAATCAAAGTTGTCTGGATAATAACAAATATTTCCACGTTGGGGATCCAAGAACTCGTGAGATGCTTTTGAGCAAATTAATGATAATGAATATACTTCTTAATCACATTGCTTTATAATCTCTTTCCTATGCTAACAGAAAGTGAAAATATTATATATTATTATTTTCATAATAGTACATATATTTCCGTGTTGGGAGATGAATTTAATAAAAATATATGATTTTGATTAGATCTGAAAAACCACTAGTATTTAGCGTGTTTTGAATGATCTTGATAGTTGAGTCGATTCGGTTTTAGAATATTAGGGATGTTATCTGCGAATGTATAGTCGTGATATAGTTCGGAGATAGGTTAAAGACTTCGATTAAAAAAGCGAGATCTTGAAGACTCGATGAGGATCTTGAGGCGAAGACTTCGACATGAAGATTCGATATGTCGGTCTGTAGACTCGGAAGATCTGAAGACTCGGAAGACTCACGAAGACTCAAAGGCAAGACCGAAGATTGAAGATCAAGAATACGAAAGACACGATAATTGCTTGAGACTTCGGTAAAGGTTTGAATCTTGTGAACCTTGAATGTTCCTAGGCCTTCCTAATACACCCCATCACGAAGGATGCAATCTTGCGGAAGATCGCGATTCCTTAGATAAAAGATATTGCCAAGACATTCAAATGCGGGAACTAAGTCCGGAAGTGTTGTTAAGGTTATATCAAACTCGGAGTTTGTAACCAAAAAGAGCCCGTTGAAGATGTCTACCTTTAAGGAGACAAAAGTCAAGAGGAAAAAAGACATTATTCCATCTTGACAGCGTGATGACGGTCTCTGTAAAAGATGTCGGATGTACAAAAGTTCCGGCATAAAAAGTGAAGATCGGCTACATGAAAGGCTATTGCCTAAAACGTGTTAGGGGAGTTTCAAACCATAAATATAGTAGTTTCTCACACCATAAGAGGGAACTCCGGTAAGTGTCTCTCAACCGATAGTTTTCAAGAGTGACCTTGGTGTTTGCTATAAATACTTGGTGACCCTCTGCATTGTAAGGTTCACCGGAAAATTTATCATAACTCGAAGGCTCATACTTATTCTTACTTGAAGTTAAAAGCACTCGAAAAAACTTAGAATTTCCCAAGTGCTTCTATATTGAAGAGCTCGTTATACTAAGCACAAAACGATAAGATTTATCAGCTTAGTCGAGATATCTTAACCCTTGCGTTGTGCTTTATTATAAAGGATATCTCTTAGTTGGAAACCAACCCAGAAACCCCAAACCACTTGAGAAGGTAGTTGGAGTGTGTTTGTTGGTGAAAGAGTTGTAAAGAGTTAATAAACTTCTGAAGTAGTCGAGGAAAAACTCCCTAGAGGAAAGTTAATAAGCTCTGGGGTAGTCACAGAAAAGCATGTTTGTGTTTGATAAGTAAACTACGAGTGGTAAGCTCAAGGTCGGGTTAGTCAAAAAACTTCGTGGGAAGTAGTCGAGAAAACTTCGAGGCAGTTGAGTAATTAAACTTCTGTGAGGTAGTCGAAGCTTCGAAGTTGATAGTGAATTTCTCGAGGATCCCGAGAGAGTGGATGCTAGGAGCTTGAGGTCTCACGAACCACTATAATTGATGTGTTCTTTATTGCTTTTCCTTATCACATTCTTAAGCATTGCATTGACTTGTTTTTGAAAGCATACTTTTCAGCGATATTGATTGGAATCAACCGAAGTTGCATAAGTGAATCACAGCAATCCTTTATTTCGTAAAAGGAAGGTTTTTCGGCAAAAGCTTAAGCAGTATAAACAAGGCCAACCATTCACCTGGTGAGTAGCTAGAACGGATAGTTACCAAAGCGAACTCTCTTCCTGATTGATGCAAGTTAGTTATCGATCCAAGCAACTCGGGATCTCTGTCACTTCCGGGACTCGTTGGGATTATCGAGGGTATCACGAAAGCGGTTCCGGGATCCTTGTCTCGATGGGACTTTGACTCGGGCGATACGGCTTCCGAACCTCAATCTTGAGGATTATCTCGACCCGAGTTGACCTCGATGAAAAAAAGTTTTAAAAAACCAAACCGTGTATTCCCCATACTGCGTGTAAGACTCGTTTTACCGGGACCAACAAGTGGTATCGAGCAGTGGTTCAACTTGACCCTGTTGTGTTGACCAAAGTTTTATTTTCAAAATTACTTGTGGTCTATCTGAATCCATCTTATTCTTTGAAACTTTTATTTTTTTTTAAGAGATCGGAAAATGTCTGCTAAAAACTTCCCGTGTTCTCGGTGGAGAACTATGATCTATGGAGGCCGAGAATCACGAGGCTCATACGTATTCGAACATGGCGTGTGGAGAGTGGTCTCTCAAGGACCATTCCAATTTCTTTAGTGAATCCCGGAGGAACAGAAGATGAGAGAATTGATCTAGAAGCAGAATTTCCCTAAGTCGATGACCAACTGACTCTGAGGTGAGAAAGTTAGTCAATCTAGACTACATTGCAAAACGCCTTTATCTGATCTGAGTTGATGATGGTGTGATGGGAATGATCTCTCCTTGTAATCTTTCTAAAGAGATTTGGGATACACTTTTGTTATTCTAATAAAAGACACGAGATCATATAAAAGAAAACAAACTTTTCGGTGGCAATTGGAAAGTTTGATAGTTTTGAAAATGGATGATGATGAATCAATAGACAAGCTGGAAGTCGGTTCTTGGCATCATGAATGATCTAAATGTACTTGGAAAGAAATACCCGCGAGAGAAGTTGCATTGAAAATTCTTAGAGGTCTTTCTAAGAAATGGGATATTCATGCCTTTGGTGATTGAAAACACCAAGAATATTAACTCAATGCCTTACCAACAAGTCTTACTGCGATTTGAAGGCCTATGAATTTGTAATTGATAAGAAATCCAAAAGGGTGGACAAAGAAAGATGATTCTTAAATCAAGTAAGAATGTGGCTTTAAAAAGCCAAAAGATAAAACACAAAAAACTAGAGAGTTAAAGAACCCCCATGCAAAAATCGGGATGAGCTTGAGGAAAAGCTAGCAAATGGCAAGGAGGTTTGATAGACTTAATAGTAGATTTTGGAAAATACAAAAACTATTCACCGGGAACCACAATTGCAGGAAGAAACCCGAGGATAGATCAGTGAGAAGAAGAATGACTGAAAGTGAAGGATCTTCGTCCAAGAAAAATACTCCAAGTCAAAGAAAAAATGATCGGGATGATGATACCAGCGGATGCTATAATTGCGGAAAGAAAGGTCACTTCGATTATGATTGTCGATTTGAAAAGCAGGAGGAGAGAAAAGAAAGACAAGCTAAAAAGACCGAGAAGTTCTCTGCAAAAGACCATAGTTGCGAGAAGAAGAAAACTTTGAGGAGGATCTAGCTCTTGGATGAGATATTCTCGAAAAGGAAAGTGATGACATCCTGTCCGCGATGGCCATTGAGGAGGTAAACTCTTCTTTTCTCTGTTGTTGCTCCTACACTAACACAAGAGTTTTCAAGTTCCACTTGGCCAAATCGTTTTTGACTTTAATGGATTCTTTTGAGAATCGATGAAGGACTATCTTTTTTTTCTGAGGGCTAAATAGAACTCAAGAGCGAGAATAAGGAACTGAAAGTCGAAAAATCTAAAATGGAAAGACTCTAGCAATATTGAAATCACTTCTCAATTAATGGGAGCTCTTGATGAATGGATGTTACGAAAGTACAACTCTCAGAGAAAGAGAAGTTGATAATGTCCCTAACCAAAAGCTAGAAAATCCACCCAAGAAATTATTAATCGAGGCGAGTTCAATGACCTCTCCGAGAAGCATAAAACTCGGCAGGCTGTGAGGATAGTCGCGGAAGAAGTTAACTCTATTAATAATGCATACAATGCCAATAGATGAAATTGAGTTACAGAGATCTGTGACTATAAAACCGGATTGGGATACATTCCGGGGGAACCTCACAAGGTCATCTAAATCTTGATCAAGTAAAGAAGACTATCTTTGTAAAACCAATGGCATATACACTCAAAATCAAAGTAACGCCAAGGTTGTGGAAGCGAGGAAAAGGACTATGGTCTCGGTAAAACCTAATGATCAAAGTTAGAAAGCCCAAACCTCGGTGAAGGCTAGAAACCCGGCTTGATCGATTGAAAGTTTCGAGCAAGTACTTCAAAAGCCTCGGGCTAAAAGTCCAAAACTGAAAACCCACACCCAACCATCCCGGGAATCACTCGGATGAGAAAACACTTTCGTGAGACATTCTCAATGAAGAGACCAAGTCCTCGATTATCTTTGAAAGACCAATTTGATCTGGAACAACACGAACCCCACTTGCCTAAGGGTAAGGTTATCTAAAACCCGAGTCAACAAAGATTTAGGCCGTGACACAAAAAGCGAAAGCAAATGAGCAAAGGCCTAAACAAAGAAGAATTCAAAAGCACATGTTCATCTTTAAAAGCTAGCACTTACATATCTGACGCTAAGGCACCCGCAGTAGTGGATGTATATGTTGGCGTTATGGAAGACAAATTAGCCACTCTAAAAGTGATTAGAGTTATCGGCATATTTGGATTCCGAAAATACATCTAACCTTGTGGGACCACTACAAATTGGGTACACCTAAATTGATCTGTTTTCGGGGAGAAAAAAACAAGGGCACTAAGGCGATGAAAGATCACATGGCAATGATGAAAGAGAGATGAAAAAAGCTCGATATATGGTATCTTGGCGGTGGATGTTCAAGACATATACGACAGATTCAAGAAGATGCTCATTGACTATGTTGAACAAAAGGCCCCAGATCACTTTGGAGATAACTCAAGGAGGACCGGTGAAGGATATGGAACTTTGGAAATCGACTCGATTCATATCCATGGTGTTTCATATGTATCTGGTTGAAGCATAACTTGCTTTTCAATTAGCCATTACGTGATAAGGGTTTCAATGTTGAGTTCTCTAAGAACTTATGTTTTGTGAAAGATGATACATCACGAAAAGTATTCTTGTTGGTACAAAAAGGGAATGTGTATCTTAGGTGATTGGAGTTCAACTCTTAAAGATACATGTTTAGTTCATTAAAAGTTCCACAAATACCCGGTTGGTTATGGCATAAAAGAATGAATCACCTAAACTTCAAAACCACGAACAAGCTTGCAAGATTAGCTCTTGTGAGAGGGTTCTTTAATGAAGTGTTGATAAGGAACACATTTGTGATCTTGTTGCCAAAAGGAAAACAAGTTAAAAGCATCATTTTAAGAGTGTGGTCAAAATGAATCGTAAAGGCGAGTTTATAAATGCATATCATATCGATTATTGTGCAGAATACGCATTTCCACGTGAAACATCATTTGCAAGGACCCCTCAACAAAAGCGGTGTTCTTGAAAGAAGGAAGCAAGGACTACGAAAAAAGAAGGCTACTTGAGACAATGATTATTTGAAGATGACACTCACAAAAAGGTTTTTGGGCTGAAAGTATCGACCTTGCGTACTACTCTCGGGAGATCCATGTGACCAAAAGTCAAAAGACAAAACACCCTATGAGCTTTGGAATGAAAGGAAAACTCTTGTTTCTTTCTTTTCGTGTGTTTGGTTACCAAGTGTTTCACTTACAATAATGGTAAAGATACATTGAAAACGCATTTTGATAGTAAGTGATGAAAGAATATTCTTAGGATATTAAAGTCGATAAACTTCGAGAGTTTACAAAGCGTAGGACTCTTATTGTGGAGGAAACACCTAAATGTTATTTTTGATG